>CM042836.1:185996169-186366169 GCA_023653725.1 Bungarus multicinctus | reverse complement strand
TGGCTCCCAGGCGTGGAACATGGGATTTGCTGCAAGAGATTGGCCTTGAGCCCCCACCCCCCCTCCCCGAGGGACAGGATCTTCTGAAACAGGGCTTGTTCAAAAGATCCAACCACTGGCATCACCGATCCGTTCGGGCTGCCGTCAGCTGCTGGGCCTCCAGAAACAGGAAAAAGCTCGCTTGGGTTTGCCAAGGGGAAGAAGACCAAAGTGGAAAAATAAGGGTTGTGCCTCCGAAGCCAGCTCCTTTAATCATCTGTTTGTCCTCTTCAAAGAATAAGCCAGCATTTTTGGCTCACGGTGTTGTATGAATCAGCCGGCTTCGTTTCCTGACAGTGGCAGGCTATATTTTGCTAAATAATAAAAAGGAATTTGCGTGCAGCGGGCAAACCTCTCCGAGGGATTGCAGAGAACAAACTCGCTGCAGTTAAAGTGAATCAGGACGAGCCTAAGGAAAACGTATAAATCTATATCTATATGTGATGGGAAAGACCTTACGGGCAACTGCTCCCTTTTTGAAAATGCCAGCAATTTTATAGAGTGCAGGAACTAAAGCTAATCACAAAAGTATTGGCAAAGGAATAGCAACCCTAAAAATAATAACAATAATAATAATAGAACTGATGTTTCGATGTGCCAAAATTCACCAGCAACGAATGTCAAGATACCCGCAGAGCCATGGCCCCAGCAGCCAAATCCTTCTGGGCTGGGCTCTGCTCCCCCATCCTCCCCCCCCAAGCGACCTGCAAGCAATTTAAAACCCAATGAATTCCCTCCCACCCCCCCTCGTATGTCTTCTCCTTCCTTCTCCGCAGGCCATTAGCATCCAGGCAGTTGATAAGAGAGCTAAGAGTTCTCGTGCAGAGCCAGAGATGCATATATTATTTAAATTCCTGGAATTGAATTCAGGCACTAAATCCAGGAGCGAGGCGAGGTAGAACAGGCGCTTCGGGGTGGAAATTAACAGGCTGAATTCAATTATGCGGGGCAAAGCCGGTCAGCGAGATGCGGAGGTCAAACCAGGAGGTGCTGCTTAATGCGCAGACAAGCCCAGGGGCTCGGAGGCAGCCTCGGGGCGCAGGCACCCATCTCATGATTGGAGAGGGTGCCCGGGGTGGGTGGGTGGATGGAAAGAGCATCTAGATCCCCGGCTGACAATCCTGGGGGTGGAAGAGGTCCTTGAGATCATCAGGTCCAGCCTTCGGTTTGGTGCAGGAGCATAGCTAGCGCATCTAAAGCAGGGTGGGGCATTGTGGCAACTTTAGGGGCTGCGCACTTCAACTCCCAGAATTCCAGAGTCCAGAAGTCGTGAAGTTGCTTTGTCGCCCACCCCTGGAAGAGAGGCCTCTCTACCCCTTCCCTTGGAAACATCCAGCATAGGAGACCCCACCGGTTCTCTGGCGCCAGGGCCTCCAGCTCCTTCTAGGGACCCATAATCCCCAGGAAACCACCCGTAGCATCGCAAAAGACCCTTTGCTTTGGTCTTTTGGGTGCTCTGCGCAACCGTGGTGAGCACATCGTGCGAAACCACCCGACTCCAGGGTTACCCAAACCAAGGCCTAGTGGGACATCCAGCTGCCAAAGGGAACTCTACGGATGGAGCCTCCTCACCTGCTCTGAAGAGCCACCTGCCGATCGCTCTGATACCCCCACTGACCGGGGCTGCTGCTGACTGCCGTGTCCGTCATGGTGTAAGTCAGGAGAGTCTGAAAAACAAAAGATTTGCAAGTTTGAAGCGGGAGGAGAAAGAGGAGTTGGCAATTCCAGGAAAGGCATATCTGGATCTCTCCACTTTTGGGGCCATCTGCAGCTGTGATTTCCTTTCCATGCACCCAAACATCACAGATGTTATTGCGGTGGAAGATAGTCTGGATTCCCAGGAGGGAGGGGCTGCCTTCCAGAGAGCAAAGCATGAGAAAATTTGGTTAGCAGAAAAGGGTTAAGGCGGCTCCTCCCCAGCAGTTCCCAGAGTATCAATAGCTGCTTGAGTCTGGCAAGATTCTGTCTAAAGGCGAAGGACAATAAGGAAACTACTCCGAAGTCACTCCATGTGGTCTTTCTTGGGGCCGGACACTCTGTGAGAAATATCCCAGGTGCCACCAAGAGCCGCCTGAAAACATCCCAACCTGGAATGCAATGGGCGGCGGTTCTATGGGCCAAGTGAAGCTTTTCTGCTCGCATTGAGGCATCCAGCCGTTGCAAGGAGAAAAAAATTTCTTGGTAGAGTACCCTTGCAAATGGATTCTTGCTGCATGCCAACTTGTTTGCCACTGGAAACGGGCCAGCAGCATGGCACTTTAGCAATCAAACTGGGAGAGTTGGAACAGCCCCCCTGGCTTCCTTCGGCTCCCTTCCACCATCCATCATTCCCCGGTTCTGGTGCCTCAGCAGAACTCTGGCAGTCTTTTTGCAGTCTCCCAACTGTTAATTTTCTAAATGGCTCGGAATGTCTCTTTCTTCAATGTCATTTCTTCTTCGGCCCCCATTTCACGGCAACCGCCAGCCTTCGGGCCCTCTTCGCCCCTGGCCGGAATCACCAAATGGTAGCCCTTGGGGCTGGGTGGGGATTTCTGCCTCTGCGGGGCTCTTTACACCTGGCTGGTCCTAAAAAACACACCTGCAGCCTGCCCAGGTCCACCTCGAGGGTCAGTGAGCCATGAAACGGGCCAGGTGACCTCTGTCATCTCCGTGCAGCTCTTCCCTGCTCGCCCGGCACCCCTCCAAATTTAAGAGGAATAAAGAAGCACCAAGAAGAGGGAAACTAATAGCCATTTTCCATAAAGAATTTGCCTTCCTTGTTTTTCTACCTGAAATTCCCGCGGAGAGCCAGCTGGGCAACCAGGAGGGGGAGGCAGGCCCCTTGTTGGGCTTTGAAGACACAAGACACAATTGTGTTGCTTATCTAACTCCATCAACAGATTCTTAGCTGGCTGAAGAGCATTGGAAAAACTGCCAAGTTTCCCCTAAGTCAGGGGTCAGCTGGCTGAGGAATTCTGGGAGTTGAAGTCCCCAAGTCTTCAAGTTGCCAAGATTGGAGACCCCCTGCTCCAAGTAACTCCTTCCAGGCCTGCTGGAAAAGCAGCAGAGCTGGGAAGAGACCCTTCTCTCTGCCTCTGGTGGACCCACCCAATTCCTGCAGGGGGAGAAGGGAAGAGGCCCAGGGGGCTTTCTGCAAAGAGTGAGGTGTGGGAGGGACAGCACTCCCTGTTTGAGCGAAGGGACCACCTACCATCAAAAGGAAAAAAAAACACTAAATAGAACAAAAGATTCATTGAAGTTATACAGTGGTGACTGTGCAGGATTGATTCAGCTGCTGGCCACGTGGGTTTTTTTTTAATTGGCCCTGTTCAAAGTTATACCTGAAGAGCCTTTAGGGGGGGGGGGTCTAGGAAGCCACCCCAAAGGGGAGCAGGAAGGGGGATTCTGCACGGAAGGGAGGGCAGCTGGCATCCAGGATTAGCTTGGATGAGACACAAAGGCCCTCAGCCTCCACGTTTTGCCCAGCGTTCCCGGGGCGTCCCTCAAAGCCGAACCAAGAAGAGAGGGCAAAGGGGTTGTGGAGATGGGCGAAAGGGTTAGAGGGCTCCGGAGAGGGAGGCAGCTCCAGGCAGAGGCTCCAGAGCTGAGAGGAAGGCAGGGCGCTCTGCAATGCAGCTCTCTTCCATCCTGATCAGGGGGAGCAGAGAAGGTGGCCACGGATGCCTGCCACGAAAGAGGCAGAGTTGGGCTTCTTCCATTCCTGCCTGCTTTACCCAGTTCTCTTTAAAAGGGGCGGGGGGGGGGAACCCACTGAGAAACTTCAAAGTACCACTGATCTGAAACGATTGGGAAGGGAAGAGACAGACGGAAGGGAAATAAATCTGGAGATTTCGCTCCCTCCTTCTTTCTCTCTCTTTCTTCTCCCTTCCCTTCCTGTTTCCTGAGCGCATTTCAGGATTAATGACAGGCTGGGTCCTTTTCCTTGTTGGAAGAAGAGCGAGACAGAGATGGACAGATTCAGATCACATTTATTTACGTAACACAAGAGGTGTGTGTGGGGGGGCTAGGGAGGCATCCCTTTCCCCCTCTTCTTCTCCGACTCGATTCAAACCATCCAAGCCTTTTCCGTCCACCAGTGCAGAGCCAGCATTCCAAGCTCTTTCCAGCACGTGGCCAGGAAATCACCTGTAAAGCCTTCGGCTGTTTGCAGAGGCAATTTGCAGAGGAGGGTGTGTGTGAATGGCTTCCGAGCCCCCCCCCCCTTCCCCTGCCAACTCTTAAAACACTTTGATTCTCTTGGAGGCTGAAGGGACCCACAGCTGTCCTAAGGACGCCCTGCCGTTCCCCATTAGCCATTTCGTAAGCTGTGGTCCTCCTCCAATGGGTCCCTTCCAAAGCCTCCGGGCTGCTCTCTGGCTTTGACATCCCAATTAAAACCAGCGTGACAACCCCCCCAACCTCCCCCACCCCCTTTTGCAGGATGCTGACAAGGAAGAGAAGCACGGAGTTAATTGCACTGTAAATTACACCCAATTTGCCAGAACCGACCGGGGGCATGAAGGGCGTATCAATTCATTTCTCCCCCAACTCATCACTTCGTTCGCCCCAGTTCATCCAAAAAGTCCCCAGCTCTTCTTCCTCTCCCCCACAGAGAAAGGGCTGGGGGGGGGGCAGCTAAGCTTTGCTCAGTGACAAAGGGGGGGGACGTCTGCGTTCTTCTGCGGAGAAGAGCCAACGGCCCTTCCTTCCTTGCATCAGCAGATGGATAACAAATGCAAGCCGAAGGGAAGGAAGAAGGCAGGGGGGGAGAGAAACTGGGGGTCTCTTTTCTGCCTCTCCACAAACCCAGGAAGGGACTTGGAGAGGGGGCCAGCAAGGGAATTGCAGCAAGGCTGCCTCAGTGCAGAGGGGAAGGCCAGGACCAGGATGATGGAGAAGGCCCCATGGCTAAATCAGAGGGGAACTGTCCAAGGTAGCCAGAATAGAATATCTGCAATCATTGGCAGCTCCTTTCACACTTTCTCAGGTGCCCAGATCTCAAACAGCCCCACCCTCTTCTGGAGAGCCCCCCTTATCACAGTAGCCCCCTCTCAGTTTGCATTTGGGCAGGCTGACCACCCCCCACCCTCTTGCCCACAAGTCTGCCTGTGGAAGCCACACTCAAGGCTGGCTAGGAACTCATCAGCTGCCTAATTACCCATTCCTGAAAAGTTGCTCCGCCTTCAGCTGCAGGAGCTCTGAAAACTGAGCTGCTTCCAGAGAGGGGAAGAAATTAAATCCAGTGGCCCAGTTTCTCCGCGGAAGAGAGCCTCCCTCGGCCTGCCTCCGCCCAAGAGCTTCTTGGCATCCATTGTCTTGCATTCAGGAAGAGGGAATCAAACTGGTAGCTATGCTAGTTTGCCGGAGAGGAAGGAGAGCTCCAGCTGGATGCAAAGTCAGCATGCTTCGCGGTGCCTAAACCAAGAAAATTCTAAGCAACAGTTGCCCAGCGTAGCTGTTCCACAATATCTACAACAATCCACTCCTCCTCTTCCTTTTCTTTCCTTTCTTCCACCGTTCTCCCCTTCCTTCCTTCCTTCCTTCCTTCCTTCCTTCTTTCATCAACTTCCTTTCCTTTCCTTCCCTTCCCTTCCATTTCATGAAGAATTCAACCCTGCTTACTCCAATTCTGTTCTCCTTCTTCAACCCCAGCCAGTCATCATTCCAGTCCACTTTTCACCCTCCTCCCTTCAGGCACCTTCAATCCTCAACATTTCCATCCCAGGAGGCACCCCTGTTCCCCCAGGCAACCACCAGCCTGCCTGCACACCCCTTTCCTCCCTCTTCAGCGCCTGACCTGTTTCCTCTTTCTTGCTATCCCTCGGTCCTATCTAGGGCAAACCTCTTTGCAGTGTGTGTGTGTGTGTGTAGGGCTGGTGGGAGAACCATGTCACCAGCGGGTCAGGCCTGGAAGCACCGAAAGAGCCTCCCTTCCCCCTTCATGAGGGGCCACGCACCCCCTGAGCTTGTTTGCAGGCTGTCACTTCCTGCAGCAGGAAAATGTCTCCCTTCCCCATTGCAGGGGAAACCCACCCCCACCCCCACCACAAGGATCTCGCTTGTCTTCCTGCTGCATTTCCTGGGGGGGGGTGTGTGTGTGCAAACGAGATCCCCTCTGGATTCCAGATTCAGGGCTGCCTGAATCTCAACGAAGTGGGAATCCAAAAAGGCAGCCAGCCACTGCAGCGCCCTGCAAAGCCTGCGATGCAGAGACGGCATCAGCCAACTCATCCCTTCCCCTGAAATTGCAGAGGCTAATTACAGGGGACACAACAGCTCCCTGGGTGGACAAGCGGGTGGGCCAGGAGGAGAGTTGCACCCTGGGCTCTGCCCAGCCGCAAAATCCCCGTTCTCCCGATTTCACTGGCCTCCACCTTTGGTTATAGAGCAAGACTGGAAACACCGCAGCCATTTATTGCCCTCAATCGTTCCCAGCATTCGGCTCTTCTCCAGCGAGTCTTTCCTTCCTTCTCATGAGGTGGCCAAAGTCTCTGAGTTTCATCTTCAGGATCTGGCCTTCTAAAGGGCAGTCAGGGTTGATCTCCTCTAGGACTGACCGGTTGGATCGCCTTGCAGTCCTAGACTGCCCAACAACGCAGCCCTCCATTCTTGCACCTTCCTCCAGGAGCCCTTCGCTCAAGCATTTCCGGGGATTGGGTTGCCCAGGTTTTTCCTCTCATGGACCAGAATGCTTCTTTCCTGGGATCCCTCTCCTGATCTTCCTTCCGCTCTGAGGATCCAGAATCCTGCCAGGATGGAGCCGAGCCTATCCTGAGGGTGCCCAGTCAGAAGGCAGCATGGTGCACCAGGTGCCTTTGCTGCAAGGAGCAGAAAAACTTCAGCCGGGCACAGCAGCATCTTCGTTTGGAGAACTTGCCTGCGGGAAGGAGGGAGGGAGGGAGCCGTAATCCACACCTGAGGCTGCTCTCTTGCAGCCCCTCTCCCTTCCAAGCTAATATCCGGCAGGCTTGCAGCAAAGACAGCTTGAAAAGCAGCACGTGGCACGGCTGGGCCAGATCATCAATCACACGAAACAATCCATGTGCAGAGAGCACCATGCCAGGCACCCCGAAAATCATCCCTGCCATTCACTGCGAGGCCAGCCACGACGTCCCGAGTTGTTGCTTCGTGGTGGCGTAAAATGATGGCTCCCTTCAGCGGCTGCAGATCATTCTGCTCCTGGATGGGGAATGCGATCGTACGGAGGACGGGGGTGATTCAAAGACCGGGGTGGGGCAGGTGAGGGAAGGTGTCAAAAAGACTGGACAGGGGTGCCCCGAGTGAGGGGGAGACGCTGCAGTCGAATGATGCCCTCCCGCAGGAGCAAAACCAATCCTCCCCCAGGGTGGCCTACGTTTCAAGCCCCCCTTTGCCCCTTGCCAGCTCTGCTGCATTTCTGCCCCTTCTTGGCTCCTTGCCGAATGTGCTCCAGCAGGGCTAAAGACCATTCCTCCATAGTCTTCAACGTTCAGTCGGTGCTTAGGGCTGGTCGGTTCCCCCCTGAAGTTCTCGCCCAGATTAGGTTGCAGATCTTCCTGCCGTGTTTGGTTCTTGAGATCTGCTGGAACGAAGTTGTGATGTGTGTGTTTCAACCCTGAATGGAGGGAGCTGTGGAGGGCAAGAGAATATGGCCACCTTGCCTTCAATGGGCCACTGGTGGCTTCTGGGAAGCCCACAAGGAGGTCTTCTCCAATATTTATCCCTCTAGTCTGGGTGCTTCAGCCCTGGTGATGGAGGCTCCACTGGGCAACGGCTCTCTTTCCAGATGGGATCTCCCAGGCTCCCTCCTCTCAAGCAAGATCTGCCCAGAAGGCTACATTTAATCTAGGAGAGCCTCTTGCACTACCTGGCCCTTTCTCTTCTGCCCTGGTGGCTGTGGTTCAAGCGACCTTCAGCAGGCCTCGGGGTTGACCGACATGGCCAAGACAACGATCCACACTCAAAGGGTCTACACCAGAGGCCCCCAAACTGGGCAACTTGAAGACTTGTGGACTTCAACTCCCACAAGTCTTCAAGTTGCCAAGTTTGGGGACCCCTGGTCTACACCCTTCCCAACCACCGTCCCCACCAAGACTGGTTCTTTTCCCCAAGTAGGGAGGCAGCTGCCCCAGAGCACAAAGACCAGAGTTGGGAGTGCCAACCTGTACATCCACCAAGCAAGCTGGCTTCGCAACAGGACCCCACCCAGTCTGGGAGACCGAATTGGCCTGAACTGCCCTCAGGGCAGGAAGAAGACCCTTTTCTTCTTCCCCTGAATTTCCCTATTGCACCTTTGGTTCTGGGTTCAAGTACATCCAGCAGAAGCTGCTACAGTAGCCACTCCGTCTCTTTGGACCCCGGTTCCAGGCCTCTCTTGCCCTGGGCCTCCTTCGCCCTTTGCCAGCCCCTCTGCATTTTCTGCCCCTCACCCAGAAGGGCGTCCCTCCTTTCCCCCTGGGGAAGAAGGGCCCTCCCAGCAGCCTCACCATGGCAACCGCCCCTCGGGGAAGATGCACCGGCTCCACCAGCCTGATGGAAAAACTGTCAGAAACAATAAACTTGCTGACAGCCACAAATCCCTTTTGCAAATTCCAGCGGGGACGTTTAATAGCCCCGGGCGAGATTTTGCAGTTGGCTGAAAAGAGGCCACCTGTTTGTGTGGCATTTACTCCCTCCCCTCCCCTCCCTTGCAGCTTCCTCTGCACCAATTCTGCATTCGCGCCTAGATCTCTCTCCTCCGAAAGCAATTCCTTCTCCCAGATCGCAGCATCCGCCCTGGGAGAAAATACTTGGGCCTCCCCAACCAGGTCGTGGTTATACGGCTTGCTTTAGCCTGCAGAAATAGAGGAGCAAAGAACCCTTTGGCTCATTTGGTTGGGAGATCCCTCAATCCCTTGGAGGCTTCCCTGGAAGGGCCTTTCTTCTCCCGTCCTGTCCACCTTTTGATGCTCCAGTCCTGGAAGTTTATTTTTAGCTTTGCACCTCACGCCTTCTGGGTGCAATGGGGGCTTTTACGAAAGCAAACCGAGGCTCGGAATCTGCTTTCGAACTGACACGCCGGCAGCAAGGAGGAAAATCCAGGTAGAGCCCGGCCAAAATTTGCTCCTTTGCAGAGGTTGGGGTGTATTTTGCAGGGAAGACCACCAGGCAGATCCCCCTGAATTCGGTGCCTTGTTGTTCTCAGCCACGGGAAGAGTATCTCTGAGCGGCCCCGGGTTGCAGCTTGGACTGCCGCTTCTCTCCCCACCCAGTTTCCATTTGTCGTGATGGTGAAGGTGGGGTAGAGACCCCTCGGTACCTCTGACCCCAAGGCCTGCTTCGGACGGCTGCCCCTGCGATCCAGCGGTCAAGCAATGAGTCCAGGGTTCCAAACGTCAGTCATGGGAGACGCTTAAGATGGAGGGCGGCTCCAGTCTTACAAGCATAAGTGAGGCCATGCAAGCTTACCCTTCGTCTAAAGCAGGGCTCTCCAACCTTAGCAAATTTAAGCCTGGAGGACTTAAAGAATTCTGGGAGTTGAAGTCCTCCAGGCTTAAAGTTGCTAAGGTTGGAGAGCCCTGGTCTAAAGGAGAGGGTTTATTCGCGGAAGAGGGGTCTAAAAAGTAAAGCAAGTCAGTGGGACCTTTGTGTGCAAAGGCAGAATTACCTCAAGTGTAACCGAGAATAAACCAGCAAAATGCTTCCCAGACGGGGCTAAACACCAGCGGACTCAGCCGAAAGGGAAACTGAGGTAGTTCAACCACCGCTGACATTTTCTGCCCTTCTGGTCAAGCCAGACCAAAAAAAATGGGGGTGAGTTGAGTCCTGTCTTGGTCCAGAAAAGCACAGAGTGTCTTGTGCATCCATCCTGCTGCCCTTCTTAGCCTCAGTTGCCCCGTCTGTAAAATGGGGATGATTGTGATGTACCCTGCTGGCAGCTCAGTGGAAAATAAACAGCTTTTCTTTTCTCTCCCTCACACTCAGCCAACAAAGTGGTTTTTACTGATGTAAACACATGACTCGGAGAGATTTTAAAGATTCGCCTCCAGGAAAAAGCCCCTTGGATGGCTGAGGGGGCCTGGCGGTGGGTGGGGGGAGATTTTGATGGGGGGGGGATGCCCACAACCAGCTAACAAGCTTCCTCCGTTTCCACCACCCGACCTGCGGAAACCTCAGGCAACAAGCAGGAGTGACAATGTCACTGCTCATTCAGAAATGGGTTTGAGCCCCGTTCTTGGCTGAGAGGCAGCATTGCAGGAGTCTCCCCCCCCCACACACACACACACCGCCTTTCTAAAAGGCAAATAAAAACAGCTTTGGCGCCCGGCGACTCTCCATTCCCTGAAAAGGAGGAAGTTTGTGCAAATTCAAACGGGACATGGGTGCAGCAGAGGGCGTTTCAAAGCGGATGCAACTGCCTTCCACGGGTCTTGGGGCAAGGCGAACAACCCTCAGCCGGCTGGGAACTGCAGTTTGCCCCCCTTCCCAAATTGCACAGGGCTGAGACGTGCCAATGAGAATAAGGACAGACCCCAGGAGGGTTTAAATCGCCAAGACTCCCCCCGGCATTCAGTATTTCTCCACCTGGCTGGCTGGGGAATGCTGGGAGTTGAAGTCCATGCCGCTTAAAGTCACCAAGGTTGGGGAACAATTTTCTGAGGCATTAGGGAGCAAAGATGCATGGGTCAAATGCCCGGGGAGGAAGCTCTCTGCACATGCTCAGAGGCCTCTGCAAGGTAGAAGCCATCTAAAACTCAATGATGGTTGGAGAAATGTTGCCCCATCCCAGTCCTGCCCATTAAAGAGCATCCAAACCAAAGGGACTTTAGGGCCCATGCAGCCCCCAGAGCTGGCCGGGACCCCCTCCCAGCCAGGCAATCCTCTAGCACAAGAAGCAAGTCTGTGTTGTTCCTGCTGGCTGGGAATTCTGGGTTCTGTGCTCCCAGCATCCTTGCCATGTAGGAATGTGGTGCGTGGTAGGATTATGGGCATCCTTGCCTTTCCCTCCTACACTCCATGCTCCCAAACTGGTGCCTCCTTCATCCTCTCGCCAGACTCACTTCCCCCCATAGGATGGCCCTCATTGGGAGGGGAGGAGAGAGACCCTGGGGTGGGGACAGCCTTGGTCCCATCTAAAAATCTGCAGGGAAGTTTCAACCACTCTCACCGGACACAAAATATACCCCGTCCATTGTTCTTCTCCTCCTGGCAGAGCCCCCCCCAACCTTCCCCATTGCCACACCCCAGTGGAGAAACAGCTCTCCCCACAAGGTTTCTTCTGGCCCATAGAAAAGGGGAACATGGCTCTCTGCCCCTTTCCCCCCCCCCGGTTGCTCCCCCCCCCCGGTTGCTCCCCCCCCCGAAACCTGGCTTGTTCAGGATGTCCCAGCCAGGGCTCCACCCCCCCCTGCAACCCTGCAGTGCCTCTTTCCCTCCCAGAGATGGGGAGGGCTGCAGGAAGGGCCCCCTCTCCGAAGCAGCGCCTCCCCCCCAATTATTTCAAAGCATTTTGGGCTACGAAAGGGGTTTGGAGAGCCAAGCAGCTCATGCTTCCTCCCAAGCCAAAGTCCATGAGCTTTGCCTCCAGGGCTTCACAAGAGGAGCCGGGGGAGCTTCTCGGGCCCCTCACCCAGTCCTGCCAGGCTTCTGCTCCCTGACCCCAGATCCCAGCCTTTGCTGGAGTGGCCGGATTCCAGCTGGCCCTCCTGCACCGTGCAGCCCGTCGGAGTTCGGACCAGGCTTTCTCTGCGCATAGAACGCCACGCTCTCTTTCTCCTGACCCGAGGCTGGCCGGCTGGATGCGCCCAGGACAAAGGAACCTGAACCAGTCGGTCAACTGGAGCACATGCCCAACTTTGCCGGGCCTGAGGGCGCCACGTCCACTGGAAAGCCGGTGGTGCCGACAGCAGGAGTGACCGGGCAGTGCGTCTGGTAGCAGGGCAGGGGTGGAGGGAGGCTGAACATTGTTTCCCTCCCCCCACGAAGAGACCCTTTCAAAGCAGGTCCCTCCAGGCCAACCCACGTTTCTCCCGGGGAGTTGCGCTTTGCGCCACCCACACCCCACGCAGCCTTACCTGAGGACAAGCCAAGCGCTCTCTGGGGTTCAGCCGCAGGAATTTCGCCCCAGACGGTCTGCAAGAGCCGGAGCTGAGCTCCTCCTGAACTCCGGTGCCAAAGCTGCTTGTCGGCGGAACAAAAGAGTCCTAAAGGAGGAGGAGGAGGAGGCACACGGGTCTCTATTTCCAGCCAGTTCCGAGAATGCCCAGCCAAGGAATGACAGAGGGAAAGAGGGGAGGAGGGAGGGAGGAGGGAGGACGCACACATGCGTGCCTGTCTCTTGTCGCTCAACGCCTTTCGGTGGTGCAGCTGTGGAGTGAAGCTCTCCCCTCCCTCGGCTGGCATGCGCAAGGCTGCTGGCCCGGTGATCAATACCACTCTGGCTTTGTCCGCGAACGGCTGGACTGGGAGGGAAGGGGAACTGGAAGGCAACAGCCAAAGGCTCGGGGCAAAGGGGGAGTCGGGGGGGGGGGAGGGAACAGCCAGAGACTGACCTCAATCCAACCATGCTTGCAGTGACACTAGTGGAGCGGGAGTGTGCCCTGGGAAGCCCGGGGGTCCTGCCTGCCCTGAGCTGGTTTGATGCATGACATTCTACCAGGCGGCTTCCCGCTTCCGAAGGAGCAGGTTGGTGGGAGAGAAAATGTCACGTGCAGCGCATGGGGGCCCAGGCAGGCCGCACGCTTCGCACAGCACATCGGAATTTGCAATGTCCTGCAACCCATTTTCCACCAGGGATCTGGCAGCCTGCAATTGCAGGGCTGTTTAGCCCTCCCTTTGTGTCTTAAAACCTCTCCTGCTCCCTCCGGCCTGAACCGAGAGGGCCAGCATGAGGCAGAACTCGGGCTGAGCCGCCCTGGGAGCCTCCTTGCAAAAGGCTCTTTACAACCAAAGAGGAGGTGAGGGTTGATGGCCCTCCCCCCCACTGCCCACGGCATATGCAGAGGGAAGACCGAGACGAGGGCTTGGCCTAAAGGGTCAAAGCCAACTTTGCACTGGGCACTGTTGCAGGCTTACAAATACGAGCTTTGAAACTTTGAAAGCCGACCTGGGCTAGGCCGGGGACCCCAAGTAGGAAGGGAAACCGGGGTCACCAACAGACCCGAGAGAAAAATCTCAGCTCTTGGAGGCTCCGAGTGGAGAGCAGAGCTGAGACTCAAAAGTTGAGGAGCTGAGCACTGCATCCCCTCTCCAGTTAAGGCCCAGGACCGTCCATGGAGGTTCTCCGTCATCCAAGTCACGGTTGTCGCAAAGGCTTTCTTGAGTTTCTTTCTTTGAAGGCGTTTTGCTTCTCATCCAAGAAGCTTCTTCCAAGTCCATCTCTGGGATAAGGGCCAGGATTTTCTCCCAGCTTGGGTTGAGCCTCCTTTCCCCTCCCCTCCCCTGCTCCCCCAAAGTCCATCTCAGCATCTCTCCGTCTCCAGCCCCCCCTGTGGCATCAGCATTCATGGGCCCATGTCCTCCCCCCCCCAAGGACGAAGTGCCTGAACCGCCCTGGCAGCCCCTTCCTCCCCCCCTCAAGAGCCCCAGTTCGGGATCGAAACGTCTCTGATGAAGTCAAAGGCACGAAGCGTTTCTTGAAGGGTTCTTCTTCTTCATCCGCAGCCTCGCCCTGGCTCCAGAGAGGAACCAATGCTGCACCTGTCCCAGGTTCCACGGCAGTTAGTGGGGTATCTCTCTTTGGGCAGAAGTGGCCAGAAAAGCCAGGCTCTGGGGCCTCTCCAACCCAGAGGCCACAAGCTGACCAATCTCAGAGAAAAAGAATGGAAGGAAGTCTGCAAGCTGCGTAAGGGGCGACTTTCCAAACTTGCTTGAAACTTGATTGCAGCCCCGATTTCCTTCCTCGTCTTTTTAACTCCCCCCTGAACCCCCCCAAATCTTCTTGTCCTTCAGCTCTGATCAACACCCTTGATTCCACATCCCGACACCTCCGGTTTTAATGCTAAGCAAATTATTTCGGCCTCGCTGCTATTTCCAGCCTCCATCATGCCATTAATAATGTGTGTCAAACACTAACAATTAGAGGGAAAAAACGCCAGAGGGGAACTGGAGTAATTCACCAATTGCCCTCCACGGAGTCATAGAGCCTAAATCACGGAGAGGAAGTTGCTGGTGGGCAAGGCTTGGAGCTCCTATTTTGAGGAGGGGGGTCCAATGCAGCTGCAGACAGGACAGGATTGGGACCAACCCCTGGATTTTCAAGTCTTCCACAAGGCTAAAACTCTTTCCAGCTGTTTTCCCAGCAACCGATAGAAGCCCACAGCTTCTGAAGTTGGATTTGTCAGCTCTGGGTCCTTCAAAACTACCATGGTGGTAGAACTACCATGCTAAAGATCTTCAGCCTGCGGAAGTCAGGGGCTTCCTCTTTGTTCTTAAGCCTAGGAAAAAATTTCTCTGACCCAGCTGAGGGTTTTCCCTCTCTCCCACTGAAGCTCCAGAGCAGAGGTCCCCAAACTTGGCAACTTTAAGACTTGTGGACTTCATCTCCCAGCAAAGCTGGCTGGAGAATTCTGGGAGTTGAAGTCCACAAGTCTTAAAGTTGCCAAGTTTGGAGACCTCTGCTTCAGAAGGTCTGCGGGAGAGCCCACTGCCCAGGTGCAACTCTGTCCTGTGAGGGACTAAGCCACAAGCCTGCCCGGTAGCATCACCTGTTGCTCAAGGCCAACATCTGCCTTCTGCGGGTGGAAGTGAACAGTCTCAGCTCCAGAACATCTACAGAAACTGCGGCCACCACCACTCTGCATCTCCCAGTTTCATATCCAGTTCCAGGCGACAGGTATTAAAATTCTACCGTTCTACCACACGATATTTAGTTCTACAACGTCATTTGTTGAATGCCTAGCCAGATGGGAGACAAGAGAAGCTGGGACCTTCCAAGCAAGGTACAAAATGCCTATGTGAAGGAAGCCTTGCTCAGAATGGGAAGGAAGGTTTTCTTTTTTAAAAAGAAAATCTTGACATTTATTTAAACATAACCTGCAGCTCTCTGGCAGTGTAAACTTACCGCGTGAGCCATTCTGATTAAATTAGACGGTGCAAAGGAAGGAGGAGATCTATGTTTTTGTAAATTATATTGAAAGAAGGACGAAGCTCGCCTCAAAATTACCTGTAAAGATACAGCTCTCTGTGGCTTCATGAGTTTTTGGTGCTTGCTAGCATTCCTCTTTTCAAAATTTAATCTAAATATATGCGCATACGTGAGGGCAATGGAGATTGTGAAGACAATTACATTTAAACCTCACCCATCAATAAAATATTCCCCGGGCAGCTTTTGAAATACAAAACACAATAACTGTATCGATATACTCAACTCGATTGTTTGATCCAGAGAGAAAAAGCGAAATTCTATTTGATTCTTCCTTTAAAGCCAGTTATAAACCAGCCAGAGGTATTCAAAGGGCTTCTCTGGAGAGCTGGCAAAGTCAGGGTTATTTAGAAGGAAGACAGTATGTCCAAACACAAACAATGTAAGTACTAAGCCTCTTTCTGCTGACAAGGACGCAGTCATAATGGCTACGTCATCTGCGCAAACACAGCAAGGATTCTGTGGGTCTTTTCCTGGTGTTTAAGGATGAGGGGCAGGGTTTTCCGCACCCTCTCTTCCTTATGCCTTTTATAGAAACCCTCCCTCAATCCCAGGTTGCATTAACAGAGGGATGGGATCAAGATCGCGTAAAGGTCTAGTACCGCTTTATAAGGCCTTAGTAAGACCACACCTGGAACACTGCATCCAATTTTGGTTGCCATGTTATAAAAAAGATGTTGAGACTCTGGAAAGAGTTCAGAAAAGAGCAACGAAGATGATTAGGGGTCTGGAGGCTCAAATATACAAAGAACGGTTGCAGGTATCGGGTATGTCTTAGTTTAGTGAAAAGAAGGAATTGGGGTGCAGCAATGTTCCAAAAGAAGAGGGGGGCAACCTATTCTCCAAAGCCCCTGAGGGCAGGACAAGAAACAACGGGTGGAAACTCATCACGGAGAGATGCAATCTAGAACTAAGAGACATTTCCTGACAGTGAATTAACCAGTGGAAGGGAAGTCATGGATGCTCCATCACTGGAGGTCTTCGAGATTGCACAGCCACCTGTCTGAAATGGTATAGGTTCTACTGCTTGAGGAGGGGGTTGGACTGGAAGACCTCCAAGGTCCCTTCCAACCCTCTTATTCTGTTATTCTTTTCATGCCTGCATCAATTCAGAACAACCGTTTTTTTGGAAAGCCATGGATGACCCACAGAAGGGGCCTGGATGGCCCAGCCTCCTTTCAGCACCAAGGACAGCGGTCCCATAGGCCCAAAGGGCTGGCCATCTCTATCCGGCTTGATTCCAGCAGAACACAGGCAGCCCTCGGCTGGAGACCACACTGGAGCCCCGTTTCTGTGGCTAAGCGAGGCATTCGTTAAGTGAGTTTTGCCGTTTTACGACCGTTCTTGGCAGGATTGTTTAAGTGAATCCCTGCAGTTGTTAAGTTAGTGACACGGTTGTTAAGTGAACCTGGCTTCCCCGTGGACCCGGCTTCTGAGATGCAAGAGGGGGATCACGTCACCAGGGGACATGGCAACCGCCATAAATACGAGTCAGTGGCCGAATTTTGTTCCTGGGACCACGGGGAGGCTGCAACAGTCGTTGTAAGTGTGAAAAACGTTCCTAAATCCCTTTTTTCAGTGCTGCTGTAACTTTGGTCACTAAACGAACTGTTGCAAGTTGAGAACTAACTATAATAACAGCAGCAGCAGCAGCAGCAGCAGCCACCCTCATTTATTAAATTTATATGCCACCCAAATCCAGCAATTCTAATCCGCTTAGGTTGTCCTTTCACGTCCCAAACCCTCTTCAAATTTCAATTTAACAGGCTGCACTCCAGCAGTTTTGGGCTGCAAAGGATCACAGTTCTGTCTAAATACCTCCCCCCTCCCCCCCCCCACAAAGAACCACAGTTCCTTCCAGTGCATTCAAAACATCCCTGACAGGGAAACCAAATCTGTGGTCATTTCACACCTAGGGCTGACCCAATTCACCACAAGGTCTGTTAAGATATAATGGGATGGATATTTGGGAGCAATAATCCTCCCGCAGGCCTGTTGAATCAAGGTTCCACGACCATAATGTTTATCTATCTATTGAGGCTCCCTTCCAGGCAGGATTCCAAGACTGCAGGTTTCTAGTAACTTCAGATAGGGGGGGGAAGGAGGAAGAGGAGGAGGAGGAGGAGGAGGAGGAGAAGGAGAAGGAGAAGAAGAAGAAGAAGAAGAAGAAGAAGAAGAAGAAGAAGAAGAAGAAGAAGAAGAAGAAGAAGAAGAAGAAGAAGAAGAAGAAGAAGAAGAAGAAGAAGAAGAAGAAGAAGAAGAAGAAGAAAGCTGCGGTGTGAGCCTCTCCCTTTGCCCGCAACTTAACTGCAGCCAGCCTTCAGCAGGTATACGCATGACTGCGAAACCAGAGCCTGGAATTCAGCCGTGTCCCTATTCTGCCTTCATGCATGCAAAGATCTGTTCAGC
Source organism: Bungarus multicinctus (assembly GCA_023653725.1). NCBI lineage: Eukaryota > Metazoa > Chordata > Lepidosauria > Squamata > Elapidae > Bungarus > Bungarus multicinctus. The sequence continues at coordinate 186,348,642 of CM042836.1, read as the reverse complement.
TTCCTGGGGGGGGGAGAAGGAGGGGGGAGGTTTGTTCAAGCCGATGGCTGGGAGGCAAACCTTTGGATTAGGGACACCTTCCTGCAACATCCCATCCTCTTATTTTTAAGAGGGACATGTTTTCATCCTTCCTGCTGTTTGTTCTGAGAGAGAAAGAGAGAGGTGTTACTGGGAAAAATGTGTGCTTTTAATTAACCAATGGCTAATTAGCCCTGCAAGAAAAATGTGGCATGTCACTGTGTTGTGCCTACAAGGAGGAGAGAGGCAGGGGGGCTGGGCTCTGCCTGCGGGGAATTAGGATGGGGTGGGGGAGTTCATTTGTTCAGAAACGGAACCAATAGATGCGACGGAAGATAAAGTGCTACGATGCAGAAGGTAAAAACATTGGTAACAAGTATATTTATAGCCGACCCCCGTTAATAAATAAAGCCCAAGCAGCAGCACATTTTTATCAGGTTAGCGAGCAAAGGCTGGACTTGTAGAGGATTCCTGTTGATTTTTGCCCCCGTGAACTGCCTCTGCTGGAGCATCTGTTGCTGGCGCTATTGAGTTATCTTCCCGAATTAACCTTCAGAGGAGGGGAGCGAGGCTGCGGCTTGTTCCTAAGGCGCGTCCCTCTGAATACAGACACTTCGGGACCGTTTTTACCTTCAGGATCTAAGGAGAAAGGTGGATTGCGCCGCCTTCTCTTCCCCTTGGGTCTCTCGGAAACGGCGACGGCCTCGTTTCTTTCAACACTCGCTCGGAGATCGAGTGATACCCGATGCAGGCATTCTGGCGGCTCACCAAGACTGAAGATGACCCAGCAAAAAAGGAACACGCTGCTCTTTCTTTGGGCTGCCCTCTGAAAAGGTCCCACCCAGCACCTGATGAACGGCTGGCTTCATTGGCCGGGGGGGGAGGGGGGGGAGGGAAGAACCTTCCCTGGGGACTTCCCCCACCTTTTTTTGGGGGGGGGGGGATGTGCCTTGCAAAGCAACTGTGGCTCGCTGCAGAGAGACGGCGGCTGGAGGGCTGCAATTAATTGGGAAGCGTGCCATCCTCCTAATGAAAAGGCTGAGAGGAGACAGGAGGGGACGCTAACAATGGCATTTCTCCCCCCTGGCGAGCGTCTGATCCAATGCACGGCTCTCAGAAGCCCCCAAATTTTGCGGCTGATGAGGTCAAAAATGGACCCGCCCGAAGGCCAAAAAAAACAGCCAACCAAGCCATGGCTCCAGGCATTGGAACTGGGTGAGGTTTGGTGCCAGGGAAAGACTCCCACAGGTGGGAGTTTCAACCCCTGGCCACGCCGGGAGCGGCTTCAAAACTCCCTGCCCCAATAGCAGGGGCTCCCGGCTGCCCAAGCAGGCCAATTCCAGGCGAGATGAAGGGAGGGCCAGAAGGCAGGTCTCTGTGCGGCAGAGAGAAGGGCTGGGCCCTCTGGCTACAGACAGCTCTGGGCAACGTGCCAGGGCCCTGAGATTTAGTGCCCAAGAGATTTGGACGTGGGCTTCAACCATTTTCTAAGGACCTCTTCTCTCTTCCCCTCCCCTCTCCCCCAAACGTTTTAAGAGTGACAGGTTACAGAAGGAGAGGACGTTCTGTTCTGTGGCAGCTTGCATTTTAATAGCTTGGTCCAAAGGGGAGAGCAGGAAGCTTTGGACGGTGGAGACTTTGAAACAAGGAAAATGCTGGTTTGGGGAGGGGTCCTTTCTCTCCCTCCATCCCCCTCCCCCCTCTCTCTCTCTTTGGGTGAAACACGGGTGCCTCTGATAATACCACCCAGGCTGTTTTGCTTATATGTTAATTCCTGGGCAAACGGGAAGAAGGCAATTAGGAGAGCCAATTAAACAGCTTTGTTGTTCACAACACGCGTTGCCAAAGGCCAAAGGCAGCTCTCTCTTGTCCTCCTCGAAAAGCAGCATCCATGCAACTAAAAAGGGAAATGAGCAACGACAGAGGGATTGCAGCCCCGAGAAACATCTGAACTCCACTAGGAGATTCTGCTCCGGGGGAAGCAAACTCACTTAAGATCAGGTTTCTGACCAGAATTTCCTCCTGAGGTCTTAGGAAAACTCAAAGTAAGTTAGCAGGATGCCCACGGGGGGGCTTTGTTGCTCCAAGGAGACGCCACCAACTGGGGATGCATCTTGTGGGTATCATGGCTGGTGGGGAGAACGACAACCTCATTATTCTGTTTGAGGGGGGGGGGAAATCACAGGGTCTCATCTGGAGGCAGCCAGCGTGCCCCTTGTCTGCAGGAAGAATCGTTTTCTCCGATCAAAAACCGGCCACCGATGTCCCGATGCCTTCTCTGCCTGTCGGACTTCAGCATCCATCATCCTGGCCGGAGGGCTCACTCTGGAGCTTCAGTTGGCATCTTAACAAGAGCAAATCCTGCAGCTTTCTCCAGCTGGGGGTGCGTCTGTCTGTCTGTCTGTCTGCTGGGATAACCGCAAAGTGCAATTCATAAACTGGCTCCCCTCAGAACAAAAAGTGGAGACTGAAGCTTCAATGATTTCCACAATTGGGAGCCAAGCGATGAGATCATATTTCAAACGTGGGAGGGAGGAGTTGAAAGCGTCCGGACTGCCCCCAACTCCTGGGGGGTGCAACCCATGGGAGAGCCCCTTCCTTCTCCACCCAGGCCAGATTACCCTGCTGATACCGTTTGCAGGGCATGGAGTAGAAGGGGTGAAGAGAGGGAAGGCCCTTCAAATGCAGAGGATGGGGTGTGTTTGTATGTGTGTGTGTTAAGTAAGCTGCCCCCAGGCCTTCGAAGCAAGAGAGGCAGAGGGAGCAGCAGAGTGATGGCCAGCTAATTGTAACGCAGCAGACTTTTTGCTAAACCCATTTCCCTCCTGCTAGGGGTGGGGGGGATGGGGGAGGCTGATTTGCAATTTCTTGACAAGAGGAGTGGATGGAAGCGAAGACGACTCCCTCGCTTGCTGGAAAGAGAGATGCATTCACTGGTGCAGGACTGCAGGGGTGGAAGGCTGCCACGATGCATCAACCCACGTTGGCCTGGCACCCTGGGAATCTGCTCTGCTTCCCCTGCCCGGCTGGAGGGAGGGGAGGCCCTGAGGGGTGAGGGGGGGAGGCTTGCGATGCCCTGTCTGTCTTCCAGACAAATGGGAAGGGGGGGAGCATCAGCTCCCAGGATAAGCAGCCCAGATGAGAAATGGGGGTCAAGGTGGGGGAGAGAGGCAGAGCAGAGCAGGAACAGGAGCATCGCCATGGTAACCGTGAGGTGGCTGGGCTGCCACTGGCCCTCGCTGATGCTGAGATGTGTCGGTCAGGGCGAGGAGGGGGGGCAAGAGAGGAATGGCGCAAAGTCTGCCGAACTAGAGCAACTCTGAAAACACAAAGGGAACCAGCTCAGGGACTACAGGGGTAAAGACGAAGAAGTACGCCAGGAGTCCAGCAAACCAGATCTGGGGGGCTCAATAAACCCCCAAACTGGGGGGGGCTCCGATAACCCCCCCCACTTTGTTGCCTCGAAAACATCTGCTTGTTGCATCTCTCCCTTTCTCTCTCTTTGAAAAAAATCAGACAGTTGGTCCTTCTGGACCTCGGTGTTTAAAGCGCTTTGAGACCCAACTTCTTGTTCTTCCCCCAAAATTAAGAACAAAATGCTACCCAGCTGCCTTGCCCCCAAAGACGGGATTGATGACACGAAACAGTTTTGACGTTTGCAATCCTCTAGTCCTCATGATCGAAAAGTTCCTGGATCCTCTCTCGTGATGTTCTTCTCCAGGCAGATGTGTGCGTCTCGAGAAAGGCCCTGCTTTCCAGCTTCCCCTTTCCAGTTTCTGGAAGGCCGGCAGTGGGGAGGAAAGCAGGGCTACCGAAGAAGACACTCCAACGGCCCAGCCTTGCATAATTGATCTCTCCCTCTGCATTATCGGGACTTGCGGATGAAGTTTTACCAAAGCAAAGTCCGAGCGCTGGGGTCATTGCCTGGTTCCGATTTAAGCCAGCCCCGCTGGAGGAAAGCATTCGGGAAACGGGGGGTAAGAAAATGTATTTATTTATTTATTCATTCATTTATTAAGTTCTGGTGTTTTACAAACAACTTTTTCTTTCTTTCTTTCTTTCCTCCCGAGAAGCCTTGGCGCAATTTAAAAAAAAAAAAATTCTCAGCACAGCCAGCAACGCAGCTACACTCAACACCCATAAATAGAGTCTTAAAAGAGGTTTTTTTTCCTGGATGTCATCGGTCGGTCTGATGAACGCCACGCGCCAAACCGCCAGGGAACAGCCCAGGGAGCCGGCAGTCGAAAGACAGCGGACGGGGGCCACGACGGGGGCCACAGCCGAGGGGACCCCGCCAACTCCTGATGCCGAGACACCAATTCAAGCAGGTCTCACATCAGCTGGGAAACATACAGACCCCTTCCCTGATCGTGGGAGCCCGGACTCTGATCAGCGTAGAAACCAACCATGTTCTTTACAGGCAGGTCCTTTTCAAGGAAAGAGTTTGTGTATATATATCTATATATATTTATCTCCATTTACTTTTACATTTCATGTAATACTCTGGGTAGAATACTTCATACGCTGCTTGGAAAGGAGGAGGAAGGATGAGATGGGAAGAGCTATTTCTAGCCAGGTGAAAAATACCCAGGTCGCCTCTCACGGAGGCCTTTCTGCATTGCCTTTCTTTCTTTCTTTCTTTCTTTCTGTTACAAGCATATTTATAAATTAAAAAGGAAGGAAAGGAGACCCTCACTCCCTAATTGGGGCTCAATTCTCCCATGATTAGATTACAGAAGCTGAGAGAGAGAGAGAGAGAGAGAGAGAGAAACCCTCCACCAGCTCTGCAGGAAAGTTACAGCAAGAGACGCACAAAAGGCCTTTGTAACTCCCGCTCCCGAGTGCCAAAGGAAGATTGTGACTGTTGTGGTGAGCACAAGGACCATGCAGCCGATTTAAGCAGCGTTGGCTTCAAAACAAGCGAGCACCCACTAGAGGGGCTCCCCAACCTTGGCCGCTCTAAGGCTTGTGGACTTCAATGCCCAGAGTTCCCCAGCCAGCATGAATTCTGGGAGTTGAAGTCCACAAGCCTTAAAGTGGCCAAGGTTGGGGACCCCTGCCTTAAACCACAACGGAGCCAGCTTCCTCCTTATCACACTGTCCAGGCGCAGAGAGACCCCCAAGGAAACAGCCCCCCCCCCTCCCCAAACACCCAGAAATTCTCAAGAGACTGTTGCTCTCTGAATAGCATCCCAACCCACCGACCCAGCCAGCCAAGAGAGGCCGCTGGACTTCTCCCTCCACCTCAAATCTCCTTCTCCCCCACCGAGGAGCCGCCTGGCTTGAGACGCGCAACAGCCCTACGCCCTTTGTCCTGCGAAGACGATGTGGCGGAAACTGGAAAAGCAGCCAGGATGGGTCGTTCTGAAGGTCCATTCAGACATGCGTCGTCCCCTCAAAAAACAAACCCACTTAGCATCTTCATCCTTCTTCCTCTTCTTCCTGATATGACGGACGCCTGGGTGAACCCAGGGATGCTCACAAGGGATTCCCGGAGAGGCAGTGACCCTTTGGGGGGGGGGGGGGGGCAAGGGAGGGGGGGTCAGGATATCCCTAGGCTGAAATTCCCCCCCCGTGTTCCGCCCCCAGCCCCTCCCCAACAGCAAAGAGCCAGCTGACGGAACAGGCCCTAAACAAGCCGGTTTAATCTGGTGCAAAAACGCATCATTGGAAGTCCTAGAATTTATCGTTTCAAGGAAAAGGAACCAAAAAGAAAAAAAAGACCCCCCCCCCCAGCATGGAATTTCATGAGGACTAGAAACTCGATCAAATGTGTAGACAGCCAGACCTTGTTCCAGAGAGTTAGTTGGCTTGGAAAACAGCCCTGGATTCTTCCTGATTAACATAATTGGTTTCTTCCCCAAAGTATCAGTTTCCCCACGACTTATTTTTTCTAATATATATAATTTTTAAGGGAAGGAGATAGCGGGTTTTTTTTTAAAAAAAAAAACAAATTTGGAACAATTAAAAAAAAAAAAACCTCTTAAGTCCAGGAGAGAAAGAAAGGGGAGGGGGGAAATGTTCAAGTACAACGAAGTATTGGTCTGCATTGGAGGCAAAATAATCATCATCATCATATGTTCAAGAAGGAAAACGGCATCAACAAAAAAAAAACAAAAATCGACTGTAAAAATGAGACTTTTTTAAAAAAAGAGAACGAATTAGGCGTTTCTTTGAAAGGAGCTCTTGAGTTCCGCTTATTATCGAAGGGTTAAAACGTCATAAATAAAAAGGAGGCAGCGGTGGTCTTCGTGGGACGGACCCCGGCTTGTTTCGCGCTTCCTTGTTTTTAAAAAACCGAGAGAGAGAGAAAGAGAGAGAGAGGGAGAGAGAGAGAGGCGGCATTTCAATCCTGCAAAAAGGACAGGAAGAGAAAGGCCTTTTAGACGAGAGGCACCCCAAGCGGACCCAGCCTGCCTTCCTGGAGGGAGTGAAGCATCCGCCGAGGATGCCTGGCCATTTTGAAGACGTGTGGACTTCAACTCCCAGAATTCCTCAGCCAGCTGGGAGTTGAAGTCCACACGCCTTACAGTGGCCACAGGTGGCGAGCCCTGCTCTGGGTCTCCCCAAGCCCCTTGGCTTCTTCTTCCCGCCTCCAGTGCGGGTCTCAACCAACACTTCAGTGACTTTTATTTCAATATCGCCCGCTGCCCGGAGCTGCCCCTCTGCCCTGGAGGGAGCTTCTTAAATACGATCCATAAATGGAAAGGAGAAACAAGCAGGACGGCGTTGGGCAGAAAACCGCAAGATGGTGGAAACCTTCATCAGATCTGCTCTGCCTCCAATTCTAGAGAGGGCCTTGAGGAGATCTCTGGAACCCAGGACTGGGCAGGGAACCTCCACTTTGGGAGGGGGGGGGGGCGCTTTGATGATTGCCCTCAGACCAGATTAATATTTCCCTTTTCCTGAGGACTAGCAGCTTGGGTTTATTAAGCACCACCCTCAGCTAAGGACCTCACACCAGACTAACGTTCCCCTTTTCCTGAGGACTAGCAGCTTGGCTTCATTAAATTTCCCTCTTCCTAGGATTCTTTCCCCCTGGGGACGATGAAAATACCCCCGGGGAGCCCGGAGTTGCCCGCTGCGGCTGCTGTACCCTCCCCGGTTGCTTAAGGTCAGTCATGCAGGAGCCCCGCCATCTAGACTTGCCTTCCGGGCGCGGAAACCCTCGCCGACGCCTCATCTGAAGCTTTTCTGCTGGTGCATCAGACCGACGTTCTCGTAGACGCGCATGGCGTTGTCCTCCCTCATCCTGGGAAGTGGGGAGGGGAGGGGCGTGGCGTTCAAAGAGCAGCCCGCCATAGCCAGGTCCTCCCTCCTCCCCCCCCTTTGGGATCCGGGAGAGCCCAGCGCCTGAGGGGAGACGGGGACGGGCGGAGAGCCCACTACTCACTCGGGGCAGGCCGGGGTGGGGGTGCACGGCGGGAGAGGGCTTTGGTCTCCGCTGGCCTGATCTGCTAAGGAGTACTTGATGTTGGTGTACTCGTGTCCTTTCCGCTTGCTCTTCTGAAAGGAAAGGAAGGGAAGGGGGGAATCGCCGTCACGTCCCTCCCACCAAGCAATGCGCTCTTGGTACGTCTCAAAGAGGCCCCTCCCCTTAATTCCACCACTCCCCCACCCCCCACCTAACATGAGGAGGCTTGGTTGGTTCAGGATTCCCAGGATGGGACTAAACAGCCCCTGCTGATGGGTGAATTTGCCTTATCCAGAGGTTAAATCCTGGTGAGCTCCCATCCAACACGTTAGCAGGGTAGCCACTGGTGACAAAGCTGCCGTCTCGCCTACGGGCCACTAAGAGACAAGAGGGCAGCAAATACACCCAGGGGGCTGGAGGGGGGGGGTGTTCTCCGCCCTTCTCCAACTGGCCACTCCTCTTGTCCGAAGTCCCTCCAGCTGTCGGTCCCTTCCCTGCTGGGTCGGTCAGAGGCACCTGTTCCTGAGGGGTCCCTGGTGCTCTCTGAGGTTTCTTGCAGATGTTGCATTACCCAAACTAGGTCACATCATCAGTGCTGGTGACTGGACTTGACTGGCACGGATGACATTGCCTAGTTGGGTCATGAAACGTCTGCAAGAAAGCAACCAAGTTCAGAGAGCACCAGGGACCCCCCAGTCCTCCTCCTCCTCCTCTTCTTCCCCTCCAGTCTAGACCAGGGCTCTCCAACCTTGACCACTTTAAGACTTGTGGACTTCAACTCCCTGAGTTCCTCAGCCAGAAAAGCGTGGAATTGAACTCCACAAGTCTTAAAGTGGCCAAGGTTGGAGAGCCCTGGTCTAGAAAACCCCACTCCCTCCTGGCACTGACGCTGTTACCTGGTTGGGTCATGAAATGTCTGTAAGCAAACAATCAAGCTCAGAAGCCCCTCATTTCCACCCTACAGAGATTCTCCTGGCTTGGTACCTGCTCCTCCTCAATCCGGCGCTGCAATGTCTCGATGTAGTGCTGGACCGCCATGTAAATAAACCGGTACTGGGCCTCGGTCTGCACCATCCCTGACCGCTGTGACCTCACCATCTGGATGGTCTTCGGGACGTCGATGTCGCAGTCCACCCCTGGGGGGGAGGGAGAAGAGAGGAAGGGAGGTGGGCTCAGCTGCAGAGCATGAGGAAGGGTCCCTTCGGAGGGCTCTCATGGGAAGGCACAGTCCCTCCAGTTCCCAAGCCACACGGATTCGTCAGGGGTGGTTCTCACTCATCCACGTCATGATTGTCCCAAAAGGCAACTGGGCTTTCTTGGATTTTTCCTTGAAAACCTTTTGCTTCTCACCCAAGAAGCTTCTTCAGTTCTCAAAGGAGAAAGCCAAGAAAAGTCCAGCTGCGTTTAGGAAAAAACCCCTTTGGGGCAACCACAAGGATTGGTTTGAATCGCGGTTTCCAAACAAGCCATCATGCCTGTGGCATGTCCATCTCATCCCATAAACCATGATCCAGAAAGCACCATGGCTGGGCTCACTTAACGCCCGGCATTCAAAAGCCCTGCTCATGCTCAGGCAATAGGTACGCCAATCCCATCAGCCCTGCGCTCCTCCACGGGTTGTGAGACTACAACTCCCAGGAAACCTATTGGGGAGAGGGGGATTCAGCCAACACAGTAACAGGTGGGTGGACCTCCACCCTCAGCCACGGCCCGTGGTCTTTCTTCTTCTCAACCTTCCAGGTGAGGAAGCCGTCGGTCTGCTGGGATTCACCTTTCTCGCGGATGACGTCGATGAGAATGTCGATCACAATGAACGTCCCAGTCCGACCAATTCCGGCACTGTGAGCGGGAGGAAAGAGAGAGAAAGAAAGAAAGAGAGAGAGGGAAAGGAAGAAAGAAAGAAAGAAAGAAAGAAAGAGAGAGAGAAAGAAAGAAAGAAAGAAAGAAAGAAAGAAAGAAAGAAAGAAAGAAAGAAAGAAAGAAAGAAAGAAAGAAAGAAAGAAAGAAAGAAAGAAAGAAAGAAAGAGACTGTCACACGGGTTCAGGTCCTGTTCCTCCTCCTCAGGCTGATCATCCTTGCCCGTCACCATGATGCTTTCAGATTTTTCCTGCAGTATTTCTCAACGTTTGGCCACCTGAAGCTGGGTGGACTTCAACTCCCAGCATTCCCCAGCCAGCTTTGCATTTGAGAATGTCAGCTGGGGAACGCTGGGAGTTGAAGTCCACCCATTTTCAAGCAGAAAAGGTTTGAGAAGGTTGGTTTAGGTTTTAAACTTTGGAACTGCCATATAAATGCAGAGTTTTCTGTGTTACATAAGACCATTTTCTCTCTTGCTGCCTTTAGACCTTGGAAGAAGTGCAGTAGTTTCATGGCCTAATATGGTAGGTCCATATCAATCTCAAAGCTAGGAATCGAACAGCGGCGAGTCCATTAACCCAGAAGGGCCGCGGTGGGAAACGGTTTAAGTTTTAAACTTTGGAACTGACATAGAAATGCAGAGCTTACATATGATAATGTTCTCCCTTTCTCCCTTTAGACCAGAGGTCCCCAAACTTGGCAACTTTAAGACTTGTGGACTTCAACTCCCAGAATTCCCCAGCTGGCTGGGGAATTCTGGGAATTGAAGTCCACGGTTCTTAAAGCTGCCACGGTTGAGAAACACGGTTCTATGAATACCTGCAATGGACAACGACCGGACCAGCCTCTGCGATGTTCTCCTGCTTGTGGTGCACCTCCTCTAGAAAATCCAGGACGCCGCCAGGATCGCTGGGCACCCCGTGGTCAGGCCAAGCCCGGAAGTGATACTGCCATACCGTCCGCTCGGTGTTGCCCTGGAAGAGAGCCCACCCCGCCCAAGAGATGCTTTGATGAGCCCTTCAGAGGTTGGGAGAAGCTCATTTTGCAGTTTGCTAATCCAGCTTTTTCCGTTTTCTTTTTCAATTGATGTGCTAGCCATCTCCCTGTTTCATTGGCCTTTTCAAAGAAATTTGGATTATTCCTTTTTATTTGTGGTGCTAGCTCTCCTTCTTCAAGAATGCTCCTTTATGTTTGACTAATTCCATTTGTTGCTTTAAGCTTTCTTGCTGTGGTTCTCTTGGTAGTTCTTCTAATCTTCTGAACTGATCTTCTAAACCAGGGCTCTTCAAACTTGACAGCTTTAAGATTTGTGGACTTCCACTCCCAGAATTCCTCCTCCTCCAGTCATGTCAGCTCAGGAATTCTGGGAGTTGAAGTCCACAAGTCTTAAAGTTGTCAAGTTGGAAGCCCTTTGTTCTAAACTTTCTTGTGGTTTCTTCTCCGTTTTATTTTCTTTCGCCATACTCACTATAGCCACGCCCCTCAGATAAGCTTTCATCGTGTCCCATAGATGTTGCATATTCGTGTCCTCCTTCTTATTCTCTTGGAAGAACAAACATAGTGGTTCCTCCATCCTCACCTTAAATTCTTTGTGGTTTAGGATCGATCCCTTTTTTTGGGCCCGCCTGTCTCTCATCTGCCCAGAGGCCCATCGCAAAACCCAACAACGGTGAGGGAGAAAGGACAGCAGAAGATGAGCCAAGGGAGAGGAGGTCTCCCCGAGTCCTCCTTCCACCCCTCAATCCAAGCTCCTTCTCCAGAGTCCTACCAAGCATAGCTGGCCTATAAGCCCCACCCGACCCCCCTGCAACCTCCACCGCATGGCTGAGACGCCCGGCCGACGGCCACTCGGCGTCTTCCGGAAACGTACCTGCCCAACTTTGGAGAGCTTGAGTTCTCGTAGTGTGTAGTCGTGTGCCGTGCTCTCTTTGACGTTACGGACGCGCATCACGCCGTATTCCTTCAGGGCGTGCTCATCCGGCCAGTACTTCACACATTTGCTCTGGAAGGCCAGGAAGGAGGGCGGGGATGAACAGAATTGGAAGGGACCTTGGCGGTCATCTAGTCCAACCCCCCGCCCAAACAGGAGACCCTACACTATTTCTGACAGATGGAAGTCCAGTCCCTTCTTGAAAGCCTCCAGGGATGAAGCTCCCACAACTTGCGAAGGAAACTTCTGCTCCGGGGGTTGATTCCTCTCCCAGTCAGAAAATGTCTCCTTAATTTCAGGTTGAATCTGTCCTTGTTCATCCATTATTCCTTGTCTGGCTTTCGGGTGCCTTGGAGAATAGCTTGACCCCTTCCTCCTCTCTGGGGCAGCCCCTCAAATACTGAAAGGCTGCTCTCCTGCCTCCCCTGGTCCTTCTCTTCCCTAGACTAGCCAGCCCAGTTCCTGCAACTGTTCATCTTATGTTTTAAAGCATCCAGTCCCCTCATCATCCTGGTCGCTCTTCTCTGCACTCTTTCCAGAGTCTCCACATCTTATACTGTGGTGACCAAAACTGGATGCAGGACTCCAGCTGTGGCCTTACTAAGGCTTTTATGGAGGGCTATTAGTACCTCACCTGCTCTTGAGCTAGCAAGGGAAGAGAAGAGCAAAGGCTTCTATGGCCTCAGGTTTAATTCGCCTGGCAAATTTGGGGGGCGGGGCCTGAGGGCGATTGTTATCGTTCTTCTGTTGTTGCTTGGAATGTACATGGAGAACTCCTGCACCCGGGACAAATCCTTTGCGTGTCCTGTCACGCTTAGCCCAACGAAACCCTGGATTCAAATCCACTGGCTGAGCTGCTGTTCTCCCCTCGATCCCGGGAGATCAGTGGGTCCCTTCCCGCTGGCCTTACCTTCCCCCTCTCCACTTCCTTGGTGGTCATGACGATCACGCGGGAATTCTCCTGGAAGACCATCCGCCAGAAGTCGTTCACCGTGTTCTGCAGGCAGCCCTGGGTGGCGATGTAGCTCTTCTTGGCCTTGGCGTTGTTGCACTTGGATTCAAATTCAGGCTGTGAACCGACCGGAGGGTCAGCGGGAGGGAGGGGCCCCGGGATGCTTGGGAGACTTAAGGCTGCTTCCCCCCCTGGAGGAAAAGCTCCGGGGGTCCCTCCTGCTGAACTCCGAGCGAGGCCATCTTGTCCCACCAGAGAAGAAAATGGCGGTCCATTAAACTCCCTCGGTGGGAGACTGGCTGCTTTCTTACCATGATGATGTTGGCATTGATGTAATCCGAAACCGGCTCATTTGGATCGCCGTCGTGAAGGACGACCCGAGTGTGGTCAACTAGAAAGGGGGAAAAAAAGACACACTCCGAATCCAGGGAACGGTTGTCAACCAGCAACCGCAAACTCTTGACTTGTCAGCCGCAGTTCAGGATTGCAGGAACGAAGAGCTGTTGGCAGCCCAAGAGATGCTTGCAGGTGCTAAAACGGAGCCGGCTAATTTCTGCAGGTCAAGTCCCTGATTCCCTGCATCCCTTGCTCAGTCAGGCTGCAAGTATCTGCGGCCTCCAGCACCTCAGGCTTCTGCCCTGGGTCCAAGGCTGCCCCACAGCAGATGCCACGTTACTAAGAGAGAATTCAACTGCAGGAAACAAAGGTTCCAGCAAAGTCCCAACTTTTAGGAAAGGGGCGTGCAACCAGCAGGCTGCAGATTGCTCCCTGGCCTCCTTCCCCCCTCAGACCCGGTGGCCTCCAAGTTTGTAGGGATGTTTCTGCTCAAACACCAGCAATGCAGTCACAGAAGTGGGGTGTCCCTCTGCCGTTTGCACAGAGGCCGGGAAAAGTGATATTAAGCCTTTAAAAGTGGGAAGAAGAGTTGGAGGGAAAACTTCACTGCCCACCCCAAATGTCTACCTGCTGGTGGGTCATCCACCCCCCCTCAAAAAAAAACCCTCTGGGTTAGAATTGGGAAAGAGATCGATGCTCACAAGGCAAAATGTTTTTGTATCGGTTTTTGTTCTTATTCTCCTGCCGCTGTCCTTCTTTCCGGCTGTAGAGGAGCTTACATTCCTGCTGCTGGAGAGTCTGGAAAAGCAAGGAAGAGCATCACGAAGGGTCCGGGAACCGCCTTCTGACCCCCTCCTCCAGCAGGGGAAGAGAGCCAAAAGGCGTCCCCTCCACCCAGAGGCCTCTCCCCGCCTGGATTACAAAGCCCATCGCTTCTGGCCCGCCAGAAGGCTACCAACAGGTGAGCTTCGCAAGGTGACCAAATGGAACTGGGGCTCCCCCTAGTGTTCCTCTCCCAGCATGACACAGAGACGGGCTCTGGCCCTCTGTGGGGAAAGCAGAGTGAATCCAGGCGTTGTGTCCCAGAGAGAGAAAACCTGGCCAGTCTCCCCTCAAGGGGCCCTTTTCTGCCCGGGAGCAGCTCACTCTGTCCCCGAGCAATTAAGAGTCCCAGACTGCCAGCAGCCACATTCACAAGCCAAATCAACTCCCAAAGTTCAGCACACGGACATTTGCATATGGATGCACCCAGCTCCGCCCACTAGGTGGTGTTTTTCAACTGGGGAATGCTGGGAGTTGAAGGCCTACGCCCAACTCTTTCCATGCGGCCCAAAAGGGTCTCATCTCTGTACTGTTATCTTGGTTTACAAGCTGCTCTGAAGATTCCCTTGAGAACTCACATGCTGTTAAACCCTCCAGGCATCCAGGCGCCTGTGGCCCCCTCCCCAGTTGCCACTTCTCCATCCCACCGAAAGCAGGCAAGCAAGCAGGCCCTGGGGGAGGACAGGCCAGACCTTCTCCCGAAAGTACCTCGAATTCTTCCCAAAAGCCTTGCTTCACTTTGTCGGTAGTTTCAGCTAACTTGCTCAGTTCTCGCACCCGGCTCTCGATCTCAGCTGCGTTGATGCGGGTGGTGTTGAGAGGCTAGCGGGTGTGGGGAGAGGGAGAGGGAGGGAGAGAGAGAGAGAGGTGTCAAATAATGCACGCACGTCAGGCACGAGGAATCAAGAACGCTACGACGGGTGGCTCACAGTAGACAGGAATCTTGCCAGACTAAAGCGCACTGGCTATCCAATAATCCCGGTGAAGCTTTAGGGAGGATCCCTTCTGTCCTCTTCCTCCAAACCAAGGACTGGAGGCTGATCTGCCTGTGAACTCCTGGGGCAAAGCCTCTCCCTCCTGCATCGCAGCGCCAGATTCCACCACACCCCGAAAGGAGGAGCCAAGCAGCTCCCAAGGACGGAATCCAGCCCAGGGTCAGCTGGACAGGGATCTAAAGCCTCTGAATGTGACAACATCAAGCCGCAAACTTTCAAGGAAGGCTGTGAATGATCCAGCTGGCAAAGCGGATTCCCCGCTAATCACAGCAGAGATGCTGCCATGCTCGGCATAAGGCCGGTGGCAATGAAACCTCAAGCGATTCCCCCCAGCAGGGGGGCAGTGGTGTGTTATGCCCCTGGTGGAGACGGACTCTGAGGAAGAGGAGGAACAGCCCACAGGGAGTGGAAGTTTGGCTCCGGAGGTGGTGGAGGAGGCTGGGGAAGGGCAGAGACTGGCTGAGCAGTCAGAGGAGGACCCAGGCCCATCCCTTATCCATCCTAGAGCATGCAGGGAGTAGAGGATCAGGGAAAAGCATGGGAGGAGAGGGTCATGATCCTCCTCATGGGTTGCAGCTGTGAGCTCTGTATAAGAGTTTGGAACTGCGTGTTCACAGACGCTGGAGTCAAATTAGTGTTTTTCCATGGATGAGCTTTATCTTTGTTGGCGTTCTTCCCCTGGACTCTCCCTGGTTATCTTCCTGGAACGTGTGATTAATTATCTTGGTTTGCCTTGGAACTCTCATCAATGCGGTTTGTTTTTGGTTTCCTTTTGCTTCATTATCTACTTTTTGAATTTAAACTGTGACTAATAAAACAGCGAAGCGAAGTTGAAGGCATTACAAGACCTTGATTCATGTTTTAGTTTTTGTGTTATTTTTGAGACACTACGGGTCATCACATGGTGGAAAGGGAGAAGGGCAACACGAATGCCCGGGCGTTGCGACCACTGGCACAGATCGCGGCTGGTGTCCCACTAAACCAGGAGCAAAAGTCCACCCTGGCTGGCCTTCCTCACCTGCTTCAGCTGAAGAACAGTCCCCAGAGTCTCCACCATCGGGTTCTTCTTGTAATGCTCAACCAGGTCTGTCAAGGAGTCAAACTTCTCCCCTCCTCCAACATCATACTTCATATCCTAAGGAAGGAGGGAAGGGGCTAGTGAGTTTCATTGGAGGGAGGAGGGATTTGAGCTACTTTGGAGGTTCCCCCACCCCCAGGATGCTAAGATCTATCTAACTTTCTAAAGAGTCTAAATTTCTCTCAGTTATTCTTAATCCACTGGTTGACTGAGTTACATCACCATGCCAGTGATTAAAGCAGTCTTGGCCAAAAAACACACTCTCTCTCTTTTGAGACAGTGGACATACAATTCCAACTTAATTGGGTCATTCATTTTCATTCATTCATTCATTCATTCCTTTTTTCCACATACTGCAGAGGTACCAGACAGGTCTTGCAGCTGCATGTTTCCTTATGCCAGGGGTGTGCAATCTTAGCAATTTTAAGACCTGTAGACTTCAACTCCCATCATTCCCCAGCTGGGGGAATTCCCCATGCTGGCTGGGGAATTCTGGGAGTTAAAGTCCACAGGTCAGTTCCAAGATTGGACACTCCTCCATAAGCCAAAGCCCTGGGCATCCGGCTGATGAATCGGGCAGCTTTTTATTCAGCAAAGAGTACGATCTATTAGGTTCTGATTTACCAAGGTCCTGGCCTTTAACAAGCTGTCTCCTAACCAAGGCAAGCCATCAAGAGAACTGGCGCTCTCCTTTCCCACTTCTGGACCGATGCAGAACACCCCCCCCCCGCCCCCTCCAAAGGCTTCCCACCCATCTCCCCATCGGCCTCATTTCACCTCCATCCCTGCAGTGTTACCTGGCAACGGATCATGACGTGTGTGACTTTGGACTTCCCATCGTTGCTCTCGCCTTTGTCGTCCCCGGTCCGGACGGAAAGCACGAAGTCCCCCGGGTGGCTTTGGCTCTCGCGGACTAAAAAGCTGCCGTGCTTCCCCTTTTCCGTCAGCAGCTTTTCCGCTTCCTTTCCAGACAGATGACCGTGGAACCACCTGCGGGGAGGCAGCGAAAGAGTCAGGGCGCCCCGAGAGGGAGCCCCCCCCAATCAGAGCTGCCTTTGAAAGGGAGAACGTTCCCTTGCTCTTGCGGCAGAAGCAGCAGCTGAGAGAACATTAAGAGGAAGGTTGATTCAGCCTTCCATCCTTCTGAGAGGTGGGTAAAATGAGGAGGCCCAGATTGTTGGGGCCAAGAGGCTGACTCTGTAAACCGCTTAGAAAGGACTGGAAAGCACTGAGAAATAGCATATAAATCTAAGGGCTATTGCTATTGCCCTCCCTCCCTTCCTTCCTTCCTTCCCTCCCTCCCTCCCAGTGGTTAGAATACAGCATTTCAGGCTAACTCTGCTCACTGCCAGGAGTTCGATCCTGACCGGTTATTAAGTAAATATGGCTTCCCATGTTGGCTTGGCTTGTGACCCCAGGACACTGAAACCATCATAAATATGACTCAGTTGCCAAGCCCCCAATGTCGATCACGTGACCAGGGAGAGTGCTGCAATGGTCATAAGTGTGGAAAATGATCATAAGTCACTTATTTCAGGACTATGTAACTTCAAACAGTCACTAAATGAATGGTTTTAAGTTGAGAAATACCTGTATCAACAGTCCCTAAGACAGGGGTCCCCAACCTTGGCAACTTTAAGACTTGTGGATTTTAACTCTCAGAGTTCCTCAGGCAGCTTTGCTGGCTGGAGAATTCTGGGAGTTGAAGTCCACAAGTCTTAAAGTTGCCAAGGTTGGAGACCTCTGCCCTAAGACCTCAGCTGGCCCTGATTTGCAGCAGGCTGGAGACAGCAAGGGAGGGAACTCCATGGCCTCCGGACTGCCTCCAGGCCCTTCCGCCCAGGATGGACCCCACCCAGGCCGGACTCTCTGATGCTGCCGCCCTGCTCACCTTTCGGAAGTGGGATCCGCGCAGTTGAGTGGGTACTTCAACTCGATCACGTCCCCATTCTTCTCCTTGAGCTGTCCGTGGTGCTCCATGTAGTACTGGACCAGCTCTGCCAACGTGGCAAACTTCTCCCCCCCGTAGAGGTCATAGTAGTCGCCCGTGTTCTGGATCTTGATGTGAGTGACCGCCCCATTGCGCCTGGCCGGTCCAGACGGTCAAGAAGAAGAGAGAAGGGAAAAGAGAGCTGATGGGGATGGAGAGCAGGGCTGACTCCAAACCGCCTCCTCCCTAGTTAACATTCTTGGATCGGGAGGGAGGGAAGGGAGGAAGGAAGGAAGGAAGGAAGGAAGGAAGGAAGGAAGGAAGGAAGGAAGGAAGGAAGGAAGGAAGAAGGGAAAGGAAGGAAGGAAGATTCTTGGATCAGGAGAGAGGAAGAGAGGGAAGGAAGGATGGATAAGGGAAGGAGGGAATGAATGAGAGAGGAAGGAAAGAGGGAAGGAAGAAAAAAGAAAGGAAGGAAGGAACATTCTTGGATCAGGAGAGAGAAAGGGAGGTCTTAGCTAGGAGCAGCTTGCAAAGAGGGACGTTACTCTCTTATTGCTTGCACTTTTTGTAAGGCAGCAACCCCCCCCCTCCCCAAAAAAGAGACTTAGCTAGTTAAACCTTTTACTTTTGTTTTTTTGAACCTTTCTGTAAAATTACATTACATTTTTCAAAATTCAAAGACGGCTACAAGGTCCTCTCGGTGGACTTACCGGACTGAAAGGGTGAAGTCCCCAGGGTTGCTTTTACTGGGCCGAGCCAGAAAGCTGCCATCAACTCCTCTGGTCAGGAGCAGGTTCTCTGCTTCCACTCCGGTAATGTTGGGGTGAAACCATCTGGGAACAGAGAAAAGGAGGTTTCCAAAGACCACTTTGAGTTAGAGAAAAGGGTTTCCTTTTTTAAAAAAAATTTTTTTTTGATTGAAAGTTTTTACAGAAGTAAAAGATAAGTATGAAAACATGTAAAGAAGAGTCAAGAAAAAGATAATAGAAAAAGTGCAGAAAACAAGAGAGGCAGAAAAGAAAAAATAGAAAAAAAAAAAAGAATACGGATAGAGATACGTGAGAAGTATTATCCAAAGAAGGAAACCAAGCGCAAAATTCGATTGTACACCTTCCCCACTAAACATTACTACAAAGATACTATATATTTACTATGTGGATGGCAATGAAGAAGCCCCTGAGGATTCAGACTGTTTCATTTGGACCTGAGATCTTGGTCCCAGAACAGGTGGTCCTGCCAGGATTTCTCCCTCTTTCAGGGAGCAGGGAAAACCTGGAGGGAGTAAGAACCAGCCTCTTGCAAACCAGGATTAAAGTGGGATGAAACAATCCGAATGCAGAGACATCTCCTTGTCCGTGGGAAGCTGATTAAGACCACCAGTTGCTCCCACACAACCAGCAACAGAAACCGAGAAGGCAGCTACAACCTCATTGTTGCCTTGTAGCCACGAAACGCCGTCCTGAGAGTTGATCAGCTCTGATTCTGGATTCTGCTCAAGGGCGAGGAGGAGGAGAAGCAGGGGACTATGTGGCTTAGGTGAGCCTGGCCCCTCTCTTCACTCCGGGGCAATATATCCTCACAGATCCAGCCACCCACAGCCACCGCCTTCTCAGCAACTAAGCCAGCACCTTGCTGGTTGAAGGTCCCCCAAGGGGCTGAACCTTCGTTTGCCTCCTCTCCTATCAACCCGGTCTGGCTTATTTTTAGAAATCTGGTTAACTAAATGAATATTTTGGCTAAATCTGCACTCTCCCACTTGAGGGGGAAAACCTGACGTTCCTCAAAGGCCCAAGGAGTCAACTACAATGGGCATATTTATATTCTCCCATAAAGGCCGGCAGTCGACAGAGGAACAGGACCACGATGTGCAGCAACCCCCAGGGTCACGCAATAAAAATTCGGGCACTTGGCAACTGGCATGTACTTATGACAGTTGCAGGGTCCCAGGGTCATGGGGATCCCCACCTTGCGACCTTCCCAGCCGCCTTCCGACAAGTCAGTGGGGGAAAGCCAGATCCGCTTAAAGACCACACAACCCGCTTAACAAGGGCAGTGAATCGCTTAACAAAATGGGGCAAAACTTAACTAACAATGAAAATTTCAGGCTCAGCTGTGGCTGTAAATCAGGGACCAATCGTAGGAACAACTTTTAGGGGTCACCCCCAGGGATACTTCAGAATTGCAAAAGGGGTTAGGGGTTTTCTCTGAGGGCAGGATGAGCAGAGCCACTGCGGAAGGGCGAAGGGGGGGGGGGGGCAGAAAAAGCCCCGTCCTGCGACCTTTCGGCAGAGCACAGGGGCAGAGAGCAACTTCCGGGGACGGCTGGCCGAGGTGAGGATTCTATTTGGAGCAGCACGGGTGGCAAGGCTCCCTGGCATATTTGTCACCAAGTGGGAAGCAGCATTTTGTCACCGGTTGGAAATAGAAGGCTCCGGGGGTGTCTCAAGTCAGCTGTAGGCCGGCCAGCTATGCCAAGTGGTTCCGGAGACAGGATCAAAGGAGAGGCCACAAAATGCAGCAAGCACATTTTGAAGGCTGACAAGGCTACCCAATTCTATAGTTGGGGGAGGGCTGGACTCTTTTTTTTTTTCCCAACCCCAGGAGAGAAAGACGGTGCTGGGCTTGGAGCAAGATGAAGAACTGTTAAAAGAATCGTAGAGCTAGCTGTTCCTAGAGCCAGTCATTGGACATTTAGCAAAATATTAAAGGCGGCTATTAATTAAAACAAAAAACAAAACAGGATCCAGCTTTAACAATTCATACATCATAATTTATATTAAGTCAAACTGAAATAGTTCATCTCAAGACACGACCAGCACTCCCTATGCTAATAGATGAACTCTTAACACTAAACTAGTAAAACTAGTAATGGATAATTAGGCCAGAAAATGCAGGAAATAACTCTTTTGCCAGGAAAAAAAGCAATCCTATTTTTGACAGCCTGGATGGGATTTTATAAAAGAAAATCTCCAACTTTCTAGGGAAAGCTTCATAATGAACTAATGAAAGAGGCAAGTTCACTGTAAATTTTAGAAAAGAAAAATAATTGACATCTTCTTAAAAGAACACACTAAGTCATTCTTCTGCTAACTGATACTCAATTATGTAGCAGAAGGTTCTGATCACATTTGGTCGAGAAGTGTGGTTTTATCATAATTGGGACACTGCGGGAAAAGTTATTTCTCATTTCTTGGTTCTTGTCTCTCCCCATCCCCACAGAATCAGACTTCTTCTACATGTACAGCTTCTGTTTTGCTTGTCAGGTGCCCCCCCAAATTATTTTATGACTTTATAATTTTGGTTTTATAGTAGCTACCTCTAGTTTCTTAAATATATTTATCTTACACCAAGTTTATGTGCAAGTTTTGAGGATCCTTCTCCCACCCACCCCCTGTGATGTGGCTGTTTTAGATTTGCAACGCACTTTTCTTGCTTCCTACTGCAAAATGGTTTAGGAGATAATTTTAGCTCAAAATTTAGACTATTAAGTTTTGGCAGCCAGGGTCAGAGGTTTACCCATCCCAGGCTTAAAGGCAACAGGTAAGGACGCTCATCATACCGTATCTCTTCTGCTCACCTTGGGTCCACTTTTTGAAGCCTATGAGTGGCTTTGGTCAGCTCTCCCCCCCCAATCACTCCCCGGCCACATCTTGGGGCAGTGGAACTAAGATATCAGCTTGGCCGTGTTGTGGCCCCCCTCCCACCTCAGCCTGAGCAACCAAGGCTGGAAGGTTTTACCCCTTGGAAGCCCCTCTGGAGCTGAAGCCTCCGTCCTGTGGCTGCCGTGTCCGAGGCTGAGAGGGAAGGGTGGCCCTTTCTCTCTCTCTGGCCTGAACTGGAGGCAGTGGCCTCCATCCTCCACTTCCTGGTAGTCTCAGATTCACCCCCCTCCAAGTTGGTCCTTTTGGATCACAGCCCCCATTCTCCACAGCCAGCAAGGCTTGGGAAGCTACAGGCTGCCACAGCAGGGGAAACCGCGTTGGAACCTGCTGGCTGGGGAGGATGGGAGCTGTGGTCGCTTTCCAGTGAGCCAAAGCAGGCCGGAAATGCTGGACGACCAGGCTCCTCTGGGAGGGCAGGATGGGTACTGTAGTCTCGCACACCTAGGACCAGAAGGCCAGCAGCAGGCCCTCCAAGGAAGGGGGGCACACAGGCCGCGCCGCGCCCCCCTCATCCCCATGGCAACGGCAGTGGGAAGGGAGGCAAGCTGGGTACCCCTCCCCCCCGAAGGGGCGGGGCCTGAGCCTTCTCCCCCTCCCCCCCCCCCGCTTCTCACCTCCTCGAGGTCATCTTCCCGCCTCCGTCTTCCTCACATGGGGCCCCTGGGTCTCGCGGGGAGCCCGGGCCGGGAGGAGGCGAACCGAAGTCGGCCCGGCCGTGGCCGCATCCAGGCCCGGGAGAGGGGAAGGCAGAAAGAGCCCCGAGGAGCGATCCGTCGCGATGCCTAGGACGTCATCGCCGCGCGACCAGGCCCGCCCCCCCTCCCCGGATGGCAAGGAAGGGGCAGGGTCGCCAGTCGTTCTGAGTATAGAGGCGAGTGCTGCCTAGAATGGCCACACGCTCTTTCCGCTCTAGGCTGCGTCATCTCTGTAGCGAGCACCCTTTCAGTGTCTAATGAGCCTCGTCTTCTCCAGCCCATTTCGTTGCCCTGTCTTGGGCGGCCTTGTTCTGGAAACAAATAAAATATAATATGTATTATTATATATTATTATTACTATTATTGCAGCGCAGGAATCATAGCTATTTTATCAAGATATGGGAAAGTGTCTCTGTTATGATAGGCCGCCTTTAAATCAGGGTTTCTCAAACTTTTATAGCTTGTGGACTTCAATTCCCAGCATTCTCCAGCCAGCATTGGAATGAACGAACACTTAATAAGGCCTGTAGGAGACAGAACGTAAAAGGCATCAAAGACGGAGGAAAACCGTCTTGAATTCTGAGTTAGTTCTCTGGAGGGCGCCTAGTCCGAAGCGAACTACCTCTCCCAGAGTGCTTGGGGGCACGCCCGGTGACGTCGCGCGCCTGCTCTTCAGCGCCGAGGCCCCGGATATTGTCTCTTTTTCCTTCTGCCCAAGGTAAGGATGGTGCGGCCGTGGCGATTTCCTCCCGGGGCCCGGCATTCCCATCCACCGCCATCCGCCTCGGAGAACCACCGGGCCGGGCATAGGCCGGGCGGGGATGCTCCGGGGGCTTTGGGCGGGCGGCGCTGGGCTGCTTCTGCTGGGGCCGAGCGAAAGATTAGGCCGGCGGTGTCCCCGGGAAGGCCGGCTGGCTCTCTCCGGGCTGCCGTATCCCTCCGAAGCCTCGCGGAGCCGCTCCGCCTAGGCCCCTGACAGCGAGGCGGGGGCGCCCGGGAATGCCCACCCCAAAGAGGAAGGTTTTTGGCCCGGAACGACCCTCGGGCTTTGGAATAGCCTCCTTCCCTGGCCGGGGAAGCGGACTTAGTCCCTGCCCGCAACGAGGGGCAGATCCACCCCCCCACCGGTCCTGGAGGTCTCGTGCATCGGGTGGAAAAGCACCTCTTCCCATAGCGGCCAATAACGTTGGGATTTTCAAATCGTGAATCGGAAAGCAGCTTGTATCGGCTGCAAGACTCTGCTCGTTGGAATGGAACTGGCTGCCCAATCATCCTTTGATGCTTCCTAACTTAGCATAATAAGTGGGACTACCATACCAGTTAGCTTTCCTTGTAGACTTACGTCTTTGCAAAAGCACGTTTCAGAGTCTGGTGTAGATGTGCAACGGGTTTGCAAAGTGGAGAATTGTGCCATGAGGAGGGGGGATCGAGAGGCAGGGTCTGGATCCCTCTGTGGCTTTCCTTGGGTTGCAAATGGAGGTTTCCCTATTTTTTATTTTTTGTTAGATGGCAGGCGAGAAGAAAATCAGGAGGGTCCGGAAGGTCCATGCCAGCCGCAATCCGGTGCTGGCCCGAGGGATCGGGAAATATTCCCGGTCGGCCATGTACGCACGGAAGGCCATGTACAAGCGGAAATACAACGCGCCGGAGACAAAGGTACGAGGAGAGAGGAGCCTTTGCAACTCTTAGCATCAAGAGCTGGATAATTGGCACAATGGATGGGATTGATATAAACTGGCAGCTTGAAGTTGGGTGGACTGCAACACCCAGGATTCCCCAGCCAGCCGGCTGGGGAATTCTGGGAGTTGCAGTCCACCCAACTTCAAGCTGCTAGGGTTGAGAAACAGTGGATCAATCTACGGAAGACGGGTGTTTCAAAAGCGATTGGTTGTAATCTGCCAAAGGATGCCATAATAAGTGGACCAATTTTTCTTGGTCTGCCTTCAACTCTACTGGAGGTATAACTCTCCTCATTGAGCATGGAGGACATTGAGCTGGGTGGATGCAGATCACAGGGTCGCTCTGGCCACAAATGAGGTTTCCTTCATTGCCTGCAAAGTTTGATTCATCAAAGTCAAAACAGAGAGAGAGAGACTGGGCTGTAACAGTGAAGGGACTGGTGTTGGGGATACCAGGAACCTCCCTGGAGGGGAGGGGAGGGGAGACTTTGGGTGGGCACTCTTGCCCAGATGCGGGAGTCAAATTGGAGAAGGAATGATATGGTACAACTTTGGTGTTGTTTGCCCCCCCCCCAGATAGAAAAGAAGAAGAAAGAGAAGGAGGCAGCCACTGTTACAAAGCCCGTCGGGGGTGATAAGAATGGAGGCACCCGAGTGGTCAAACTTCGCAAGATGGTAAGAGCTGCTGGTCCCAAAGGATGCGGCCGAGAGAGCTGTCCTCCGCTGCCTTCAAGAGGCTGATTCTTAACAGAGCTCTGAATCCAGGCCTTTCTTTTCGTCCTTGCAGCCCAGATACTACCCCACGGAGGACGTTCCCCGCAAACTCCTGAGCCACGGCAAAAAGAATTTTGCCCTCCACAAGAGGCGGCTGCGGGGTTCGATTTCCCCAGGAACGGTGGTGATCCTTCTCACTGGCCGCCACCGGGGCAAGGTAATGGGGGCCTCTGGGGCTCCTCTTGTTGGGGGCATTCGGGAGGCAGGCAGAGATTCCGACGACTGACTCTCTCCCCTCTGCCTTTGTGTTTCCAGCGGGTGGTTTTCTTGAAGCAGCTTGGAAGTGGACTGCTGCTTGTGACAGGTAAGCTCACCTGAGCCTGTTTCTCTTTCTCATTAGCGGTCCTTTTTAATTTTATATCATTCCGCATAATGAGTCTTGATATAAAAAGAAAAAAGGCAGCAAATTATCATAACGATTCGTTTCCTGGAGGTGGAGGATCTTCACAAGCTGGAAGGAATACATGTTCTCTGGCCTTCTGAGGTCCCCGTGTACATGATTCTGTCCTCTGTTTTCAGGGCCCTTGGCTATCAACCGTGTCCCTCTGCGCAGAGCTCACCAAAAGTTTGTCATTGCCACTTCGACTAAGGTCGATATCTCGGGGGTCAAAGTTCCAAAGCACCTCAGTGACGTTTACTTCAAGAAGAAGAAGCTGCGTAAGCCCAAACATCAGGAGGGCGAAATTTTTGATACTGAGAAAGCGGTAGGTACAGTGCTTGTAGCCTTGAGCCTGCTTCCAAGATTGCATTCTGTGTAACTCAAAAGCCAACAAGGGGGCAGGCTGGCACCTGAAGCCCCTCCTGGTTTATGAATCGGTAGACAGATTTCCAAAAGCATTTTGGTATCTTTGCATTTAAGAAAGCAGATTAAATAGAAAGTTAACGTGAGAATCTTTAATTACCTATCTTGATGACCTCCTTCCTAATGTTTACATCAGAATCTGCAGAATGATTTAGGTGATACAGTCACAGTCCAAAGAACCTCTTCCAAGGGGGTCTTAGGAGAACAGAATAGATCAATTTTGGATGCACTTTGGGAAATAATGTTGACAAGGTTTGCTGTTTAAGAAATGGCAACAGGGAAGGCCAGGAACTGCTGGAATAAATGGCTGAAGTAGCATTTCCATTTTTCCCCAGAAATACGAGATTGCAGATCAGCGCAAGGCAGATCAGAAGACGGTGGACTCCCAGCTTCTGCCCGTCATCAAGAAAGTCCCTCAGCTCCGGGGCTACCTGCGTTCCACCTTTTCACTCTCCAATGGAGTTTATCCTCATAAATTGGTCTTCTAAATAGTCTGAAAATACCACAGTAAAATCTTTGGGGGAAAAAAAAGTCACTAAAAGCTCTGCTGGTTTTATTTTCTAGAATTGTATATTGGTTTGTCTGCGTGCAAGCAGAACCTTCGATGGTTGAAAACGTGAGGGGGTATTTGCTGAACTTCTGTGTCTGATCGTAGCTCTCTTGAGGTAGGATGAGAGTTTGCCATCTTCACGGGAGGTTCCTCCTCTTTCGATATTCGGGATCAGTTTGAAGTAGAATTTACACCCTACTGGGGTGCAAAGAAAACTCTGGAGGCGACTGCTTCAGAGATCGTCCCTAGGCTTCCCCAACTGCTAGGCCACCAGGTGGGCCAAGCCATAGCTGCTGAAGACCTGACTCTAGCCTTGGAGCGCTTGCGGTATTTGTGTGTCCATGTTCAACTAGCATGATTGCTTAGCAAATAAGTGGTGTCGTGTGGGTTTTTTTCCTCCTTTTGGTCAGGAGAGGGAGCTTGTGTGCAATGCTTGAATCACAGCCTTACAATGGCACTCAGTTTTAGGCAATTGCGTTAATTAAACATTAAGCGAGGAAAAGGAGGTTTTGTGGCTTGAAATCTGAGAAAGCCAGAACGCCCCAAGCAACGCGAGTGGCATCTAATCCAGATTTCCCCAACTAGGTGTCAGGTGTGAATCTCACTTTCTGTACTCCAGTTTGCTGGATCTCCAGCTCATTTCATTTTTATTGGGTTGCGGTTCAGAAGGTGGTTGTGTTAATCCAGCCGGTTACTAACTTAGTCAAGAGGCTACCATTTAGGACCAGCCATTCTGGTTTAGCCATCATCATGGTTCTCACAGATAAGAAATTTGGGGCTGATTACCCCTCCAGCTAATGGTCGGTTTCACAAAGCCTCAAGACAACATTGGAGCGTGCTTTTATTCTATTCAAAGGGTTTCTATAACTGCCCATCTTATACCAAACTCCAGGCAGCAGCTCCTCCTCTGGCTCTGCAGGAGAGTTTGCAGAAGGTGGGAGAGTCTTGCCAAGCAAGCTCTTCGTGATTCCTTTTGGGAAGTGTGATGAAAGGCTGCAAGGAGCTTGGCCCAGTTTGGATTCCCGTCAAGTCAGGGCAGTTTGAGCTTTAAAGCAGGCTGGGGTCATTCAGAGGCCAAGGCTCCTGCTTGCTCAAGTCCCTGGTCGGAATAAACTGGGTTTAAAATGAGAAGTGTCATTCAAACAGTGGATTAAATAGGGCTCGCAGTATGTATTTGCTGCAATGATGGATACAGCAAAGTTACAACATTTACTGAGAAATGCTAAAAAATAGCTGTTCAGTCCTTACAGAGAAATCTGTAAAAGTGACCTCTGCTTAAAAGAAGACCTCGGCCCCTTTGTTCTGAAGGCCCCACCTGGCAAGCTGCCTCCCCAGATAGCAGAGCCTGTTCTGCTGGTTTGTGCAGAGGTGTGCTCAGCAAAACAATCTGGAAATGACAGGAAGTCACCCGTCAGTGTCCTGGAGGCCGGTCAACTGTGAGGAAGGACACCGGATGAATTGGACCAAGCCGCGTGGTTGGCTGTTGGTAGTGCTAATTGCTCCCCTGGCACGAGGTTAGACAGGTAGGATGAATGCTTTTGATGGCAACTGACTCAGCAGCGTTGAAGTTTTTTGTTTGAAATGGGATTTGTTTGTTTTGTTGTTAGATCCCATAAAATATATATAGGGCAGTGAAAAGCAATAAGCTTTCTATTTGGGGGTTCATTCACACTTCCCCCTCACTCCCAAAGCACAAATGTTTGGGGGAAATGAACCCTGAGGCAATTTTAAAATTTCTCTTTAATTAAACTGGAAGTGAAGAGCTCCATTAAAACATGTGAGATATTCAGTAATTTATACGTGTTTCACAGCATGCTCCAGCCACATTACAGCTACTGAAATTTCATGTTCTATGTTAAAGAATTGAACACTTAATTGAAACTTGGTTCCTACGTTTCGGAAATTATCCTGGCATGAAAAGTGTAAAAGAGAAACATGGTTTATGGGAGGGATGTGTGTGCAATTTTTTTTAATCCCTAAAGAACTGACCTGAATCAGAGACTTGGGAAGTATTTCTCATAACAACCAAGCTTGATTTATTGATTTATTGTACAGGAAATCAAGGACAGAGGAAACATTATTTAGTGCTTATTTTTGTATTGAATTTATAACTCCTGTCTTTGAAATATATACAAAGAACTGTGGATATTATTTAGGCTTTAAGCAAAGGCCACAGAAACATAGCATTTATCTCCACAGACAGGGTTTTGCCATATATCTGGCAATGCTGAGCCATTACTAAAGCATTTTAAGACAAACAGGATGAAAAAAGATAATCCTTGATTCAGGATTCATGTGCTGTGTTGGCTGAACCCAGAGATTAGTTAGTAAATCACAACTTAGTGTGAACTGATACAAAATAAACATGAACATAAAAATAAGGGGGAATTTACATATAACTTAAGTTTCCCACTCAATAAAAAAAAATTCATATTAGGTCTTTTTGGAAAAAATCATGTTTACTCACTAGGAAGCTCTTCGGATTTGGGTCTCTTCCAAGGATTTGGTGGGTCTGAATGGAGGATGATCAGTCATTCGTTGTCTATTGATGCAAACAAGTAGAATGGCCACAGAGCCAATTACCAGAATAAGGAGTCGCAATGTCAAATTATGTGGCCCAAAGCATGATGCATGTGAATTTGTGAGATGCTTAGGACGAAAAGGTGTTCTTTAAAATCTTACAATTGGTGGCCTTGTATTAATCACAGGATAGAATTATATGATCCTGGGGGGCACTTGGGTGTTCCCATAAGAGGCCAAACTTTTCAGAAGCCAAATAAGAGGCAGATATTTAGGGTTTTTCAAGCCAAAATAATTTAGGGATGATTACATTTGTTTTTAAATGAGTTATAGGTATTGCAGGAACATTAGATCAATATTACGTTAGCACACGTTATAGTCCTCCAGTATATTGTTTTCTATATTTCACTGGTAGGACTAATCCAGATCACAGGGTTATGAACTACTTCCTCCTTAGACTGGTGTTACTGAATGTTAATGTGTTGTATCACCCTTTATGTTGAGATCTTTACAGGAAGGTAATATCCTGTGATTTCAGTGTAATCAAAGGTACAGTCATAGTTAAAGGAGTATGGGTGATGAGACTTCAGCCCTGCCCAATTTATCAACTGTCAGATCAGCCCCAAATGCACATCCCTGAAAGCATCCTTGATCCCATTATATAATGATATTTCATCCTATGTAAATGTATGTTAATTTAGGGTCAATTTGCATAGCTTTCTACTAACAATGCAGTTCAGGGATTAAAACAGCTAAAATGTGTGTGAAGCTGAGCTAAAAATCAGAAGGGAAACAAGCAGAAAGTAATTGGCAAAACAATTTAAAGTGGAAAACAACTTCTCGAATACCATTCTAAATCAAAGCAAAACAATTAGATCACCACAGAGAAGGATCTTCTGTCTCTATTCAGAAGTACCCTATCTGGTAGGAACCCTTTCCTGTTTTCTGGGGGCAATATATGGTACAGTGTAAAGCAGAGGTGTCCAACCTTGGCAACTTAAATATTTGTGGACTTCAAGTCCCAGAATTGCCCAACCAGCATTATTTGGTTCCCTTCCTCCCCCCAACCCCATCTCTGATAATGAACAAACAAAACAATTCCAAGCATGTAAATAGCTATTTTTCCTATGCTAATTAAGTAGCATTAAACTGTATAAAAATTAATTGAGTGGTATGTTAAAGACTCATGCAGCTGAATTTTATTTTAATCACTGAATTAAAAATACACTATACAGCTGACCAGATGTTCTCTTGTATTCAACCAGCCCAATCCTCTCAGGAAAATTTGCATATTCTAGCAAGGCCCTTTTGATTGTTTAAATTATTGTTTAAGGCTTGGATTATAAGATAAGTGTTGATTCAGTGGGAAGCCTGCATACTCATTATGCAATTTTGAACACACTGTTTTGATAGCCCCCAATGTTCCTTAAGTTATGCTTTCTGAGATAATATTGCAAGATAAAGCTTACCAAATTTACTCACTGTTGTTTCTGTGGCCAAGCCTTTGCGCACTATCCCACCAGAAGAGCCAAAATTAGCTGGTAAGACAAATAATTTTATTAACCAAAAATATTTCCTAGATAGCTCCCTAAAGTACCACCAAAACCATTTAGAACACCTGTGGTTATTTAAAACAATTTCACTGGCTTGTCTTCCCAGTCTTTGGTAACTGATTCAAGAATGGACCTGCCCTCGCATCATTTATAACAAAAATGTTCAAAGGGCAGAATTTTTGTGTTTGTTTTTGGTTCTCCTTTGCTTAGAAGTCATCCTAGTGATAGCATCATCCAGAAGGGGACAGCAACACCTTCATTTCAGCTGTCAAATTATTGCTTTATCTCAAACGATGGTTCCTGAATCTGCCTTGTGTGGCTGTTGCGATTGTTCATCATTGGAAAAAACAATAACTAATTTATCAGTTCGGACAATATCTGCTTTGACAGTGGTTTGACCTGTATGAGTCAGAGTTGAACCAAGGATCTGACTCTGTTGCTCTAACCTTGCATGCCCCTGACCTTGATAAAATGCCCACCCTCTGAAGACATGGCATGGCCATGGAAATGAAGGGCAGTCCTTCACTTTTAAGCAAGGTTTGTTTCCCACTTTCTCTGCAAATGAAGGCCTCCGTTTAAATATCAGCTTGGGTGGTACATACCACCTTGGTTAAGCCTATTAACCGCATGCAAACAAAAACGGCACATTTTTTTAAAATAAAATCCTGTTTCTTCATTGCTCTCAAGAGAAACCAAGAGTTTTTGATTTTATATTCCTAACTACAATCCTGCGCATTTTTTAAAAAAACAAGACTAGGAGAGTATTAATCCTTCCTTCCACTATAGTGTGGGCAGTATTTTTCTAAAATAATTTGATTTTCCAAAATTAAGTTAAATTTAGAAGTTTTTTAAAAAATTGCTATACATGCAAAATAATACTTTTAGATTTTTTTTTTATCCTACCTGTTCTGATTTTTGTAAATAAGGTGGTGAATAGGCGCCATAATCCTCCCTTCCCCACCACCACCCTGTGAGGTAGGCTTGTCTGGGAGGGATGGGACTCGCCCAAGGTCACCCAGCTGCCTTTCGTGCCTAAGGCGGGGCTAGAACTCCCAGTCTCCTGGTTTAGGGCCTGGTGCTTCGCTGCTTGTCAGCCTTACTTTCAAGGCTTGTGGACTTCAACTCCCAGAATTCCCCAGCCACCTGACTGGGGAATTCTGGGAATTGAAGTCCACCTCTCTTAAAAACGACCATGGTTGAGAAACGGATCAGAACCGCCCCCGCCAAGGCAGAAAGAACAGGCCGCTCCCATCCCCGCTCCCCTTTGCCATGCAAGAACCGGCGACCCTCACCTCCTTCCCCGGCGGGGACCACAAAGCGCTCTGAGGCGATCCGGACCGGGCGGGCCCATGGCGGGGCAGCCAATGAGCGGCGTCCCGGGCGGTGGGGGGAGGAGGAGGAAACACAGCTCTGTCACGCCCAGTGGGCGGGGTAACGCGCGCGGCCTCGCTCTTCGGTCGCCGTCGCGGGGCATGCCGGGCCCTCCTCCCCCTCCTGCCTTGAGGTCCGCTCGCGCGCCTCCAAGATGGCGTGGTGCCGTCAGCCGGGCGCGTGAGTAGGCCCCGCCCCCTCCTCCGCCCATCATGGCGGGGGGTTGAGGGCGCCGCCTCCGCCGCTCCTCCTCCCCCCCGCCTCCCGCCGCCCGGCCTGCCGGAGCATCCCCGCTTCTCCTCAGCTGCCGCCGCCGCCGAGGAAGGAGGTTGGGAGGCAGGTGCCGCCGTCCCCGCCCGGCCTCCTGGATGGGCTCCCCGGCGGGCGCCTCGGGCTCCGCGGCGGCTAGTGCCGCCGCCGACTCGGCGCAGTGGCTGTCGGTGAAGGAGGAGACCATCTTCCTTCACGACGGGCTGATCCGGGTCACCGACCTGGCCGAGCTGCCCAGCGAGATCATCGGCGTGGCCGAGCCCGGAGACACCGAGCTGGAGGTAAGGAAGGATGGGGGGGGGGGCTCGGACAATGGCGGGTGGGGGTCGCGGGGCCTTTACCTGAGGGGGAGTCAGTGACCCCCCCCAGGAGGGAAGGCCCTGGCTGGCTCCGAGGGAGGCGAGGGGGGCCCCGGCATCGCCTTGGCCTCTTCCTCTGCCTGCCCCCGTCCTTAGGCCGGGGGAGAAGGTGGTTGGGAAGGCGGGGAGGGATGGGGGTTAATAACAGGACAGACTCAAGGGGGGGCGGGCTGGCCCTTGGTTTCCCCCCCCCCCACCATCACCAAGGGAATGGGAGCCAAAGAGGGCCCTGGGGGTCCCACTGAGGATAAGAGATGGAAGGAAGGTAGACAGGTGAGAGAAGGAAGGAAAAAGATGGAAGGTGGGAGGAAGGAAAGAAGGAAGGGAGGATTAGACAGGATGGGGAGGGAAGAAGGAAGGAAGGAATAATTAGAGATGGAAGGTAGGTAGGTGAGGGAAGGAAAGAGATGGAAGGTGAGAGGTGGGAGGAAGGAAGGAAAGAAGAAAGGAAGGTTTAGACATGGTGGGGAGGGAAGAAGGAAGGAAGAATTAGAGATGGAAGATAAGTAGGTGAGAAGGAAGGAAAGAGATAGAAGGTGAGAGGTGGGAGGAAGGAAGGAAAGAAAGAAAAAAAGAAGGTTTAGAGATGATGGGGAGGGATGAAGGAAGGAAGGAAGGCGAGATGAGAGAAGGAAGGAGGGATCAGTCCCCACTTAGTGATTCCCCAACATCTGTTTCTGGGAGGGAGATGCAAACCTGGGTCAGGGATTTAACAGAGGGAGGATGCTCAGATGGGGAACCGGCCCACTGGAAACATCAAATCCTGCCCTGGAAGGAGCCTTTCCATTGTAAGGGACTGGAGTGAAGGGGATGGAATGGGGAAGGATGGGCCCAAGGGGGTGGGAGATGGGAAGACCTGTGGAAGGTGTGGGATGAGATGTGGGTCAAGGAAGGCAGCGAAGGAAGAAGAACTGGAGGCGGGGTGGGGGGAGGTCAAGAGGAGAAGGTTTAGAGGTGATCCTGGCCAAGGGACCGGATGGGAGAAGCTGCCCTTGGAGAGAGAGAGCTGCCCAAGTGAGGAGAAACAGGTGGGAGGAGGACCCAGCGTGGTTGAAGGACAACCTCTGAAAGGCCGGAGGATGAAGGATGAGAAGCTGAGTGCTGGGAGATGGAAAGTAGGGGTGGGGTGGGATGGAGAGGAGAGGAGGGGAAGGGGAAGGGCCGAGAGCAACTCTGATTCCTTGATCCCAGCAGGATCAAGATGCCGGGTAGGAAGCCAGGTGCCCATCCAAGAACAGGAAGGAGCATGTAAACACTGGGGCAGGTTTGTCTACATCCACATTGCTCGACAGGCTGCCTGTCGCAAAGGTGATTCAGCAGTAAGGAAGCAGCAGAGGCCAGAGGTTGGGCAGCTCTCCTCCTCCTCTCTCTTTCCCCTGGGGAATCCTTTCCCCCGACCCAGGGGGATCCTCTCATTCTGGTTTTCCTGCTGAATGGCCTGCCTTGCTCTGACATGCGCCCGTGGTTTATTCCGGGGCTGAGCTCACCAGGATGGCCCAAAAGCCGAGGGAGAGGAACCATGATGCTTGGCAACCTGGGCTTCTTCCCCCCTTAAAAAAAGGGTCAGCCGAAGAGCTCTGGGCTGCCAATGTCTTTCCTGCTACAGCTTTTCTGATGCGCCTCCCTCCGTCACTCCGCCCTCTTCCCCAGCCGGGTGGCTCTCGGTGACACAGGTTCTTTGTCAGAAGCCGGGTGGTGTGAAGCAGACGGGGACGGTTCAGCAGGCACCGCATTGAAGGCTTATGCTCGGTCACCTGCGTTTGTGTAGGGAGCTTGAAGGGATGCTATTGTGTTGCCGGGAAGGAGCCCAGGCTGCCATCAGCTCTTCGGGTGGACGAGCAATGGAGCATTTTCTAAAGGATGGTGCTGGTGGAAATGACACTGGCCCACACATGGCAAGCCTTTTGTTAAAATAAATGCTGACGGCCCCTTTTGGTCGGTCAAAGAACGCGGAATGGTTTGTGGGCCTTGTGGTCCAGAAGGCGGTGGTTCTTGTTTGGGGTTTTTTTTTCTTTTTGCATCAATATAGTTTGCATCCAGAAATAGAATTGAGCCCATTAGTTCTGCAAGCCTGCTTTAAATGATGATTAATCACATGACAGCCCTGTGCAGTAATTGCTCGGAGAGCATGCTGTAGTTTCAAGGTAATTGTACAATCTCTACAATTGTTTAGAAAACATGTTGTGGAATGGAAGCTGGTAATGTGGATGTTTGGGGTTCCTGAAAGGTAAATAGCAATTGATAAGCCTTTACTTTCCCTGGCCTCTCTCCAAAGGATGTTTAACATATAGATGGGAGTACGAAGGCCAGCCAGCAGAGCCCACAAGGCCCCAGTAGCTGGGCAGGATACAGGTGCGGTCCAATACCACTCAGGTGGAAAAGCTGCTGCATACAGCTAATTGTTCCCATTAATATTTTTACTGTTTACTTATTTATTAATAACACTTAGACTTATATGCCGCTTCAGAGTCCGCCTCTCGCCCCCAACAATCGGGGTCCTCATTTTACCAACCTCTCAGAAGGATGGAAGACTGAGTCAACTTTCAGCCGGTCAGGATCGGACTTACTTATTAAATTTATATGCTGCCCACCTCACCAGCGAGTGGCTCTAAATTTACATTTCTCCCACGTAAAAATGCAGTGGATCATCGCAAATGAGGCACACCTCAGATTACGTCTGGCAACTTTGCACATTTAGCTCAAATGGAGTAAAGTTTCTTGACTTTCAGTTTGACTCCCGAAGGCCAACACTCACCTGGGTCCATGTTTGCGTCTCGGAGCATCCAGTCAGAGGCTTCTGGGGTTCCCAAGAGAGGTAGGGGCCCGGTCCTCTCCTCCTGGGGGGGTCCCTGCAACTGGTTGTCCCCACACAGAGGCAGCACTGAGCTCCGCCTGGGTGTCCTCCCTGACTTCCTCCTTCATATCACATCCTCCATCGTATCTTGTGGTAATGAATCCCGCAGATTAATTGCCCGCAGTGTGAAGGAGGTTCTTTTGTTCTTCTTTCCTCTACGGCTTCACTGGATGGCCCCTGCTGCTAGCGATGGAGACGGGGGGAGAAAGCAGCTCCCAGCCCTCTTTTCCTCACCCAGGGCATTATTTTTCTTCTTCTTCTTCTTCTTTTTAAACCTTTCTGCATTTTGTTCTTGCCTGTCTCAGATGTTCCGGCTTTTTCTCAAGCTCCGAATAGTTTTGTTTGTCCTTGTGTGCACTTTCTCCCCCCGGTTCCTCAAAGCCTTTTCAGATGTGATGACTAAAACCGAGCGTAGTAGTTATGGCTGTGCTATAGATCTGCAATAAGAGCTTCCCACTGTTGGCAGCCTTTTCAACTGCACTGTCATCGGTACGGAGATGATTTCTTATTGCATTCTTCTGGGATTGGCTGCCCGGCTTATTCTACGGCCCTGGGATTTCCTAGTGGTCTCCCATCCTGGTACTAATGAACTCTGACCTTTTTCCTGCTTTTCAAGACCAGACCAGCCTGGAAATCACTCGGAATCCTTTGACTTCAGAGTGTTTATTTAAAAATAAATGCCTTTTCAATAGGCAGCCTGTTTGCTGTTTCTGCAGAATTTTAGCTCCCGTTGCTCAACAAACACAGTTAAAGAAGTTAGGAGCACTGCTTTTCCTAGAGAGAGAGAGAGATCATGATTAAGTGGGAGTCCTTTGTGGGCTACCCAGTAATTTCAGTACAGAAATTATTTAAATGGAATGACGAGGAAGTTGAGAAGTTCATTCAAACAGAGGAGGGTGGCGTGGTGCTGTTGGTAGAGCTAATTCAGGAACTCACTGTTTTTCCTTCTTTTGCACATGTGGTTGCAACGATAAACGACCCAGATGCTGGCAAAGTGTACCTGGATGCTGCATATCATCTGATTGTCCTGTTTGGTGGCAATGTGTGGGGTCTGTCGCAAGCATTCTCGGTAGAATTAGGAGTTCTGGTAGAGAAAAACTGTCATATGATACCAGAAAGTGGGAGGGTTATAAAAATATCAGGGTCCTCAACCTATGGCCACAATGGAGCCCTAAATTTCTCCTGCTGAGTGCAACATTGGTTTTGCTGTCCCCCGCCTCCATTTTACGACTTTTCTTGCCCCCGTTCTTAAGCCAGTCCCTGCAGGTGATAAGTTAGCAACCCGGTCGCTAAGTGAACCCCTTGGAGTTTGCTCGTCGGAAGGTCGCAAACGGGGCCCGCCATGACCTTGGGACAGAGCAACCGTCATAAATATGAACCCGTGGCCCAGCCTCCGAACTTTGGTGACGTGACCGACCCTGGGGATGCTGCAAAGGTGGGAGCAGTGGCATTGTAACTTTGAACGGTCACTAAATGAACCGTTGTAAGTCGAGGACTGCCTGTACATACGTGAAGAATATAGCATAGGTGAGAAACAAGACAGGACTCACAGGGTACTTGCTGGCGACAGAGCCCCAAAACCCTAAAAGGCCCAGTGCCAGCCAAGGGGGCCTTGTCCCCTGATCCTTCTCGGAGGTCAGTGTGTGCCACCCATTACTGGGGTTACACAAACAGTTGTGATTGTCCTGTCCTTGCTTTGTGTGCAGCATGGCCGTTTCCATGACTGAAATCTATTGTTCTAGCCCACACCAGTTGCTTTTTGTGTTGACTGTTGGAAATCTAGAAGCCACCGCTCTTTAGAGGCTACTCTGCTGGCAGCACAATGGGAAAGAACCACTCAGGACCCATGACTGGCGCATTCTCAGCCTTCAGGATTTCTGCTGTGCTTACCTGGATATAGATTTTGCCAATACAGCAAGCATCTCGGCTGCAGGAACGGGTCTATTCTTTTATATATATATAAAAGAATATATATATTTGGTGGGGGGTCATGCACCAGAAGCCTCTGGACTGGCTGTGATCCTCCATTACTTTTGTATTCTTAAAAACAAGGGGAATTCACCCTGAATAACAGGGGAATTCTGTCCTCAATGGTCCTGACTCAGCAGAGAAATAATATACAGAGGAGAAGAACAAGACATGGGTACAAGGTGACTAGCTGTGTAAAGGGTTCAACCTAAATCCGGAGCTGTTTGTTACTCTCTTGGGATCAAATCTGTGGAAACATGCATAATCCTTAGCAACTTTTAAGGTGAGTGGATTTCAACTTCATGCTGGCCGGGGAAATCTGGGAGTTGAAGTCTGTTCGTTTTAAACTTACTTCCCAGTACTTATTTCCCTGCGTGAAATCACAACATTTTCCTAATAGAAAAGCAAAACAGCCGCTGTTAAATGTTGCACCATCTTAAAATTTGGAGGATGCCATGGTGAATTTGTAATGCTGGAAAACCAAATGGATTTTTTAGACCCCGTTTTGTGAGTTTACACCCCGTTAAATCAATGTTTGCAGCGTTTAGCTAACTACGTATGTCAGCTTGTATTTATTTGGCTAATTGACCTTGAAATCCTTTCTCGGTAATCCTATTTCTTGCTCCTTGCCATTAAAGTTGCTCAAAAAACAAAAGCTCTGGTTTTACATGTCATCTAACGTCATCTACAAGCCATATAAAGCAACCCAGAAAAGGTTGTGAATTCATAAATATCTGATAGTGACCGTAAAGCGAACGGTAACATTATCCAAAATTTTAAATCTGTCTGGATAGTGGTTCTGCTGTAATGGTACCTTGGCACAACACAAATTTGACGCTCGGTCGTTAATCAAAGTGTGTGTATGTGTGTGTGTGTCTTGCATGCTCTTGCAAGATGGGGGGTAAAATGAGGGAATCGATAGTATTTCTACCCCACTTAAAAGCTCAGGCTTTTAAAGCAGTCACAGTTGTGACGAAACTTGTAAGTTCAGAAGTGAATCGAGCTTTGTGTTTTTCCTTAGGGCAGCCATTAAATAGGTGCACGATTCTGACCGGAGGTGAACTGATGCCAAGGGCCAGCATTGATTTTATAAGGGGAAAAGCCCATAGCTTGGATATTGGTTCCAGTCTGGAAAACTCACTATTTTCTCACCCTTGGCTGCTTTTAAGATGGTGCTGGCTGGGGAATTCTAGGAGTTGAAGTCCACCCGTCTTAAAGCGGCCAAGGTTGGGAAACCCTGTTCTAAAGCCCGCAGAGCTGCAGATTTTCTACCCCTTTTGGGTGATGAGTTAGGAGCCCTTCCTCTCCCCGACGGCTTCGGGCTTTACCCACGTAAGGCCTCCCTGAGCCTGAAAGTCTCCCCCTCTCTGTCCCCTCCAGATCTTAACCTTCGAGACCAAGAACCCCACCGAGCTGTCGGAGCGCCTGCGCGCCATCTGCGGCAACCAGAGCAACGCCTACGCCCGCCTGCTGGAGTACCGCCTGAACGCGCTGCGGGGCCTCTGGAACGCCCAGCGCCAGCTGGCCCTGGAGGAGCAGCACGAGCGGGAGAGCTCAGGCGATGAGGAGGCGCTGGCCCTGCTCAAGCGGCAGGGCCTCCTGCAGCAGTCGGAGCAGGCGCCCTTCACCTCCCGCATGGGGCTGCTCCTGGTCTTCCCCCTGATCGAGTCCCAGAGTAGGACGGACCCTTCCCTGGGCAATGTCACCGCTGAGGTGCTCCTCTCCTGCCTCCGGGACTGCCAGCCCTTGAGCTTGACCAAGGAGCCCGCCGACTGCTTGAACGGCATCGAGGCTCTGCTCTGCTCCTGGCTGGAGGAGGCCTCGCCCTGCGGCCAGCAGATCCCCCACCGGCAGAAGGAGAACGCTGCCGCTGCCCTGGTGGCCTTGGCCTGTGCCAGGTAGGGGGAGTGTGGGGGAGGAGGTCTTCTGATGTCTTTCAGGGCAGGGCTGGCTCCCTGCTTGGCTCCTGGCTCTCCGCGGCAACGTCTTTTCTGACACACCCGTCTATTAAAGAAGCCAAGCAGGTAGTCCTCGACTTCCAACAGTTCCTTTCGTGACCGTCCAAAGCAAGGCTCTTCCAACTTGGCAAGCTTGTGGGCTTCAACTCCCAGAATTCCTCCTCCTCCTCCAGTCATGTCAGCTCAGGAATTCTGGGAGTTGAAGCCCACAAGTCTTAAACTTGCCAAGTTTGGAGACCCTTGTGATAGATGATGGATAGATAGATAGATGATAGATCAATAGGTAGGTAGGTAAAGGGAGAGATGATAGATAGATAGATAGATAGATAGATAGATAGATAGATAGATAGATAGATAGATAGATAGATAGATAGATAGATCAGGGGTCTTCAAACTTGGCAAGCTTTAAGCCTTGTGGACTTCGACTCCCAGAATTCCTGAACTAACCTGACTGGAGGAAGAATTCTGGGAGTTGAAGTCCACAAGGCTTAAAGCTTGCTAAGTTTGAAGAGCCCTGGTCCAAAGTCACAACGGCACTGAAAAAAAGGGGCTTGGGACTGTTTTTCCTGCTCACAGCCATCATATTCACATGCCCAAAATTCAGTCGCTTGGCAACTGACTCACCTCTATGACAGGGTCCCCTTTTGCGACCTTCTGGCAAGCAAAGTCCACGAGGAAGTCAGATTCACTTAACCCCCGTGTGACTAACTTAACAACTGCAGTGATTCACTTAGCAACAGTGGCAAAGAAAGGTCGTAAAATGGAGCAAAATGAACAACAAAGGTTTCACTTAGCAACATAAATGTTGAGCTCCCGTGCGGTTGTACGTTGAGGAGTAGCTCTTCCTTGCAGGAGACCCTGTTGGTTCCTTCCCATCCCTGTTTAAAGAGGTTGGCTTACGTCGGGGGTCTCTGCGTTGTCCTACAGGACAGCGAACTGCCGGGGGGGGGCTTGTCCCTCCTGTCCACAGTCCTAGTAACTTTATTGGGCGATCCCTGAAGACGGAAGGCAACCCAGCTGCCACTCAGGAAGGTCCTCTGCAGCTCCCGGCCTTGACTGGGCATTCAGGGAAGGTTCTGCCGAGGAAAGGAAGCCTGGCGAGCAGGATCAGGCCGTGTTTCCGTCTCTTCCATGCTGCAATGGTGGGGGGGCTCCTCATTCCTCAGAGTTTGGGGACAGTCCTCACAAAGCAGAGCCGGCCAGGACCTTCTCTTGGCTCTTGGGGTCCTTTTGCATTCTGACCACCATGCAAAACGCTCCAAGAATTCGCTTTGCTGTGCTTTGCTTTGCTTTGCTTTATTGTCATTGCACCTCACACAACGAAATCAAACACTATCTTCAGTGCCCATTTTCATCCTCAGCTAGATAGGTTTGCCTGCTTTTTCCACCCAGGCTGCGTCCTCTTTCCCCACTGGATTTGAACAGTGTTTTTCACTTACTGCTAGGTGTCCGCTGATTGGAAACAGAAACAATATACAATATCTGGCTATCAGTCCCCAAGTCTTTATTTATTTATTCATCTATTTATCTGGGCATTGTGACAAGTCCTCTGTTTAGAGAGCTCTGTCGCCTCCATTAGTATCTTACGGCACCTCTGCCTTGTTGTCTCTTTCCCAGGGGTTCCCTCAAAACCTTCGTTCACACCGTCCATCTCCTACAAAAACAGACGGATTTAGGATCCCTGCCTGTGGCTGATGTGTTGTACAGGTGAGGAGGAGGGAGGGGAGGGGGAGGGGATATTGCTCTAAACCAGGGGTCTCCAACCTTGGCCACTTTCAGACTTGTGGACTTCAACTCCCAGAGTTCCTCAGCCAGCTTTGCTTTGTGAAGTCCACAAGTCTGAAAGTGGCTCTAAACCACACACATCAGTTCAGTAATGCCAAGTTCACTGTTTTCTCCCAATAACACAAAGCCAAAGTATGTCAACACGCAGCAGCCTTCTTCCCTTAAAAGCCTGTAAAGGTGAACTCTTTTTGTGTAGGTGTTCGTATTTCACAGAAGTGTGTATTTATGTGCGTGTGTGTGTGTCTCCACATCTGCTCCCTGAAGGCTGCTGCTTTTAGAAGGTGGACCTGGATCGCCCTCCTGCTTGCTAGGGGGCAAACACATGGTGTCCTGGGGTTTTGAGGACATGTTGCCGGCACCTGATGCTAACCCTGGCTCTGGCTCAGAAAATAAAGGTAAGAACACTCGACATTCCTGCCTTTCGAGTACGCGAGGTTTGCCATCTTCAGGACGGGCAGAAGCCATGGCTAAATGATAGCAGGGTAGAAGCAGTGAGAAGGTTTTATTCCACCGGGAACTAACCTCCTTCAGAGCGAGGGGCAGAGCAAATGCTGGTGCTTGTGAGAAGAAGGTTGCTTCTTCCAGAATGCCCCCCAAAATAGGGCCTTTGATAAAAAGCAGGGAACCATTCTCCTTCCAGCCTCTTAATCTCTCTTCTCCGGCTTAATGGTGGCCAATTTTGTCACCTGCACCTGAAGGAGTTCTCTTCCAGGCTCGCATCTTTCTCCCGGATGCTCTCCAGTTGTCAGTGCTCAGAACTGGACGTAGTAAAAGATTTAACTGTAAAATGAGACTAGGGCATCAAGCTTTTGTTCCCCCGATGGAAAGAAATCCCTTGGCCTTTTGCAGACCTGACAAGAGTGGCAGCCCTACGGAAGGCCCCCGCCTAGTGCACAGATGACAGTTTGGCTGTGACTCAAAAGAAACGTTTTCTGCCCTGTTCTTGCCCCGAATTCTGTGGCTTTGAAAATAACCCTCCTGAATGCCTCTTGCAGATGCAGACTTAGGCCGCTGCCTGGCAGTGGACGGACTTTATCTTTACACAACCAACTCCGTTGGCCGGGGAATCAGCAAGTTAGGCTCTGGATTACACGGTACTTTACGGTAAGCCCCGCACCAAAGCATGATGTCTGAGAGAGGGATGGCGGTGGAGAGATAGACAACCCTGGGCCGGTTTCAGGAGGGAATGAAGGAGCCATGAACAGAAGCCCCTGATCCAGAGCCCCCCTGCTCTTCCTTTCAGAGGCTTTGTCTACTCCCGCAACGAGGAGCTGGAATCCGGCTGGGTGGCCTTCGGCAACGGCCGGCTGCTCCACAGGCCGGTCTCCTTCGACAGTAAACCTCACTCCCTTTTCCAGGTCATCGATCAGAACACCCTTCAGGTAAAACCAGAGCTGTTTTTAGATTGACTGTCTGTCCCAGGTCCGTTCCCCCGCCCCCCCGATCTTCAATAATAATTGATTGTCTCTTGGAAAGCCGGGTGGTCTTGGTGAAACTAAGATTTTGAAAAAGTCCCTTCTGCGCCTGCTGTCCTTTTTCATCCATCCACAAATGCTCAGACTGCCCAGCAATGACTTAGGATCTGAGAACTATGCCAGCCACCTCAGTGCATGAAACGGTGATGCTTCCGAGATGACTCAGGCGCTCGGCCTCCCTTTGAAAGCTGGAAATTCATTGCCGAGAACGTCCGAGGATTAGCACCATATTGTCTGCTGGCTGCATCTGAGACTCCGGCCAAGAGTCCAAGAGCTGAGACAGCAGCAGACAAACGTCGAGCATCAAGTTACACGAGCCCTGGGCTACTTAGCGTCACAACCCTGTCATTACACGAAGGAATCTCAAGACGGTTTAGCCAGTGGATCCGCCAGTGCCGATGGGCAGCATGGAGGAAACTCCCAACTCCCAGTTGGAACTCCTGTCTTCCTTGGGGAACAACTCCCAACCTGTCTGCCCACTGGGACTTTCTTTGGTGCTTCTCAGGGGGGAATACCGTGAGAGTAAAGCTGCTTCTAATTCTGAGAAGAATTAAACCCTGGGGAAAACGGCCAGTGGTGGGGAGGGCAGAAAGTTCTTCCACAGTGTAGCTATTCAAAATCTCATTCACTTTCCAATGTGCTTGTTCAGCAAGTGTGACTTTGCAAGTTGGATGCTTTTGTTTTGCCGTGATGAGAAGAAGTTTTGTTTTCTTTCTTAAAAGAAGCAGCAGCAGCAGCAGCAGCTCCATCTCCTTCTGGCGTCCGTTTGAAACACAAATATTGATTTTAACTGTAAATGTCAGGCCGGCATCTCGCTATGCAGAACCACTTGGCATCTTGATACGTTCAGGATCAGCGTGGCGTAATAAATGCCAGTAAAACCGGATTTCTCCTCCCTTCTGCCCCGTTTCTCTGCCCAGGTGTGCCAGCTTCTCCCGATGCCCCCCGATCACTTTCCCATAGGCAGCACCATG
Organism: Bungarus multicinctus; assembly: GCA_023653725.1. NCBI lineage: Eukaryota > Metazoa > Chordata > Lepidosauria > Squamata > Elapidae > Bungarus > Bungarus multicinctus. The sequence goes on along the minus strand of CM042836.1, from coordinate 186,306,057 downwards.
ACCACGGTCCACCTCTCTTCAGACGGGACCTACTTCTACTGGATCTGGTCTCCCGCGAGCTTGAATGAAAAAACTCCCAAGGGCCACTCGGTCTTCATGGACATCTTTGAACTCAAGGTGAGGCCTGGTGCCCAGAAGACGGGCACAGACGGAGGGCACCTGCCCGGTCCAGATGCCCTCGGTGTTGCAGAGAACACCACGCAGGCTGGTGAAAGCTCTCTCCTCCTTTTGGCTCTTTGGCCCAGGTGGACAACGGCCTCTGCGTCGCCAGGCCCCTCCAGGAGCGCATCATCCTGATGAGGAAAGAGGGGGACTCGGCCAAGAGCATTAACGAGATGCTGCTCAGCAGGCTTTCCAGGTACAGAGCCTCCCCCTCGGCCACCCTGGCCGCACTGACGGGCTCCACCATCTCCAACACGCTGAAAGAGGACCAGGCAGGTAAGGGGCAAATGGTGCCCAGGAGCCTCCTCTTCCTTGCTTTGTGGCTTCCTCGCTCAAGGGGGCAGCTGAGCCTTCTTGCTGAACAGAGCAAAACACGTCAGAAACCAGGTAGAGCAGCTGCTTGTCAGAGGTGCCTTTGAAGGACTTCCTGGGCGGGGGCTGGGGGCAGTGCTGCTTCTTATGGTCCTGCATCGGACCAGGTTCTTCACACCTTCCTCTGCTTGCAGTTGCCGAGCAAAATTATCTCCCTGTGTTTCTCACAACTCTTCTTCTTCTTCTTCTTCTTCTTCTCCTTCTCCCTCTCCCTCTCCTCCCTCCTCCTCCTCCTCCTCCAGCTGCTAACACTAGTTGTGGTCTGCCTCTCAAAATGCTACGGAAGACCCCAATCTACACCTGTGGGACGTACCTGGTGATGCTGATCCCGCCTCCAGGAGGCTCCGGCAGTTCTGCCACCCGGTCTCTCTTCGGGGGAAGCAGCGGTTTGTCATCCTTGAAAAGTAAGTTCTCTCCCCTCTCCTGGCCTTGGGGGAGGGGAAGAGCCTGGGGCGGCTTCGTTGACTCCGGCCCTTTTCCACGGAAGTTGGAGAGGCTGCATTGGCTGTTCCAGGCGGTTGTTTTAGCCCCCGAAAGTTGAGCTTTGGCTCCGCCCGAGGCGCAGTTTGCTCTTAGAATTACGTGAGGTCTGGAGGGATTGACAGCAGATCCTTTCTTTAAAGTCCTAGCTTCCAGTCTGGTGTACAACCTGTCAGATGGGCAGTTTGCAAGCCGAGCAGACCTCATCGATGCTGCTGGGAGCTCCCTTGGACGCGGGGCCCTTGTCCCTGGCCTAGGTAAGCCCCGAAGGTCTGCCCTAGATGCAGGCTGCCACCGGCACGCTCTGAACGCAACTCCACAGTGTGGCTTTCTTTAGCCATTAAGTAGCTGAGCTTTTGAATAGAATTGCAAATTTCTTCAGAGCAAATAACTCCTGAACAGTTCAGTTAAAAAAAAATCCCCCAACATTCTGCTCTTGGTGGGAATGGATCAGAGATAGAAGACACATTTATCACCAGGGTATGTGTGTGTGGACATGCACAGCAGTGTCACAGAGCAGGAAGGGGCCTTGCGGGGAGGTCATCCAGTCCAACCTCAGGGGACCCCCATACCATCTCAGGTAAATGGTTGTCCAGTCTTTTCTTGAGTCTCGATGGCGCAGTGGTCAGAGGGCAGTACTGCAGGGCTACTTCTGCTGCCTGCCGGCTGCCTGCAGTTTGGCAGATCGAATCCCACCAGGCTAATGGTTGACTCAGCCTTCCCTCCTTCTGAGGTGGGTAAAATGAAGACCCAGATTGTTGGGGGCAAGAGGCTGACCCTGTAAACTGCTTAGAGAGGCCTGTAAAAGTACTGTGAAGTGGCACATAAGTCCAAGTGCTATTGCTATTCTTAAAGACCTCCAGGGTTGGAGCATCCCTAAGCTCTGGAAACAAGTTGTCCCATGAAGAGACTGAGATATTTTAACCCCCGGGATCTCTGGATTTTTGCTCGCTTTGCATCCCAGTCCCCTTTTGATCAAGGGGGCTACCAATGTTTCTGTCCAGGCGCCTGCTACGATGCCATGAACAACATGATCTGGACCTGCTCCAACGACTACATTGATCAGTGGTGCAACCCTGGGAACCAGGCCTTCCATTACATCTGCCAGAGGCTGGGAGTCAGCCATGTCATCTTGGAGCCACAAGGTAGGAGGCAAACGGTGCCGTCAGCACTGGGAATAACCTGGCCCATTTCTTTGAAATGATTTCTGAACAACCATCGGCATCCCCTCTCTGTCTCCTTGCTCGGTGGGGATGGATCGTCTTTGCCCGGCGAATTTGAAAAGGACCTGATGGTTTGTTTTTTTTTTGCAGGAGACGCCATAGCCACAAACGAGGTTATCAATCAGCTGCTGCACCACGTGGGCGCCATGTGCATCCATCAGCTCAACCTGCTGGCAGCCAGTAACAACATGCCGATCACACATTTCCTGGCCAAGCAACACCCGATCGAAGCCCACCACCTCAGCAGCATCTGCGACATCATGGAGAAAGCCATGGTCCACGGCGACACCTGCATCATACGCTGCATCCTGGTGGTCTTCCAGGTATGTACACCTGATCGAGGCACACCTTCGCTCACCTTAGGTGACCCCGAGAGCTCCAATCCTAATGGGTTGAGGAGAAGGAGGAGACTTCCCTGGCGTGTCTCGGTTGTGTGTTCTCTGAACTCGGTTGTTTTCCTGCAGACATTTCATTACCCAAACTAGGTAACATCGTCAGTGCCAGTCTGTTGTGTATTTTGGGAAGAAACGGGGAACCCACCGCAGAGTTTTCATCTGCTGCCACTCCGTGGCCATTGCTGACTCCTTGATTGATCCGAGATGCGCTCTGGATTGTTGCCTCCCCCAGCAAGAAGGCCACAATTTAGAGCACAGCCTGAATGTCGTTCTTGTTCAACCAGAAATGGAATGAAATTCAAGCACGATCCACTGTGGCAATATTTTTCAAATATTGGCAATTTTCAGATAGGTGGGCTTCAACTCCCAGGGTTCATGGCTGGCTGGGGAATCCTTGAAGTCCACCCATCGTAAAGCTGCCATGTTTGAAAAAGGTCTGTGTTCTGTGGGGTAATCATGCCTGTTTTTTGGAGGTTCGTAAGGAGCAGAATCGGAGCATTTGAACGTATCAACCTCTTGCCCTGTTTTCTTCAGCTCTTCTTCTTCTCCGATGTCAGCCATTGGAACCAACCTGGTTATTTCAATAAATTCAGATAGAGCGCAGATAAGCGAAGCGTGTGTTGCTCCACTGGCTATGCATATATGTTTCCCTCCCATCTTGCATTGCAACGCTTGTCTTGCAGGTGGTTTTTAAATTTTTCTTCAGCCCCCAAACAGAGAAGAATCGGGAGATCGTAAGGCGATCCGGCCTTTTGCTTTGGCAGCTCCTGATGGCCCCGGTCGACCAGATCAGCCCTGAAATTCAGAAGGAGGTCTGCTTGGCCATCAGGTGGGTCATCTGGCCTTGCCTCAAAAGATCCCGTTGATGGGAAAGCTCGTTCCTCATGAAATTCAGTAAAGAAACCCCCAAAGCAGCTGCTGCTCTTGGCTTTGCTTACTAGGACACTGTGCTGTGCTGTATACCAAGCTTCAGCCCATTTTTTAAAAAAACATATTCTTACTTTAACCAAACAAATGCTACAGATTTCCAGACGGGTATCCATAATTCATGTGGCAGCAAATGATATTGCCAACAGTTCAAAGCATATGCTAGAGTAAAATCAGTTTATCTTTAGTGCCCTTTTTGTATGTTTTTGTGCAAATGCTAAGTGTCTCCTTTCTTTGCCTTTTTAAGTTCTGGTCTAAGCATCCTGTACCCTGGAGAAACAGAAATTAACAACCTACTGAAACTGGTCTTAACCGAAGGTAAGAGTTTTTAAGGTGCTGGAGTGCAAATTTGTACATTAAAAACACACAAACCAGAATATACAGTTTGCTGCATGCGTCAGGCCAAGGTGGTGTCTGAGAGAGAGATTTGCAGCACAATCCCAGGCCTCTCTACTTCCCTTCCTCCTTGAATTGGCTTATGCTAGGAGACAGGAACAGCGGCCTGGCCCAGCTTCGAGATGTGATCCTGACCAACATGGCTGAACAACTCCAGAACAACCGATTTGGAAGTGAAGACGATGAGCACTGCAGGTAAACCTCCCCATCCAGGGCCTGGGCATGCTGGTTGGTTGAACCGGAGAGTTTGCCTCCTGGGCAACCAAGATGGGCGGGGGAGGCGAAGGCCATTCTCACGACCGACTTACCGGATGCGCTGCAGTTTGTACTCGAGTCCGCGTGGCTTCCCTTCTAACCCTCCTTCCTCTGCCCTGTCTCTTCTGCCTTCGAAGGCTGAACGATGAACTTTTGCACTACATTCTCAAGATCGTGGTCCGAGAATCTTGTATCTTAATCACCAAGTGCCAAATCGTCTCTCGAGATGAATTTCAGAGGCTTCTCTCCACTGTGCCTGTGAGTAACCGTGACCCCCCCCCCTCGGCTCTCTTCGGGGGCTGCAGTGGGGAGAAGGAGAGGAAGGGGGACAGTTTCTCCTTTTGGGGAATCCAGAAGCCTCAGCCGTCCCTGGGATTGGTGGCAGAAGTCTCTTGTCAGTCTGGCTCTCCTCCTTCCCTGGTTGCTGGTCCAGAATGTTAACATTTGAGGCTCAAGTTCATCATGGTTTTTAACATAAATGGGATTACTTCACGCTAACTTGTCTTTCAGTTTGGTAAGGTCCAGGAACTTGCCATACGTCTCCCCCATGTTAGCTTGAATTAATGGGTCAACATTTTCTGGTACTTCTTTGCCACGCTGTGACCCCTGCAGCTAGAGAAGGACTGGACGTTTTCTTTGCATTCTCCCCTGTTTGTGAGTTTCCCTGGGACCTCAGAGCGAGCCTGCTGGCTTTTCTTTGCTGCTTTTGCAAGGCAGTTGGGCCAGGAGGGAAACCCCCAATGTCCCCGTTTGTCTTGAAGGCCGCCTCTGCCTGCCTGCGGTACCTGATGGCTGTACAGAACCACCTTCTGAGTAATACCGTTTTGATTAAGCCTGACGAAAGCGATGACAGTGACAGCTCCTTGCAGGGAGAGACCTTGAAGGTACAGGTAAACACCAAGTCCGAAACTTCACTGCCCTCGCTTTCTCCTGACCCCGGTGCTGCTGCGGCTCCAGCCAACGGGTATGGCCCTCTCTGTGCTCACCGTCTGTGGTCGTGGTGCTGTGACCGGGTGCTTCAGCTCTTCAACTCGGCTCGGAGCAGCCCTGGCTAAAAGCTTTCCTGCAGAATCCTTGCATCGGGCCAAAGTGGGTTTCCAGCCTCCCCAGCTCCTCCTTCAGCTTAGAAAACTCGTCCCGGGGGGGGGGAGCCAGAGGGGGAATGCTTTGTAGCTGAGGGAGATGAGGGTACCCCCCTCCCAGAAGAGTTCTGCGCTCACCTTTGCTAGCTTCTCTCAGCCCTTTCTGGAAAGGTCCCCTTCAAGTCCCTTCCGGCAGAAGCTCGTCCCTGACTGGCTCCCTCAGGTGCTCAGTATTATGATATGTACAGAATAATCCTTGAGTAACAAGGATATGCACATGGAAACGTTTATGAGAGTAGTTATGAATAATTATTCAGCCACGCAGAGATACACTAAATTGAGTTAAAGTTTACTTTAAGAAATAGCACAGTCCAATAAACAGTCCAGGTCATAGACATTTAACAGTCCAAAGAATATCCAATTACAAAGTCTTCTTACCGGTTGCCTTTGTCATTTACAGTAAACAAAGATATCAAAGTATAAGCACAGCATAAATACAACAGAGAACCTTAGATAGCAACAGAATGTCAGAGAGACAGAACGTCAGAGAGAGCAAGTCATGATCTCTAGCTCCCTCTTATGGCAACTTACAATGCAATCAACCAATCGGAATATAGCACAAATCAATACAGCGATCTTGTCTTAAAGCTACAAACATACATTGTTGGTTTATATATTGCCAACCCAACTAATAGTTGTACAGATTCCTAACACTCAGCCTGTTTTCTGTACAATTCAGCCAGTAAAAATTCTTTCCAGGCACTTCAGGAAATGCTAAAGTTCTCCAAAGGATGGTGTCCCCCCCCTGTCCCCCCCGGTTGGCTTTGTCTCTATTGTCTGAACCATTTAAGATGAGGGAGGGGTGTGGCTTGGTCCATTGTGCCCTCTGCTTGGCTGAGCCCCCAAATGGGCCAGGGTCATTTCTGTCCGTTTCCTTCTTGCTGTTCAGGAAGGTTACTAGTGGCTCATCCTTTGTCCTCGCTCGGATATGTCCGTCACTGTCTGGAGTAAATGCTAAATGTGTCCACGCCACGTCTCATCCAGCCACACCCATTATTTCGTTTCTGCTTTTGTTGTCTTCCCTTTCTCTCTGCAGTTGCTCTCACCCTCTCTTCCCTTCTAGGACGGTTTCGTTCCTTGTCCGGCCCAACAGGCAGGTTGGATTAATCGTTCTGATAAGTACCGGCAGAGTTGGGTCCCGGGCCTGCTTAGCATCCCGCGGCACTATCAGCTGGCTGGAATTTCCTGTGTTGGTTTTGCCCTCTCTTCCGATTTCCCAAAAGACAAACCTTTCTTGGCAGCCAAGGAAAAAAAGGGAGCTGCTCCCATGAATCAGGGAAATGGGGATACTTAAGCAGAATGATCTCAGTTAGATTCTAGAGCGGATTTTTCAGGGAAAGGTCAGTCTGAAGAATCTTCGTGTTGGGATGTTGTGGTTTAGAGAGCCGCTAACTGAAAAGTGTGATTAATTCAGCTTCCCCAACCTGGTGCCTTCCAGATGTGGCTGGCAAACCCACGTTAACACCCGGGCCAATGCAGCGGATCTCCCAGCCTCTTGCTGAATCTCTGGAGATCAGGCTTTCTGTCTCAATTGGACCGATTTAGGCAGGTTAATTTGTTGCCTGGTAAGAAACGTGGTCTTTGAATTAAGTGGCCTCCAGAATCCAGTAGTTTAACAATGAGGATTCATTACATGCAAGACCTCGGTGGTGCAGTGGTTAGAACACAGCATTGCAGGTGGATTCTGCTGACTGACTGCTTGCCAGCAGTTCGATTTTCACCGGCTCAAGATTGACTTGCCCTTCCACCCTTCCGAGGTCGGTAAAATGAGGACCCAGATTGTTGGGGGCAGGAGGCTGACGCCATAAACCGCTTAGAGAGGACTAGGAAGGGTCAAAGTGCTATTGCTATTGTTCTTGCAGAGAGAGGTGGAGTGATAGGAGCATAATGACATTTCCTTTGTTCAACCTGTCCTGCCACCCCCACCCCAGGTGGTTGACCCACGGCAAAAGAGTCCTGAGTGGGGAGGGTGGGCTGGTAGATCCCCCATAGGCCCCGCTGCTCCTCGGACCTCGCCTGGCTTGTTATCACGCTCATCCCATTAACTCTGGAAGCCCCTCTTTCTTTTGCATGAGCCTCCGCGTTGGATTTAGAGGCAACCTGTTTGTTTGGTGGGGGCCCCTGGGATGCAGCTCTGAAACCTGGCTTGTCTCCTTGGCAGGAGCTCAAGACCAGCATCTTGGCTCTGGCCATGCAGATCCTCACGGGGTGCGATGAAGTCCTGGAGAAGCTGCAGCAGGTCACCACCGCCCTGATCAACAGCGACGTCCCAGACAGGGAACAGCGGTAAGGACTTTTGTTTCTGCCCCTCCCTCTTGAAGCTGCTTCCGGAAAGAGGCCAAAAGACCCCTGTGAAAATGCCCCCAGCTGAAGGGACGTGTCCAGGGGTTCACACCAGTTCGGGTATCTAATTTTATGGCTATTATTATGGCCAGTTCGGTGTACCGACAAATCCCACCCTTGGCTGGCCCTGTCCACCCTCCCCAGCCCACCCAGGAGTCCCCATGCAGCCTGTTTTGGATGCCAGGTGATGCAGGGCCCGCCCGGAGACTTGGGAGGCTCCAGAAGTCCTGAGACGAGCCCCTTTCCGGCCTCCAGAGGGCCTCCGGAGCCTGGGGAGGCCATTTTCGCGCTCCCCCGCTGTGGTGTAGGAGGCCGACTAGGCCACAGCCACCCAGCAACTGGGCAGAGAACCGGTTGCTAAAATTGTTGAAGCTCACCCCTGGTTGTGTCCATGAGGGAGGAGGTGAGATCTGAGAGCGCCTTGATGCATCAAACAGCAGCTAGCACAGAGGCGGCCAAGCAACGCTGGCTGGGGAATTCTGGGCATTGGAAGTCCACCGGTCTTAAAGTGGCCAAGCTTGGCCGTCCCCGAGTTAGCAGTCACTGGGCAGGCCATTTCAGAAGACCTGGGCCCACGGTCCAACTCTGAGGTTCGAGGAGGGAGGACCCGGGGCTGAGGGGAGGTTCCGTGAGAAGGTCCCTCTCTGGCCTGCCCTCACAAAGCCAAATGATGGTATGTGGGGGGCGAACTCTCATTGCAGGTTGAAAGGCTTGGAGCAGGTGACCAAAGCCACCATCCTGGGCCATTTGCTTCCGGTGCTGCTGACCTCCCTGATGCATCCCAATCTCCAGACGCTGATGGTGGCCGATCCGCTCATGCCGCAGCTGGTGCAGCTGGTGCTCTACACCAGCCAGGTAGCGCCTGCTTTTCTCCACCCCCCTCACCCCCTTTGGCTTGGACTTGGTCCTAGACACCCCCATGCCTTGTGACCCATTGGCCCTGGTGTTGTGTTGCAGACGGCCCTGTTGTTGAAAACTCAGTCTCCGGTTTTCTCGGATGTCAGCAGTTCTCCTGCAGGAGCCTCTGAACCCAGGAGCAAGCTCTTCCCCGATGAGAGGTGAGTGGCCTAAGCATCAGAGCGTTCCCTGGGTCCTTTCTCTCTCTCTCTCTCTGTCTCTCTCTTCCTGGAGGTTTTGTGCCTGGAGTAATTGTTTTTAAGGCACCATTGCAAGATGAAGACGTTGACTTGTATGGAAAACCAATCTGTGAGCTTGTGAAGAACTGGAAGTAGAAGGCCGGGGTGTCCCACCTTAGTGACTTTACAACCTGTGGACTGTCAACTCGTAAAGCATTCCTGGCTTGCTCTCGAGTTGCCATAGGCAGGAGGGGGGAGAACTGATGGAGCAGCTCGGTTGCTATGACCAGAAGCACAATCCACACATTTCCTTTCTCCAGATTGTATCCCAGGTTACTAGAGCCAGCCGGAGAGGCGTGTTCTCTACAGCCTGGGAAAGTGCTTCTTTGGAGAATGTGATTTATGACACTCCCTAGCAGGAGGGGGGAAACAGGGTCCTAGGTGGGCAGTAAATTATGTGGGGCAGAGCTGAGTGTGACATGTTGCTCCTAATAAATACTTGGGTTTGTTTTGAAACGTGGCTCGAGGTTCATGAATTAATTAGGGCATCCATTGGAACCCTCACATGGACTTCAACTCCCAGAATTCCCCAGCCCTGGGGAATTCTGGGAGTTGAAGTCCACACATCTTGAAGTCGCCAAGCTTGGACAGTCCAGGTGAAAGGAGCAAAGTTTTCCTTCTCTCCATGAATAGAGCAACCTTAAGGCCCGCACCAGAAAAGCAGCAAATGAATGAATAAGTATGTTCCAAACCAGTATGTGGGCCAGATGGTTGTTTGTGCCCAGTGTCATGCGGTGACAGCAACGCCAGAATTTGGCGTCCACAATTCCTTTGGGTGAAGCTTAATTTGTCCTACAAAGTTACTTAAATGTTGCAGAAGAGATATGGTAACTTCCTTTGGTAACTTCTCCTTTTTTACATTTCATGCCAGAATGCTGGAAGAGAAAGAAGAGCCGGGGTTCCTCACTGGCTTGAAAATCCCGGCTCCTTGGGCTGCTGGCAAGACGGTGGAGACCGTTCACCCCGTCAGGGATAACTACAAGTTTAAGGAGACGGTGCACATCCCAGGAGCCCGTTGCTTGTACCTGAGGTTCGACAGCCGATGCTCCTCCCAGTACGATTACGATAAGGTCAGTTGGGGCCAGACCAGGGGTGGGATTCTACCGGTTTGGACCTATTCGCTAGAACCGGCTGTAACCTAAGCAGTTCGGAGAACCGGTTGTTAGAAGGAATCACTGGCCTAATCCTGTAAGGAAGGCAGGAAGGAAACATTCTGGTGTTGCTTACAGAAACTGCCTCTCTGTTAATCCTGATTACATTCTTGGCAGGACTAGACTTCTTGTCTCAGGAACTTCTCTGGAGTTTTTTTTCCCCTCCTTTGCTGATACTTTGCTTGTGTGGAGGGACCATTCAAAGTTACACTGAAAAAAGTGACTTTTTTCACACTTATAACTGTTGCAGCATTCCCACAGTCATGAGAAGCCAGGCGAGGAGATGCGTGCCTCGATGTGAGTGATGTTGAGTTGGCCACACCCAGCCAGTCACATGACCACCAAGCCATGTCCACCCAGTCACGTGACCATCGAGCCACACCCACCACCTAAGCCACGCCCACATAACCTGTTGTTAAAAAATTTGAATCCCACCCCTGGGCCAGGCCATAAACTCCACCCTGGGTGGTGGGGCCTGTGAAGAAAGATGGAGCTGCCTTGACGTCCCTTCTGGCTTGGGAGAAGTTTCCCTTGGTTCTCTCTAGGATGCCTGCACAAGGTTTGCATGCTCTCCTCGGAGGAGCTCTTAAGACAGGCTTCGATTTGCCCCCGTGCCATTTTCTTCTGTCTGCTGTGTTTCTGCTGCAGCTGGTGATATACGCCGGGCCCAACACGAACAGTCGGAAGGTTGCCGAATACGGAGGCAACACCTTAGGATACGGCAGCCGTAGCGTCTTGGGGACCGGGTGGCCTAAAGATTTAGTAAAGGTACCGAACGACCCTTTCCCGTCCCTGCTGGCGAAATTCCAAGATTTATCTAATTATACATGTTTTAACAGCGGCTAGAATTGTATTTGCCCAAAATTGGAAAAGTGATACGATACCGAAAAATGGAAAAATAACTGAACCAATATTTGAATGTGCAGAAATGAATAGATTGACACTAGAAATCAAAGAAAAAGAAGAATCTGAATATTATACGGCATGGGATCTGTTTTATCAATGGATAGAAAATAGTACAAATTAAAAGGATTGGATGTATTTATGGAGTAATCAGAGAAATTAATGTAATAGATTTACTTGATTTTATTTACACGAGAATGTGATTATTGTTATATTGTTAGATTGGATAAGAAAAACATTATTAATAATGGTTAAATAATTGAAATATATGCCTAATCGATGAACGATTGAAATGGAATGGAATTTGTTCTATATAAAAAACAATTTTAAAAAGAAAAAAAAGAAATTTCAACTCGAAGAAAAAAAGCAGCCACTTACTCTCATAACTGTACAAGAAATAGATTTCCTGGATCACGGGCGTAATCCGCAGAGGAGAGCGCCATTTCCAGATTTCCTTCTGTACCTTGCAATAATAATAAAACGTGGAGGCTCGGCTCCTGCTTGCTTGTTCAATGGACTCTCTTCTCATCCAAACCGTCAGGTGGAAGGGGACACCGTCACCTTCTCCTTCGAAATGCGGAGTGGCCGAGAACACAACACCCCCGATAAAGCCATGTGGGGCTTTGCCTGCACGGTCCGGGCGCAGGTATGCACTGGGCTTCGCTCCGGGGTTTCAGCTGGGGGAGTAATTAAAATCCAACTCAATTCTTCAAGGTGTGGCAGGGGAGGGGTGGAGGCTGAGCACCAGGTTGTACTTAAGGAGGCAGATCAGCGTTAATTCACTGCTGCGGAACGGAGAGAAGTCCGTGTATTCGCCTTGTAAATGTGGAGGCGCAACTCCTTCCAACTTCCTTGCCTTAGAGCTGCTTTTGTACAGATTTCTGCTCTGCTGGGTTGGCTCTCTCGGTGCTGGTGATTTTTATTGTGACTCCTATTCAGACGCCGCGTGGGTGCGTGCAGGCTCAGCGGTGTGCAGGCCAGCCTCCAAGGCCGTAACTCTCCCTCTGCTTCCCCTCGGCTGCCCAGGAATCCTCGGAAGACGTCTCGGGCGGATTGCCCTTCCTGGTGGACCTGGCCTTGGGCTTGTCCGTCCTGGCCTGCTCCATGCTGAGGATCCTGTACAACGGGCCGGAGATCACCAAGGACGAGGAAACGTGTCAAGAGCTGCTGCGGTCCAAACTCTTGCAGAGGTAGGGAGCCCGGCGTGGGACGCAGAGGGAAGGAAGGGGGAGGCCAACCGCCGATTCCCCGCCAGCTGCGAAGCCGCCTCTCCGCAGCAGAGGGTCCCATGAAAGGAAGCTGGGTGTGTCACGGTGTGAACAGCATCACCCCCCTTGCTGCTTCCGGAGGCAAGAAGCCAAGCCGCTCCTGGGGTGCTTTCCTTCTTTCAGATGCCAGTGGCAAGTGGAAGCCAACGGGGTGATCTCCCCGGCCCTCACGCCCAGCCCTTCCCCGCTGCCGCTCACCATTGAGGAAGACCAGGAGTTCACGTACCCGTCGGACGTCCTTGTCCCACCTGTGGGTCACTATTTTGACCTGCCCCGGATCCGACTCCCGCCCGGAATCATGATCAAGCTCAGGGAAATATCTGGCCGCGCCCGCCCTCAGTTTCGGCCCAGCATTAGGTGGGTGGGTGAACTTCTTTTGGTCTCCTTTGCTTTCTCCAGATCTGCAGCTGGAGAAAACGCCTGCAGCCTCGCTCAGATATTTGTCGGCGGGGTGTGTGTGTGTGTGTGAGGTCAAACGTTGATCCCCTCTGAATTTTGGGGGGGTTTTCGCCCTCAACAGAGAGGTGATCCAGCCGGATGTGATGGAGGAAATGGTGGTTTCGTGCGTGATCAAGCACTTGAACCTAGTGGACGCGCTCCAGTCTCTCATCAACTTCCAGTATCAGGAGGAGCACGCTGAGGAATACGACCTGCTGTGCAAAATTATGGGAGAAACCTTCAAGAAGCTGAACGCCATGGAAAGGCAACTGCAGGTAACGCCTGCCGTGCAGATCTGGTGGCTGCTTTCAGCTGCAGGTCCTGGAGGCTCACGGTGGGCTGGACGTGGATTATTGTTCCTGAATCGCTCCAGCTTTTTCATGGGTTTTCTTCCCTCCCTTTTTGGCCAGAGTGTGGCTGAACTGGAGCAGAAATGGCAAAGCGAGGTGGAAGACGCCATGCATGGGAAGCTGGAAAATAACGTGCCCTTCTTCTACGATTATCACTTTAATGAGGTAAAGGCCAAGAACCTCAGATTACGCTGGGCTGGTTTGGTGCTGGCTTCTTCCTGAGTTAGTCTCCCCTTTCTCTCGATTCCTATGAAATGCGGAGCTGTGTTTTTCACTGCTCCTGGGCAAACCACAGGCAGCTTTAAAACTGGCTGCCTGACCCTCTGTTTGGAAATAAGGTGTCTGCTGTTGGTCCTGGGAACGGCGGGCTTCTCAAGCGTGTATGCCAGCGAAGGAGGCCTCCGGAGGCTCCTGGGAAGTCTTGGGGGTTATAAGCCAAAATGGAAGGTCACAAAGAGCATCTCTCCGTGTTTGAGTTCTTCCAGATATCTGGAAAAGGGTCTCAGTCTGGAGCAGGGAGCAGTTTGTGTGGAAATAGAAGCCCTCATTCGGCAGAAACCTTGGGAGTTCTTGCAGAGAAGAACCCAAAGAAGCAAATAAAAGAATAGATCGTGGGGTTCCGATGAAGCCTCTGAGAGGCTCCCCCACAGGGCAGGAAGGCAGTGGCCACCTTCCAAGGGGTGTCCTTGGACACCTGAGCCTTGGGGGATAGACTCTTTCTGAATGTGGAAAGCCAGCTTTCACCCCACGAAGGATGAGGCCTTCTTTCGGGAAGAGAAACAAACTCCTCTGGTCCCCTTTTCCCACACGTTGGCTTCTCTCTCCGCTTGCCTTCCTCCCAGAGCAAAATGAAAGAGTTGGAACTGCTGTGCTCAATGAAGGAGATTTCTTTTGATGGAGGAGATCTGGAGAACCTGGTCCTCTCGCTGAGGTTGGTGCCGCTCTTGCGGTGTTGTGATGGGACGCCTTGTTGCCCACCTCTGCTCCTTCCTGGTTGGCGTAGGGGGCAATGTGTGGGGGTTGCTGCCCAGCCCCGGAAGCCGAGCCCGTCCGACCCTTCGCCTCGTTCTGGAGCTAGAAGGAGGCAACCAACCCGCCTGTCTCTGGACTTTCCCCTTCTCTTTAGGGAGAAATTCTTCCAGGAGGTGAACTCGGTGATCCAGAAGCCTTCGCATCCCATGGCGAAGACCAAAATCCTGGTCAAGAGCCTGATGAACCGAGCGGAGCTGCTCCTGCACGTCACCATCGCTGCCCAGTCGGGACTCACCCGAAGCATCTCGGGCACCCCGGCAGAGACGCCAGGTAAGGAGGGAGGGGAGGGGCCGGCCTGGCCTTCTCCGAAGCGCTTGCCTTTGAGCGCCTTCCTGCGCAGCCACGATCGAGAAAGGCCCCCCCCTCCCTTCCCGGGTCCTTCGTGGGTTTCCTGTCCATGAAGGCTCAGCTGTCTTTCTGGTCCTTAATGCGCAGCGTGCAAGTCAGCCTCGGAAACCAAGGTCATCTCCCACGCGGTTCGCCAGCCAGTCTTCCTGCGCAGCATGTCGGCACCTTCCGATCTGGAGATGATCGCAAACGAAGACCTGGAGTTCACCCGGTCCAGCCAGAGGTCGGCATCCCCTCTCTGGGACGAATGTCCGGGCTGTCTTAGGGAGCCCCACCGGCCCACGATCTGCCCACTCGTGTCTCTCCATGCAGGCGGCGCCACGTTCCGAGCCACAGGAGCAGCTCCTTCACCCTCCTGCAGTCGCTGGCCATCGACGACAGCCGGGACAAGCCCACCTACAGCGTCCTGCTGGGGCAGCTCTTTGCCTTCATCGGAACCAATCCTGAGCAAGCAGTAAGTCCCGCCTCTTGGGCTTATCCAATCCAAGGCAGCGGCCTCACCTGGCCAGGTGCACTTCAGTTCTCCAGCAAACCTGACCGAACAGAAACCTTTGTAAGCAGCAGGAGAAAGAGCCAACAGACTCCGTTCTCTGTGAATATTTAAAGTCCACCGGGCTGTTTAAAAGCTCATTTGAGTTATTAAAGTAATATAAATTGCTAACTCAAATAAATACTATCTAATTATTTCAATAACTTGTCATTTAGGAGGTTGGAATGTCTAAGAATGTTCTAAAATGTGTTTTTGTTCTGGCCACAATGGGAGTCCCTATCCTTTTTAATTCAGTGAATTTCCCTTCGGGGGAAAGGTTACGCCCTGAGCTCATTCAAGCGAGTTGGTCAGTGGCCCCCACGGTCCACTCATCCTGCCCCTCTTTTCTCCTAGGTGTCCAGCAGCAGCTTCCTGTTGGCCGCTCAGACGCGATGGCGGCGTGGAAACACCCGGAAGCAGGCTCTGGTGCACATGAGGGAGCTGCTGACGGCCGCGGTCCGTGTGGGCGGAGTGACGCACCTGGTGGGCCCAGTCACGATGGTGCTCCAGGGAGGCCCACGGTCAGTCCCTGCTTTCCTTGGCAAAGCTCCTGGTCTAAAAAGCGGTCCTTCGTGACCTTGGCAGCTTGCAGAGGGCTGGACTTCCACTCCCAGAATTCCCCAGCCAGCAACGGTCCAGACCTCTTTTCCCCCCCACCCAGGGGTGGGATTCAATTTTTTTAACAACCAGTTCTGTGGGTGTGGCTTGGTGGTCATGTGACTGGCTGGGCATGGCCAACTCAATATCACTCACATCGAGGCACGCATCTCCCGCCTGGCCTCTCGTGACTGTGGGGATGCTGCAACAGTCATAAGTGTGAAAAATGGTCGTCACGTTTTTCAGTACCATTGTAACTTTGCTCCACACAAGCAAAGTATCAGCAAAGGAGGGGAAAAAAACTCCAGAGAGGTTCCTGAGACAGGAAGTCTAGTCCTGCCAAGAACGTAATACGGGTTAACGGAGAGGCAGTTTCTGTAAGCAATACCAGAATGTTTCCTTCCTGCCTTCCTTACAGGATTAGGCCAGGAATTTCTTCTAACAACCAGTTCTCCGAACTGCTTAGAATGTTAACAACCGGTTCTAGCGCATAGGTGCGAACTGGTAGAATCCCACCCCTGTCTCCACTTCTTCAAGCTGCCTTGAAAAATCCCAGCACTCCCTGGAATAATATTTGCGTCAACGTTTAAGGATCGAACAGCCTCCAAGTATGGGGGGGGTCTTGTGCTCGGGAGCCTCTGAGTTTCTCCCTTTCCACAGAATCGAAGAGCTCACCTGCGGAGGGATGGTGGAGCAAGTGCAGGAGGCCTTTGGGGAGACCATGACGTCGGTGGTGGCCCTGTGCGCGCGCTACCCCATCGCCTGCGCCAACAGCATCGGCCTGCTGTGCACCATTCCCTACACCAGGTGAGCTGGTGCCTGGCCTCAGGGAGTCCGTTGCCCTCTGCCCTCCCCCGCCTCCCCCGGGGCCCAAAGGTGACCGGCCACTGCGGCTTCCTTTCCCTCCCTCCCTCCCTCCCCAGGAGCGAAGAGAAGTGCCTGGTGAGGAGTGGCCTGGTGCAGCTGATGGACCGCCTCTGCAGCTTGAGCAGCCAGACCGAGTCCAGCTCCAGCGAGAAGCAGACCAAGAAGCAGAAGGTGGCCATCATGGCTTGGGCCGCTTTCCAGGTCCTGGCCAACCGTTGCGTCGAGTGGGAGAAGGAGGAAGGTAGGAGCTCTGTTGGCTCTGCAGGAAGAGCAAGGCTGCATGGGGAGCCCAGTGGCAGAGGGGGGGAGGGCAAAGCCCCCTCCTGTCCAGCCCTTGTGGCAGCTTAATGGATTGACTAGAAGGCCCAAACCAGCGTCTGCCTTCCTCCTTGGTGAGAGGGTGGTGCTTGGGGGGGGGGAGTGGGGGGGAGGAAGAGGCTCAGCCGCTCATGCCAGAGAGGCCCCTTTTTACTGCTCTCATCGGGGCCGACCCTTTTGCAGGGGGATCCACCGAGGCCGTTCATTCGGGCCTCGCTCGCCAGGTCTCCAGTCTCCTAACCAATCACCTGGCCCGGGCCACCGAGTGTTGCGGCAACCAGGCGGCTGGCAACGATGCCTTGCAAGACGTCCTCAGTCTCCTGAATGACCTTTCCAGGTACTGTGTTTCTCAGCCGTGGCGACTAGAAGAGGCCGGGACTCCCAACTCCCAGAACTCCCCAGCCAGCTGAGCTACCAGCAGACCAGGGCAAGCTAAAAGATGTCTGGACTCCCAGAATTCTCCCAGGGAATCCTGGGAGTTGAAGTCCAGACCTCTTCACGATACCACAGTTGGGAAACAATGGTCTGCTGGACGGTCTCTGGCTCGAGGGTTGGGGGTTGAATCCTGCTGTGACCGGCGTGTCCTGCGACTGAGCAGTAGTCCCCACCTTATCAGCCACGGTTCTGCTCTCCAGTCCAGCTGTCCTGATATGGGATCTTCCTTATCTTCCTTCCTTTCCTTCCTTCCCTCTCTTCTTCCTCCCTTTTCCTTCCTTCCTTCTTTCCTTCCTTCCCTCCATCTGTCCCTTTTCCTTCCTTCCTGCTCTTCTTCCTCCCTTTTCCTCCCTCCCTTCCTTCTTTCCTTCCTTCCCTCCATCTGTCCCTTTTCCTTCCTTCCCTCACTTCTCCCTCCCTTTTCCTCCCTCCCTTCCTTCCTTCTGCCCCCCAGGAGCCACATTGGCAAAGCCATCCTCAGCCAGCCGGCCTGCGTCTCCAAACTCCTCTCTCTGCTCCTGGACCAGCGCCCCTCCCCCAAGCTGGTGCTCATCATCCTTCAGCTCTGCCGCGCTGCCCTTCCCCTCATGAGCGTGGAGGACTGTGGGAACGTGGAGCTGCCCCCTTGGAGCTACTCTGTGCCCTCCCTGAACAGCGAGCAAGACGACCCCAGCGACCCAGCCTCCAAGATCGCCTCCCTGCTCTTGGCCAAGCTGGCGGATTACGTTGTTCCAGGTAGCGAAGGGCGGCGTTTCCCCCACGTCAACATGGAGGATCCAGAAGGCGGCGTCTCTTTTCTGAACCCCTGGGGAGCTTCGGCGAAATATTCCCTGCTTCCCCTTTGCAGCTGTGAGATGTGGGGACTTCAGAATTCCCCAGCCAGCATCTCGGGGTTGGGGGTTGGCTGGGTTACTAAAAAAGATCATTACTTCGAGTCCTGCGTTTGGTGGATCTGCCCCACAAAATCCGGGCGAATGAGCTGCAGGTTGAATGAAGCTGGTAGGAAACATTTCCTGGCTGGAATCAATGTTCCTTCTCTCCCCCCCAACAGGGTGCCAGACGGTTCTCTCCCCAACCGCTTCGGAGCCGGACACGTCCCTGGCGAAGGCGAACCCCAAAAGTTCCCTCAAAGGAGACAAAGACCCAGGAGAAGAGAGCGAGGCCGTGGACGGCAAGCTCTCCATCTTCATTCACAAGCGGGAAGACCAGTCGTCTCACGAGGTCCTCCAGCCGCTCTTGAGGTAACCCGGCCCCGGGGGTGGCGCCGTCAAGAGCCACGGGTGGCCCTGCCACGTTCTCACCCTCTCTGTTCCTTCCGTTCGCAGCAGCTCCGAAGGCCGCCCCTTCCGCCTGGGAACGGGGGCCAACATGGAGAAGGTGGTCAAGATGGACCGAGACATGACCAAAGTAAGAGCAACCCCCCCCCGGGGGCTTTGCAAAGGGCCCCACCTTGACAGGGGCCCCAGAGGCGGTCCTCCGAGTGAGGATTCCACGCTGAGGACGTGGCAGGGGCCCATGGCAACCCAGGCCTTCCTTCCCTCCCTCCTTCCCCAGAGCGGCTGCTGTGAGGTGATCACGGAGGAGGCAGCTGCGGCTTTGCGGAAGGCCACCAAGTGGGCCCAATCTGGGTTGATCGTGAGCGTGGGGCCCCCGGTGGAGACGGCCAGTCCCGAAAGCACCAGCGGCCTCTCCACGGGGGACAAGAAGAAGACAGCCCAGACCTCCACCTGCAGGGAGCGCAACTCGGAGCTGGCCAGGTAGGCTGACCTCTGACCCTCCGAAGAGCTAGCGGGGGGCGTGGGGTTCCTGGATCTGGGAAGCAGTTGTGCAGGTGAGGCCCAGAAGCCCCGAAGGTGGTGGGCAAGGGGGACGCGGGAGCCTGATTCCCCTCCCTCATCTCAGGACTGACCCCGTGCGGCCCTTCATCAGCGGGCACGTGGCCAACAGCATGGCGGCGGAGGTGATCGCTCTGCTTCACAGCTTGCTCATGGCGCCCGAGTCGAACGCCGCTCAGATATGGACCACCACCGCCGAGAAAGTAAGCGGGGGAAGGACTCCCAGCCTCGCGCTCCTTTCTCGACCTGCCCTGCGTTGGTTTTGGTTCTCTTACTGCACATGAACGAGGGCATCCGAGGGATGCGTCCTGCCTCTGCTGGCTTGGGCTGAGAGGAGAGCCCAGCCTTGGGTGGGCGTCTGCAGCTCCCTTTCATCCTTCCTTTGCCTCCCCGGGGCTGCGTGGCTCGGGGTTAGTTTGGGGAGGGGGGGATGTTCTTTATTCTCCGCAACCAGCTGGCATAATGCCTCTCAGCCCCTCAGGTTGGTGAGAAAGTTTTTAAATGCTCAGAAGCCTGAAATGGAAGCATTTCCATAAAAAAGGCCCCTGGGGATGAATGAATGCACGATGCCTAACGCATTATCACGATGTGAGGCAACAGTTTTTGGCCGGATTCTGATATGCTTCGTAACCCATCCACCCCCATACATGGAGAAGGGTCTTGCCGGGAAGGCGGCTCCAACGTGCCCACCTGCTTGGGCCTCTTCCTGCTCCCAGGTCTTGTCTCGTGCCCTGATGTACATTCCCCAGCTGGGGAAATACGCCGAGAGCATCTTGGAGAACGGCAGCAGCAACGGAAGGAAGCTGGCCAAGTTGCAGAGGATCGCTCGCCAAGCGGTGGCTGCCCTGTGTGCCCTGGGCGGCTTCAAGGAGACCATCAAAATCGGCTCCGAAGTTCAGGTGGGCGCCGGACTCGTGTATCTCACCAAACCCCAAAGAGGCCGACCGTTGTGACTGACATTTGGGCCGCCGTCTGTCCTGGCCCCCCCCACTGGATGGCTCTTAAAGGTATTCCCCCACCTTCCCTTTCTCCTGTGCACAGGTGTTGGGCAGAGGAATTGCCAGAAGTGTCGGAGTGGTGGCCTCCATTAACGAACAGGAAGGGATAGCCACGGTCAAGTTCCCACCGGTCAATATAGACTGCAGGAAGGCCTCCCAGGCCTCAGACATTTTAACAATCCCGTTATCGAGGCTGTGCATTCCGCGGTCAGAGGTGAGTCCACTTTAACACCCAGAACGGAGCAAGTCAGAGTGTGAATGTTTAAATTGAAGGGGCAGTTTCTATAACTTTGTTGCTTATCATTATTGTTGCATGTATATTGAGAGCTTACGTACCGGAAACAAATTCCTTGTATGTTTAATCACACTTGGCCAATAAAGAATTCTACCTTCAGGCTAAACTGTTGGCTCCAGAGTTTAGATCCTTAAAAAGGCCAGTTCCAAAAATAATGGTGGTGGGGAGAGAACTTTAAGTTTTCTATACCTAAAGAAGGCAATTTAGAAAGTCAACTGCAGTAAACCCCCCAAAGTTGTCCAGCTACCTCGATTCTTCTTCTTGGCTGGCAGACATTCAATTCCGGTTGGGACAATGGCTGTGTTGCAGCAAGACCAGGTCCTTCCTTCGCTTTCCAGAGACTAACCGCTTCTGGCTTTCCCCCTGCTCCTCAGGCCTTGCCTCTGCAGAAGCTGTCCATCACGGAGAAGGTCGTGCAAGCCGTCCAGTCCATGTTGCTTCCTCAGGAGGGCAGCCTGTCTATCCACACCTCACTTCCCGCCACGGGAGACGGCTCGACGCCAGTCATGGCTGTGGTCCGTCTGCTGGCTGAGATCCGAACCAGGTGGGTGGGGACGGATCCCAGGGCTTGGACGCCAGATCAAACTGGAGTCCTGTGGGGGGCTCAGTCACTCTGTGGCTGTTCCCCTGGGGTAGTTGATTCGCCTGACCGGGGCCGAGGGTTTAAGTCCCTTCTGCTGGGTGAGCTTCCCAGCAAGCAAGTTAGTTGCTAGTTGCTTGTTTTATCAGCATGGTGGTCTCTAGAAGTCACTGACCATTCCCAAGAACTCCTAAAGACATGCTTTGCCTTCTCTCTCTCTCTCTCTCTCTTTCTGACCCCCCCATCCCGCTCCCAAGAGCATGCCTGGTGATGGCCCAGCTCTTGGAGGACACCTCCTTCTGTGAAGAATTCATCCAGCAGTGCCCAGCTGCTGTGGAAGTCCTCAACCTTGTAGCCCAGGAATGCAGTCCTGGTAAGAGCTGAGTCTTCCGGTCACAGACATTTAGACTGGGTTATTGTGACCGAAAAAAATACTATTCTGAAGGGAGTAAAGTAGAGGCTGCCTGGAAAATATTGTGGATTAAAAAAACAGGATCAGATTGTAGAGATCCCAATTCAAATCCCTCCTGGATTTCAAGAGCACCTGGCTGGTTTGTCATTCTCAACCTTACCTAGTTTCCTTGGCAATTAACTTTGGTCCTCTCCTTAATCACTTCAAGGACAGGCAGGAAAAAAAGTAGCTGGGGACCCCTTGGCTTTGTGGCCTGACCAGCGCTTGGCCCTTTAGAGGAAGCATTTGGTGCATTAGTAGCACCTGAGACTAGAAATGTAGCTTCAGAGACGTTCTTGCAGGAGTGAGTTGGGTCTGAAGAGGTTTCCTTTGCCACCTTCTAGGGGAGCGGCTCCTTGTTGTCGAAGCGCAGTGCGAAAGGTTACGGATGCTGTACCGCGATAGCGCTCGGCCACCCCCACCCCCCCTCCAGGCAGACCGAAGACAGGTAAACACAGAGCAAGAAGGGCGGGCTTAACGCCTTCTCTGGGTTCAAGGCTGCCACCGGTCCAAGGATGCGGTTCCTGGGGGGCGGCGGTCACCGGTTCATACAACCTTGACAGCGGTGATTAAACGCAGCTCTGTGTTTTCTTGGTTCAGCCTAAAGAAATCACCTGGAGCCCCTCCAGGGTCTTCCCACCTGTGCGAGCCTGCATGTTCTCCTCCCATCTCACCGCGGTGACCTTCCTGGCGGACCCCAGCGCTGGGGGAGGGCTTCCTCGGGGCACCTTCATTTATGCCACCTCGGCAGTTCCTGTGCAGGTGAGCATCCACAGCGGGCCCAGCTACCGTTCGGGAAGGCTGCCGTGAAGCCCTCGGCTCACCCGCGGGGGGCGCTCCTTTCCTAGGCGCCCTCTTTCTACTGGGAGATCGAAGTCGTGTCCTACGGAGACGCAGATGACGACACGGGCCCCATTGTCTCCTTCGGCTTTGCCACGGAAGCTGAGAAACGAGATGGAGCGTGGACTAACCCCGTGGGCACTTGCCTCTTCCACAAGTAGGTGTTGGAGGCGTGAGAGCAAGAACTGGAGCCTTGGGGGGGGTGGTAGTGTCTGTTGCATTAAGTAAAACAGGGCCCGGGCAGCTCTGGGCCGACAAGTGGGATCCCTCAATGAGATCTAGCCACTTTCAGAGGGTCTGCCTAGAATCCGTTCACTAAGAGGTTGCTTTACCCTCGTCCTGAGAACCATCACACGCATTTGCTCGCCTGCCATGGCCTAGTTCAGCTGCTAAGCCTGGGACCCTCCAGGGGAGAGTCGGAGCTTCCTGTGTGAATGTGTCCCTCTCTTCCTGCAACCCCAGCAACGGACGAGCTGTCCATTACAACGGTTCCAGCTTGCTGCAGTGGAAGAGCGTGCGCCTGGACGTGGCCCTCTCGCCTGGTAAGCCCCCTCCGGCCTGTGGTTAAGCGGAAGGCGTCCTCCGGGGTGGGTGGAAGACCCTCACTCAGTCCCTCTCTGGTCCCTCGGCCTCCTCCGCAGGTGACGTGGCAGGCATCGGCTGGGAGCGGACGGAAGGCACCCCTCCTCCTCCAGGGCAGCCGGCCAAAGGCAGGGTCTACTTCACCTACTGTGGACAGCGGCTGGGGCCGTATCTGGAGGACGTGTCAGGAGGAATGTGGCCAGTGGTCCATATCCAGAAGAAGGCAGGTTAACCATCACGCCGCTCTTCCTGTTTAGATGGGCCAGGGCTCAGCCTTAATTGTAACGTCATAAAGCAAGAGCACGTAGACTTATAGACCGCTTCACAGTGCTTTTACCGCCCTCTCTAAGTGGTTTAGAGAGTCAGCCTCTTGCCTCCAGCAATCTGAGTCCTCATTTGACCCACCTCGGAAGGAGGGAAAGCTGAGTCAACCTGGAGCCTGGTGGGGTTTGAACAGCCGATAGTCAGCAGAAGTGGCCTGCAGTACAGCACTCTAACCACTGGGCCACAGAGGCTCTCTTTTATGTTACATGTTTTGTATAAGAAGCAAACCTTTTAGAGATCAAGTTGAGCTTTTGTGGAGTGCCATCGTCTCCCCCTGCTGTGTAATCAATCCCAAGAACCCAGAGCAGGTGGAAGAAAGACAG
The DNA here is from genome assembly GCA_023653725.1 of Bungarus multicinctus. NCBI lineage: Eukaryota > Metazoa > Chordata > Lepidosauria > Squamata > Elapidae > Bungarus > Bungarus multicinctus. The sequence continues at coordinate 186,282,762 of CM042836.1, read as the reverse complement.
GGATTGTTTTGTCTTGTGCTGAAAATCTTGACAAAGGGAAAAGCAGGTCTGAGAATAACATCACCCAGCATTTATTTGATAGTAGAAGCCTTTTTCCCCTTTCTCCAAGACCACAAATACCATGGCTTTCCTTGCAGAGAGCAGCAGCATCCCAAAGAGCTGAGCTCTTTTGTGTTACTGTTTCCTTCTAGAACACCAAAGTCCGGGCCAATTTTGGGTCTCATCAGTTTGCCTACGTGGAGGGACAAGCCCACCGAAACGCCGCCGACCTCTGCATCGACCTGGCAGAAGAGATCAGTGCCAACTTCGAAGTGCTGCCTTTCGCCATGGCCTCCGACAGCGACAACGACGCCGGCACCAGCAGCGCTTCCGATCCTGGACCTCACGGGCCTCCTTGCAGGATCGCGGCCGTGGCCACCGCTCAGCAACGTGAGGATCCCCTGCGCCTGCTGCGTGTTCCGCGCTTCCCTGCCCTCTGTGGCCTCCCTTGCAAAGCAAAGTCAGAGTAACGCAGGAAGGAATTGCTCAGTGGTGGCCTTCTAGGGGAATCTCTAAAATGGTAGATCTCAACAGAGACACGCGGCCTTTTGTGACCGAAGGCTGAATGGTTTCCTTTTGGAGACAAGGTGTCCCACTTTATCAATCAGTCATCAAAATATATCTAATAGCTGCTACCCAGCACGGCCAAAATGTAGGACAGGACAGGATGGAATCGGAACAGAAACAGAAACAAGACTAGAAATAGAATAGAATAAGAAATAGATTAGAACTAGAATAGGATAGAATAGAATTAGAATAGAAAGGAGAAAATAGGAGAAAATAGAGAATAGAATAGATATTGGAATGAATAGAATAGAAAAAGAAATAGATTAGAATTGGGATAGGATAGGATAGAATTAGAATAGAATAGGAGATAGATATTGGAATGAAGAATAGAATAGAATAGGAAATAGATTAGAATTAGGATAGAACAGAACAGAACAGAATTCTTTTTATTGGCCAAGTGTGATTGGACACACAAGGCATTTTTCTCTAGTGCAGAAGCTCAGCGTCCATACAAGCAAGAAAGTGATGAATTACAATCATGATCATAGTGCAATCATCCTACATCATAGGACACGGACCACCAAGAGACGGTCTTAAGGGACTAAAGGCCTGGGAAATGGGAGAGAGAACTGCCCCTTCCTGTGCCTTCCCCTCTCTTAATGCTCTGCCCCACCTCTCCCTCCCTCCCCCTTTCCAGAGTACGACAGCGACTCCTCTTGTCATTACAAAACGGAGCGCAGCTACGAGAACTTCATCATCTCCGGTCCAGACCTCCACCCTCCGCCCATTGCAGATGACGAGAGCGACGATGATGATGATGACGACGTCCCCCGGGTGAGCAGAGCGAGGGCCGCCATGCTGGAGCAGCCGGGGGGAAGGGGAAGGGCTCGCCGTCCCGTCCTCATTCGTGGCTGGGCACCGCCCTGCCCCCTCAGTGAACCCCTGCCTTCCTCTGCAGGAGGACCACTACGCCCTGCTGGTGAAGGCCTGGGAGACCAAGGTCTTCCCCACAATTAGGAGGCGCTTCCGCAATGAAGCGGAGAGGAAATCCGGCTTGGATCAAATTAAGGGAGCTCTGCAGTTAGGTAAATGTAGACCATTTCTCTTTGGAATGGGACCCCAGCCTCCCGCCTCGGCTTCCCTGCCTTTTCCTCTTTCTTTCCTGGGTGTTTCCCAAGAGGTTTTGGCCCGTCTGCCAGAAATCCTGGGCAGGGCGACCCTCCCCTCGGCCCGCCCCATCTCTTACCGATCCTTGACTGGAGGCCAATCCAGAGGCCGCTTTGCATTTCAGGGATGGTCGACATAGCGCGGCAGACGGTGGAGTTCCTCTACGAGGAAAACGGGGGCATCCCCCGCGACCTCTATCTCCCCACCATCGAGGACATCAAAGATGAGGCCAACAAGTTCACCATCGACAAAGTCCGGAAAGGTGCACCTGCTTAGTGACCAGGAAGGGCTTTGGATCCGTCCGTCTCTGCCCACCTGGGGGCTCGTGGGGAGAGGGAGAAACGGCCCCCTTGAAGAGCTGCTCAGAGGTCCTGGCACTAAACCTCCCCTCCTCCTCCTTCTCTTGCTTTCAGGTCTGACGGTCGTGACCCGCTGCCCGGAGAGCAACAACGTGGCCACCAATGCCGTGGCAACCGCCCTGCCCAAGTTTGCCATCCGTGGGATGCTGAAGACCTTCGGACTGCATGGCGTGGTGCTGGACGTCGATTCGGCAAGTAGAGAGTCGCCATTGAAGCCGGGAGGGGGGGCCTGTTCACCCCGTGCCAAACGTCTTGGGCAACGGCGGAGTTTGTCCTTCCAGGTGAACGAGCTGGTGCAGGTGGAGACCTACCTGCGGAGCGAGGGGGTCCTGGTCAGGTACTGGTACCCGATCGACATGCTGGAGCGACCCCCAGCCGGCTACAGGAGGACGGCCACCAACGGGCTGGTTTCTTTGGACAACTCGAACATCCAGATCCACAGGTGAGCAGCTATTCAATTTAGACGTCCATGAATGTTGAGGGTGTGCAGTTGCTCCTCGACGGCACCAAAACGTCCCTTGGAATGGGCAGTTCTGGGCGCAAGTTGGCCCTCCTCCTCCTCCTTCAAGCGGTACAGCTGGTAGAGAAAGTGCGCCTCAGAAACGCCCTGGGCCTCTTTCAGGGAACTCCTCCGTTGCGAAGCCGTGCTGGCTTGCCTCTACTGCCGGATGGCCCTGCTCAACATCTTCGCCCCCAAAACGCCCCACATGTTCACTCAGCTCTTCAGCGTGCGGGATATCACCCTGGAGCACCTGCAGCTGCTCTCCAACCAGCTCCTGGCACCGCCCCTTCCAGGTAGCCCCACCCTCTCAGCCCTGTCGGTGAACAGGGCTCTGCAGCTTTGCCCCTAAGCACATAGAACAGAACAGAACAGAATAGAATGAGAAAGAATAGAACAGAACAGAATAGAAGAACTTTATTGTTATTGTACAAGTACAATGAAACTGGATGCACCCCAGCAACTGTTTGCAATACAATAAAACCAAAACACTTAAAAAGAAGAAAAATAGAGTAGCCACGTCTCCATTTGCAGTTTGAGAGTACAATATCTACGAATATATACATCTGCGTATGGAAAGAGACCAGCCCCTGTCGTGCGAACCCAGCTGGTTTTCCTAAGGGGAAATTGGTGAATTGAAGGGGGCCTTTTGTTTCCCTTCTTCCTGCCCAGATGGCACCATCAGCTCCACGTCCATCCTCCTGGCCCAGTCCCTCCAGCACTCCATCCACTCCCAGAACTGCTCGGCCACTGAGCTCTTCTACCAGGGCAACGCCCAGACGGTCCAGGAGTGGCTCACCATCGCCATCGCTCGCACCCTGCACCAGGGAGAGGAGAGCTTGCTTGAGCTGACCAGACAGCTCTGCTGCTTCCTGCAGGCAAGTCGGGAGGGGAACCGCACCGCCAGCACAGCCTCCTCCGCTCGCTTCCCTGCTCCTGCGGGGGCCTTTTGGGGTGCAATCGTCTCGTAGTTTGCACTCGATCTGAGCAGGCCCCGGCTTTGCTTTCTGCCTTCAGAATGCCCCTGAGCAATTCCCCTCGGAAGAGTTCCCCATTTCTGAGTCCAAAGTCAACATGGACGTCCATTTTCCTGGGGCTGCTTTTGTCATCGTGTCCTGCAAGGAGAGCGAGGCCGGATTCCGCAAAGAGTAAGTGGCCCCAGCAGAGAGCGAGGAACTGTGGCTGAGTCTCCGAGTTGCAGCCTGGTTTCTCCTCCTCCCCAGCTGACCCCCTTCAACTGTGCCGGGGTGCCAGAAAGGGAAGCTTGCTGGCTAACCCATCCTTGCCTTTTCCAGCTCCTCCCTCTACAAGGCCCCCTGGGCCCGGATCTTGCTCTATGGCCTGGGCCACAAGGTCAAGAAGAACGGCCAGCTGAACCTCATCGAGGCCGTGTGCTACCCTCGGGACGCTTCTCCCACCAACACGGGCCTGACCCCGCCCCCCACCACCAACCAGTATCCTACGGTCATTATCTCCACAGACAAGGTCCACATCAAACTGGGTACGACGGGAAACCAGAACTTTGGCTGAATGGTTACAAGCTGGCCAGGAATTCCGGTTCTAATCCATTCGAGTTGAGCCAGGGGTCAGGAGAGTCTCTGGGCGTGGCTGGGACTCGTGCAGCTGGAGCTCAGAGACAACAGAGCTACTTTCCAGAAGGGGAATGAAGAGATGATGCCCCTGTTTTGGGGCAGGAGGAAGGATGCCGGGGGCTGGTGTGTGTCAGATATTTTGGCGCTTAGGTTAGCCTCCTCTTATGGAAATGACATACACAGATGAGCCGTTCCGAGGCTAAATTCTGCCAATAAGCTCTCCTACTTTTCTGGGTCTCCATTCAAGGCGTGTCCCCACCTCCTGGTGCTGTGCTGGTCCTGCACTCCCTTCCACTGGAGTTCCCGCTGGCCGTGGCATTCGCAGAGCAGCTGCTTGCCTGGAAGCAGGAGGATGGCGAGGGGAGAGCCGACGAAGAGCCAGACACCATCCCTGCCTCAGTGTTCCTGCAAGTGGTGGAAATCCTAGGTGAGAAGGGGGGAGGGGGTTGGGGGTGCAAAATGTGGTTTGGGGGGATTTTGATGGCCCTTGAAAAACGGCAGCCATACAACGGTCAGCTGAAACGAAAACGAGACACTTGTAGCACGGAAGGCGTGTGTGTAGGCCCTGGGTGAAAAGGAATTGGCCACCTGGCCCTTGTTGGGATCCAGAGGGATCCATCCGCTGCAGGGGTGGCTGCGACCTCTTCCATAACCCGCTTTGAGCTCCTGGGAAGTTCAAGGGCTCGGCCACAGCACCCCTCAGGTTGCTGGAGCTAAACTTGCTTGGCTTCCACTTAAGAGCCGGCTGGAATCTTCCCAGCCTTGAGTCCAGCATGAGGCCCGGCTCAGAGCTGATGCTGGTGAAAAGCCCGGGGTGTCAATTGGGGGGTGTCATCTCCCTCCAGCTGAGCTTTAAGCGAAACACCCCCTCCCTCCTGTCCCCTTTCCACCTTTCCAGGGAACTTCCTGTGGAGCACCAGCATGGCCCCCTGCGTGAAGGAGCTGCTGTTCCACCTCCTGGCCGAACTGCTGCGCAAGGTCCACAGCTTGGAGCAGCGGAAGAGCCCGGCGGGCCTCTCCTCCTCCATCGCCCTGCAGCTCAACCCTTGCCTGGCCATGCTGATGGCGCTGCAGTCGGAGCTGCACAAGCTCTACGACGAGGAGACCCAGAGCTGGGTGTCTGGGAACGCCGGGGGCGGGGCCGGGGTGGGGGGCGCCGACCAAGGTCGGTTCTCCACCTACTTCCACGCACTGATGGAGGCCTGCCTGGCAGTGGCCGAAGTGACCCTGCCGGTCAACATGGGCATCACCGCCAACGTCATGTCTTCCACCAGTGGCCCGAACCTGAGCGATTCCTCCTCCTCCTCCTCCTCCTCCCCTGGTCAGACCCCGCAGAGCCCCAGCCTGCTCTCCAAGAGGAAGAAGGTGAAGATGAAGCGGGAGAAGGCAGCGCCCTCGGGGAAGCGTTCCTCCTCCCGCGCGGCTGACGCGGACCCAGCCCTGCTGGGCATGGCGGGGAGCAAGCCGGAGGACATGCTGTGGTTCCACCGGGCCCTCACCCTGCTCATCATCCTCCGGCACCTCACCAGGAAGGACCCCCAGGGCCTGGGGGTGACCAACGACGCGGTGGCGGATGCCTGCCAGGCCCTGGTCGGGGCGACGGCTCACAGCCGCCTGCTGGTGATCTCGGGGATCCCCACCCACCTGGAGGACGGGGTGGTGCGGAGCGCCATCCGCAAGGCCTGCAATGCCCACGGCGGCGTCTTCCGGGACGAGATCCACATCCCGGTGCAGGAGGAGCCGCCCAGGAAGGCCAAGGACAAAGCGGAGGGCGGGGAGTGCCGGACCGAGCTGGAGAAGCCCGTGGTGTCCAGCAGCGTGGACAGCTTGGATGTCAGCAGCTCCAGCAGCGTCACGCCGGCCATGAGCGTCAGCGCTTCCGCCTCCACCAGCCAGGCCTCGCTCTGCAGCTCGCAGGGCATCTCCCGGACGGTCAGCGACATTTCCGTGGACCAGTTCCAGGCCGGCCTGGAGGTGGCCGTCCCGCCCGGCCTGCTGGAGCCGCACGGGGTTTCCAGCCAGGAGAGCTTGGACCTGTCGCTCTGCAGCACCGGCAGCCTGGGCAGCCTGGGCAGCCTCGGGGAGCAGCTGGACAACGGGGAGACGGCGTCGGCCTCCGACGTGGGCTCCCTCTACACCGTCACCTCGCTCGGAAGCCAGACCGTCCCGTCCAGGCCCATCAAGGGCTTCGCTGTGGTGGAGGTGAGGGGCCTCGAGGCAAAGGCCAGCCATCCTGAAGTGCGAAGGGCTCTGGGGCCAGTTTCCTGCCTGAGCATTGCAGTGGGAGGGGAGGGGAGGGGAGGGAAGGAAGGAGAGATGAGAAGCAGGGAGTGAGGAGAAAGGGAAGGAAAGTTGAAAAATAGAAAGGGGAAGGAAGGAAGGAAGGAGATATGAGAAGCAGGGAGTGAGGGGAAAGGGAAGGAAGGATGAAAAATAGAAAGGGGAGGGAGGGAAGGAAAGAGAAGGAAGGAAGGAAGGAAGGAAGGAAGAGGAAAATCTAATGGCCTTGGATGGGGTTCTTGTCTGTGGCTGATTACTTGGCAGCTATTTCAGACAGAAGAGCAGACTGTGACTCTGGGAAGATCAATTCATTAGAAATGAGTCTTTTTTTAATAATCAAGTTTTTTATTTCAATCTATACATACACATCAATACATAAACAGAGTGGCACTGATACATCATACATTTTAATACAAGCAAAATTAATAAAACCAACCATATCTTGATACACATATTTGCATTAAATTATAATCCTTCATTGCTTAATTTTTCAACATTTCAATACTCTCTCCTAGTGCCAGTCCCCATATCATTTAGACATAACTAGTAATTTCATTATTCAATTTCCTCTCCTATTTTTTATTTTTTAAATAAAGGTTCTCACTTGGCAAGCAGTGTGGTTCCAGGTTTCACATCTCAATACAAACATGACCATAGTTACCTATTCATCTTACATATTCTGTTCCATATCACATTATTCCTTATTAATATTAAATTCATTAAGCTTATTTTATAGAAACGAGCCTTTCCTGAACAAAACGCCTCCTTTGCCGGCTCTTTCCTGCTTCTTATAAAAATAGCCTCTTGCAAGGAAAACCAGGCTGGGAAGAACTGATTCCCTCTTGACGGGTCCCAAGAGGATTAATCCCTGCTTGACGTGGCCAGGCTGGCTTCCAAATCACTCCCGCCTCGGTTTTCTTCAACGCAGATCAGATCCCGGGCCAAGATCGAGAAGATCCGGGCCAGCTTGTTTAACAGCAGCGACCTGATTGGCCTGTCCACTCTGGATGGGGAGGATGAGCTGATGGAGATGTCCTCTGAGGAGATTCTGACTGTCTCGACCGTCAATCAGAGCTTGTTTGATACCCAAGGGAGCCCCGCGCTGGAAGACTACTTCAGTGACAAAACCATCAAAGGTGGGTTTGTATGTGTGTGTGCCACATTTACAGGTGCCTTGTGCACACTGGGTCTCTAGGAGAGGGGAGGACCAAGCAGGCTTCCTTTCTGGAGCAAATCGAAGATCTGGGGGGTTTCTTAAAGTCAAAGAATGGCAGTGATCCTGGAGTTCTCCAGTCCCAAAAGTTGGATCCGCTCTGGCCTTGAATCGGAGCCGGGCCAGAGGAGAGCTTTGGTGCAAACAAACCCCTCGATCCGCTTGATTTAAGGCACAGCTTTTCATGAGGGTTGAAACCAAGTGGTGTCAAAGGCAAGATAGCGGGAAACGCCTCTTGCGACGACTTCGCTGTTCCTTGCCACAGGGGACAAGCTGGTGCCGGGGGCTCGCGAAGTCCTGACGGACATCTTTAAAAGCTGCCTCCATTCCGAGCAAATGCTGAGTCTGCTGCCGGCCAAGCCCACCAAAGTAATGGAGATTTACCTGAGCAAAGAGCAGATCAACGCCCAGGCGCCTGGGAACCTCTTGCACACCTTCTTCACCCACGTCCGCCCCCCCAAGAAGGCCCTGGAGGATCAGCTGACCCAGGTGGGTGCCCTGCCCTGGGGAGGCAGCCTTGCTCGGCGGAAGGGCAGAGTCTGGCCTTGGTCCATCTGAAGGGGCTTCCCTTCCCTGACTCTTCTGAGCAAGACTTCCCCGCCTAAAATGCTGCCTTTCCCCCTCGAAGATCCTCAGAAAATACGGGGTCCCCAAGCCGAAGTTCGACAAGAGCAAATACACCAAGGGGGGCAAAGAACAGCACCCCGTGAAGGTCGTGAGCACCAAGCGGCCGGTCACCAAACCTCCGGCCAAGGAGAAGGCCGTGCTGAACAGCGTCAGGTGAAAGAGCTTTGGCTTCCTGGGCACCCACCCCCACCCACCCAGGAGGGAATGGGGTGACCCCAGGAAGCCGGGTCCCTCCTTCCCTCCTTTGGGAATTCCTGGAAGTTCGTCTGAAGGACACAGTTGGTCATGTCCCTTCCCTCTCCCTAACGTTGCTCTGGGTTGTCCCGGCTGGTTCCCCTGCTGGGACAGGGGTGGCGCAGACTGGACCTCTCTCTCTTTTATCCCAGTGGGTCTCCTTGGGGTCTCCTGCCTGGGAGTTGTGACCCAAAGTACAAAACGTTGTGGGGCGAGTTGAGTTTCTCACAGGGGGACCGTTGACCAAGATGCTTCTTCCTCCTTTAGCAGGACAGCCCTGAGCGAGAAGAAGCCAACGGTGAAGGCCCGGTCTCCAGAGAAGGGGAAGCCTGAGGAGAAGGACCCAGACAAGTCCCCCACCAAGAAGCAGGAGGGTAGCTCAACCCGCTCTCTTGAATGTGGGGAGGAAGCGCCGGGCTTTGGGTTGGCCGGAGGGGGTGTGTTCCATAACTGGCAGGGATTGGCCATTGAGGGGGCCTGTTCTGAAGCTGCTCAGTGGACATCGGCTGCCTCAGAGCCCCAGAGGAGCTTTCATTTCAAAGTGAATAGTAATCCACGTTGGGTTGCACGTTTTCGGTATCGGAGGAAGCGGCTGTGACAGAGAAAACAAACTTGGGCTGGGGTTTTATACCGTCCCCTGGATGGTGTCTGTGCTGACATTTGTGTTTTTATTTCCCTTGGCGAACGATTTTAGCTCCCGAAGAGAAGTATTTGACCCTGGAGGGATTTCACAGATTTGTCATTGACCGAGCAAAGCAGGACATCCGTAGCGTGTGGCGAGCCATCCTGTCCTGCGGTTACGACCTCCATTTTGAAAGGTAAGGGGAGCATGCAGCGGTTGGAGACACTTGCAGCCGCGTAGGGGCTGGTCTTCTTCCTCTGAGCCCCTCTCCTCCTCTTTCCCCAGGTGCGCCTGCCTCGACACCAGGCATGCCCAGAAAGCCTGCCGCAAGTGGTCCTTGGAAATGGACGTGGCCCTGGTCCGGTACATCAACCGGCTCTGCCGCCACCTGGCCATCACCCCTGCACGGCTGCACCCCCATGAAGTGTACCTGGACTCCGCCGATGCAGCTGACCCCCAGGTCTCCTGCCTCTTGAGTACGTGCAGGACTCTCTCTTCCTTCCTCCTCCTCCTTGGGAGGATCAGTCCCCGTGTCTCTTCCCCCCCCCCCCCCCCGTTTTCCGGCAATTCCTGACCACTGTGCTCTGTCGCAGGCATCCCCATCGAAAGCCTCCGCCTGCGGTTCGCCTTGCTGCAGTCCCTCAACACCACCCTGGAGACCTTCTTCCTTCCGCTGGTGGAGCTCCGGCAGACCAAGGTGTACCCCAACAGCATCGCCGCACTTCTGCAAGAGGCCAAAGGTCAGGGCTTGGGCAGAAGAGCGGGGGAGGTCCCTAAAGCCAGTGGAGACCACGCGACCACTCTTGATAGCTTTCTCATCAGGCTGGCTCCCATAACAACTTTATAACACTTGACAGGAGAAAGATTGGATTAGTTGAATTTCGGTTTAGTTAACTTTAGACAGAGATGAAATGGAAGTAGTTTTTCCCCACTTCCTAATTTTGGATTGTGGATTCTGGAAAACCACCTGAGGCAGGGGGTGCAAAGCCTCCATTTTATGAAGGAAACCAACTGTTAGGCATCCAGAAATTGTCCACGGTAATCAATCACTCCGAGACAAGTACAATCTCCAACTGATTTATTAGGAACAGCTCTGGTATGTCTATGGGAATTTCCAAAACTGAAAGTCATTTTCAGCGCCTTTCACAAAATCCACCTTCTCTCCTCCCACTTCTTACACTTCATTAATCACGAGAACCAATTAACTGCAGCTGGAATTTCTTAATGCGACATAAGAAATAACCTTGAACATTCCAACTCCTCCACCCCCCCCCTCCTTTTTCATTCCTTATAACATTCTTGGCAGCTGAATCTCAGAGCTGACACCAACATTCATATTGCAAAAAGGCAGAGTAAGCGTATTGATGAGCCAAGGAAAGCAAATGAAAAATAAGCAACGTTCTTTGGTTGCTGTTCTCTCCGGGGTGGTTATCCCATCTACAGGCCACCAACGCAGAATCCGTGGAGAGATGAGTAGAAATAGTGTCAACCGTGCAAAGGGAACAGATCGTCTGGCGGGAGGAGAAATGGCTCATGTACTCCAGGTTGTGAAGTTGTCCCTCAAGGAAGGACTGTGATGCTTGGTCTGTTCTTTCAGGACTGATTTTTTACGACACGAAAGTGACGGTCTTGAACCGCGTGCTCAATGCCACAGTGCAGAGAACAGCTGATCACGCAGCCCCAGAGATCACCTTGGATCCCCTCGAAATAGTGGGAGGTAAGCACTTCAGGGGAAGCCCCCTTTCTTCTCTGCTCCTCGTGAGCTGGGTGGGATAATCGGAACTTCACAGCCGTGAAGACTGCCGTGTTCAGCCTGCCTTCTCTTTCCGCTCCTCGCCAACAGGAGAAATTCGTTCTTCAGAAAATTCCTATTTCTGCCAGGCTGCCCGGCAACTGGCTTGCGTCCCGTCATCACAGCTCTGTGTCAAGTTGGCCAGTGGAGGAGACCCCACTTACGCCTTTAACATTCGCTTCACTGGCGAGGAGGTTCATGGCACAAGTAAGCCACCGGCTGGGAGGTGGCTGGCTGCTCAAAATGTTGGGAGTAACTGAACGTTTCAGCCAGGATGTGGCCCCCACTTCTTCTCTCAAAATAAGTGCTTGTTTTTTTCTTCTTCTTAATGTATAAAGTGTCCCATTATATTCCCCAGTTAATCTTAACAGCCCTGTAAAATATAATGGGCTCAAAATAATGTAAAAAATGGCTGGTGGATAATTTAAGTGAGTTGTTCAGAAGGGTTAGGCTCTGTTTGGTTAGATGGTTGGTTGGTTGATTGGATGGAGGGATGGTTGATTGGATGGTTGGTTGGTTGATTGGATGGATGGAGGGATGGATGGAGGGATGGTTGGTTGGATAGTTGATTGGATGATTGGTTGATTGGATGGTTGGCTGGTTGATTGGATGGTTGGTTGGTTGATTGGATGGATGGAGGGAGGGATGGTTGGTTGGATGGTTGATTGGATGGTTGGTTGATTGGATGATTGGTTGGTTGGTTGATCAATGAAGTTCATTTCCCATTGATCATTGTGGAATCTGACAAGGAAGGTATTATTGTACTCACACCTTGCTTCTAGATTGATGTTCTTGACCATTGAATTAAAAAAAAATGTGGTTAAAAGAAGCATTTTGTGACCAGTGTCATCCATGTGTCTTCCAGGTGGATCTTTCCGTCACTTTCTTTGGCAGGTCTGTAAGGAGCTCCAGAGTACATTGCTGTCCCTCCTTTTGCTGTGTCCAAGCTCATCGGTCAACAAGAACAAGGTAGGCCAGCGGCTGCCCAAGGCCCACAGAGCCCTATGTTGGTTGTGAAGCTGCGGCCAACTGGCACCAGTGGGGACTCTTCACCCGTAGCCTTCTTGTAGCAGAAGAGTGTTGAAAGGTTTTCCACAGCATCAGGCCAAGAGGGTCTTGCCAACTAACCAAGCAAACTGTAATTCTTCAGAAGACCTGGGCTTCCAAACTCATGTCGCTTTTTTCATCCCCAGGGCAAATACATCTTGACCCCCAGCCCCATCAGCTATGGGGAGGAACAGCTGCTGCACTTCTTTGGGCAGCTCCTGGGCATTGCCATCCGGGCCGACGTCCCTCTGCCTTTGGATCTCCTGCCCTCCTTCTGGAAGATCTTGGTAGGAGAACCACTGGAGCCAGATGTGGACCTCCAAGAGGCTGACGTGCTGACCTACAATTATGTCAAAAAATTTGAAAATGTACGTCCTTTGTGGTGTCGTATCCTTTTTCTGAGCCTCAATAAGGTATTGTGAATAAAATTGAAATTCATGTACAATGGCTCTTGGGAGAATGATCCATTTAGCCAGTTCACAAGCTTAATTATAAATTGCAAGGCCTGTCTTTTGTTGTTTTGTTCAAATTTGTGGACATGGTTTCAAGTATACTGCATTCACACCCGCGCATAAGCACCCTCGTCCTAATGAAGAAATCTCTTGTCTCTGCTGTCTTAGCTGAACGACGAGACGGAGCTGGAGGCCCTGTGTGCGGAGATCGCCTCCCAGCACCTGGCCATGGAGAGCCCAGACAGCCCCAACAAGCCCAGCTGCAAGTTCACCTACGTGACCATGATCGGTGAAGAGGTGGAGCTGTGCGCCCGAGGCAGGCACATCCCCGTCGTGTGAGTAGCAGGAGGCGCCTGTGAGCCGAGGGCCCTCGAAGCGCCCCTGAAGACAGCCGAGGCCCAACGTGGCTCAGCCCTGGTGTGGGTCTGGGCTGCCTTTGCCTGTCCCTTATGGCTGGGGCTTGCAAGGCTCAGGGCAAGCAGGAAGGGGCCCCAGGCGAAGGGAGAAGTCTGAGTGTTACACGGGAGGACGAGCTTCCTACCCCGAGGAAGGAGCCTCTCCATGGACCCCTGAATGCATTGTTTTTTCCAGGTGGGAGAACAAGGACGTCTACGCGGCGGCCATTCGCAACCTGAGGTTGCACGAGCTGCAGACCGCAGAGTGTGTGATGGCCGTCAGAGCCGGCCTGGCCTCCATCATCCCGCTGCAGATTCTGACCTTGCTCACCCCCCTGGAGATGGAACTGAGGACTTGTGGGCTCCCCTACATCAACCTGGAGTTCCTCAAGGTAATTTGAGGCCTTTCCGGCCCGACAGGAAGCAGGAGCCTGCAGGAACCCCAGGGGGCAGGGTTCAAGGAGTCCTTTTAGGCCAGAGGTCTCCAACCTTGGCCACTTTTAAGACGTGTGGACTTCAACTCCCAGAGTTCCTCAGCCAACCTGGATGGTGGAGAATCTCCTTAGACCAGAGGTCTCCAGCCTTGGCTACTTTAAGACTTGCTGGCTGAGGAACTCTGGGAGTTGAAGTCCACACGTCTTAAAGTGGCCAAGGTTGGGGACCACTGTTTTAGGCCCCCGGGGAGAAGACGGCAGCTGCTCATCCTCCTTTCCTCCCATTCATCTTTCACCCCTGCAAGTTATTTGCAGGAGAGTCGAGACCGAAACAAGAACCAGCTTAGACATACTAGACCACTGCAGAGAAAACTCCAATCCACCCAAGTTGAATAGAAACCGTAAAGTGAGGAGCCTCAGGGGGCCGCGAGTGTCTCTCCATCCATTAACCGGCTTCCTTCCTTCCGCCTCTTCCCCCCTTGGCCTCCCACAGGCCCACACGATGTACCAGGTGGGGCTGATGGAGACCGACCAGCACATTGAGTTCTTCTGGGGGGCCTTGGAGATGTTCACCCAGGAGGAGCTGTGCAAATTTATCAAGTTCGCCTGTAACCAGGAACGCATCCCCTTCACCTGTCCCTGCAAGGATGGGGGCCCGGACACGGCCCACGTGCCCCCCTACCCCATGAAAATTGCACCCCCGGATGGCACTGCAGGTACCCTTGTTTCCTGGTGCAGAGATGGACGGGAGGTCATTCAGCAGAAAGAAAAAAGGGGGAGGGTTGGCTGAGCAAAACCATGGGGGGTTTTGCCTCAAGGAAATTGAGGGGCCCAAGGTTGGTTTGGCCCTTGTAACAATTAAGCAAGTGGTGTGTGTGTGTATTAACGTCTGCTTGGTGTAGAACACCAGTGTGACTTTGGTTCCCTTTGTCCTTCCTTGGCAATTGTCATTTGAAGCACAACAACTTGGCCAGCTGCTTCATCCTTGAGTAGTATGCTTATCTGAAGTCAGATAGCAGGTAGCAGAGAGAGGGAGGGAGAAGGAGTGGGAGGGAGAGGTACAAGGCACCAAAGCTGCGCCTAAAGCCGCCTTCCAAGAGGCACTGAGTCTCTCCCCTTCTTGTGACCCCCGACAGGCTCCCCGGATTCCCGGTACATCCGCGTGGAAACCTGCATGTTCATGATCAAACTCCCTCAGTATTCCTCGTTGGAGATCATGCTGGAGAAACTCCGGTACGCCATCCACTATCGCGAGGACCCTCTCAGCGGCTGACCTGCTGCCCTCCGAGGGAGGGCCCTTCAGAGGATGCACCAGAGAAGCCGAGCCACGACCAGGCAAGAGCGGAAGGTGAATTTGCTCCTCGCCTTCCTTCTTGCGACGGCCTTCGTGGAAGACTTCCGCTTCCTCTCCGTAGACTTCTGGGGTGGATGGGACTCAGCTGCTGCTGCTGCCTTATAGAAAACTTAGTCCGGGAACCGAGGTTTAGCAATCCTGGGGGATCCCCCCGTTTTGTCCTCATCGGAAAGGAGCTCATGGCCAAGGGGAGATTCGGGGATCAGCCGTGCGAGGGAAGATCTTCCGCCACCATTTCTGAGTGTGTTGGTGAAGCAACCACGCTTGTTTCAAGGGATGAGGGCATAATGTAACCCAACTAGACAAGCAGCAGCGTTTTCTCACTTTTTGCCAGGGTGAGTCGGAACTTGGAGGGGGTCACCACTTCACACATTCCACGGTGGGGTGATAAACAACCAACCGCCACCGTCTAAAGGGGTGGAGGAGGGGTGCTGGTCCCACTGCTAGAGTGACCGCCCACTTAATGGGCTTCGGTCCAGTTGGCCCCGAAGGTTCCGCCTTGCGCTCAGAAATGGTCCTCCTGAGATTCCCGTTTGCATGTTGGAGGATCCCGGGTTCTTCCTTAGCAAAAGACAGAGAGGATCCACCTGGCTTTCTGGCTCTCATTCCCACCGAGGGTTTCCAAGGGAACTCCCCAGGCGAACGCCACGGTGGTACTGCTCCCCTCGCCAGAGGCACCTTGGTTTCGGAGGACGCGCCAAGCACCCTCGCCAAGCCTGCCTCGGATCGAGCCGTTTCCGGGTCTCTTTCAAACACAAGACTCCAAAGGCCCCGGTGCTATCGGGGAAGGCGCCAGTGGCAGCCCTCGCAGCTTGCTTCCTTTCCCCTCCACGGAAGCCGAGAGGGAGGCTGCAATCTGTCCTGTTAAAGGCAGCCGGGAAAGGAGACGCTTAACGCTTCCTCCTCGTGCTGGTCCTTGGCGCGGAGTAGCTGTACGTATTGTATATTCCTGTGAATACTGTTCATCCTTTGGCCCGAGTGACGTGCGGATGGAGGCGATTGGGAAGGTGCTGGGCGAGGAGTCAAGGTCTCCAGCGTCACCCTTGTGTAGTCACCCCTTTGAGCCCCCCTCAGGGTGGTGGGGGTAAGGAGAGGCGGGGTGGGTGCATCGACTGGTGCTCCGGAGAATCCCATGCCCCTCCATAGAACACAGGGACTTGAACAGTTCCATCCACAAAAGATGTTTTCCAGAGATTCAGGGGTGGGGGTGGGGGGCTTTATGGATCCAACCCCCCCCCCCACTTTTCTCCTCTTGTTCAAATACCTCAGAGATCCCTTTCAGTTGCCACCTGGGCGGATGCTCCCTCCCCCTCCCAGAGACCGGCAACATGTCCAGACTGACCGGCCTTCGAAGTGTGTGTGCTGTAAAGTGACTTGATGTATATTTATTCCAATTATTTATGGTTGCATTTAAGGAAAAACCAACCAACCAACGGTCTTCTATGGTGTTTACACCCCACTTACTGTAAATGGAGCTTTTTTGGGGGGGGGGGGGGAGAGACGATGACTGTGGAGTCCAGGTCTCTCCCCCCTTTTCCTCTGCACGGGGGCTTCTTTGGCAAGAGCAGATCAGGGCAAGTGGAAGGAAGCTGCTCAGCAAGAGGGAGCAAACTGTGAATAAAGGAAATGGGTCTGGGGGCTTCCGGAGGCCGCCGGGCTCTCTGCCCCAACGGTCCGAACTAAGAACCTGCCCCTTTGCTCCGGAACCCGGGATTCCTTCCTCTTGACTTGAATAGTTGTCCTGAATGTAAAAAGCTGCTCCCGGAGGCAGTGGGGAACCTGGGGGCATTTCAGCCGAAGGCCCCTTTAGGATCCAGCTCCCTATTGGTTTACTTCCACGACTCACCCACCCACCCGTGGAAGGGCTTTGGGGGCAGGCATGCAGCCTCTGGGCCGGAGGGGGATCCTGCTCTAGAGGGTTCGGCTGGAGGAGGAGGAGGAAGCCCTGCGGACGAGCTCCTTCGGGGGAAGACCCCCCCCCTCACTTTGGGATGGGTTTACTGCACTGTATTTTTTGTTTTTAATTTATATTTACTTAAGCAAACATGTAAATATTTTGTATAAAAGAGAAAAAAGTGAGCCAAGGGCCGCCCCTCTCGGGCAAGGAGGACTCGACGTTTCCTTCTGCCCAGCTGACCAGGCGGTTTGCCATTCTTTCGTTAATTTATTCTCTGCTTTTCAACTCTTTTCCCCCCGATTCTACCACAACGCCCCCCCCACACACAACTCTTGCCTCTTCTCAAGAATATTTAAAAAGAAAAAAGAAAGGAAAACCCTCCACCGCAGCTTGTCTCTGTAAAACCCACCACAGGCCTCTGCCCTTGGAAAGAACACGGCAAGGTTGCTCCCCCTTGTTTTTAAGAATTCTTTGGCTTTTCTTGTACTTAATAAATGCTGACATTTGGTGGAAGTGTCCGTGAGACAGCTCTGTTCTTGGGGAGCCAGGGCTGAGTCACAGGAGGGGAGGAAACCAGCCAAGGAGGGAAGGGGCCTCCAATTGCCAGCAGCCAACATCTGTTTCTGCTTTGGGCCGGACTTGCACCCAAGCCCACTGTTTGAGTAGCGTGTGTGGCGTGATCCTGGTCTTAATGAACATGGGCCTAGAGAGGAAGACAGGATGGGCTAATAGGTACAAACTTTATTGTAAGAAATTGAAAAGTCTCAAACACACAAAACGGGCTCCTCGGAACGCCCGTTTCAGCTTTTAAGGCCCTGCGACTGAACACCGAGGAGGAGCCCCCTGGGGTGGGGTTGGGGTGGGGGGAGGAGATTTCCCTCCTTTCCCATTGTGAAATGTGAAAAACTGGGCTGGGAAGGATGAGAAAGGAAGAGGTGGCCGAGGGCAGGGAGGGAGGGAGACTCCTAGCAGCAAAGTTCGAACTCGGCAACTACTAACTAGCCTGTCTACTCAGGCCTTTGGAAAAGGGGGGGGGAGGGGGAAGTTGTTTATCTACGCTTGCAAAGAGGAAGCGTCTGCTCAAGCAAAAGGTTTTGAGCCCCCCGGAACAACTCGGCCCTCTGTACCCCCACCTGAACAGCAACAAAACATGGCACAACTGACAAAGCAATCACGGGATGCTGCCGCCGCCTCTGTGACCTGTGGCAGATGTGGAGCGCCAGTCCCGCAACTCCTGCGGAAATCTCATCATGAAACCCGGGTCCTCGTGCCAGAAGGGAGGCAGGAAAGGGCGGCCCCGGACATTCGCCCCTCATTCTCTGTCGGGGTTGGCCGACTTCACTTGCCAGGGTTTTGCCTGGAGGGGAGAAAAGGCCAGAGGCCTGAAGGGGGCACTTTGGAGAACCAAGAGAGGGGCTCAGAAGCCGGACAGGGGCGCTTCCGGGCCCTTCAGAGGGCTGAGAAAGGCCTCCCTAGAAGACACTGGGTCTCTTCCCCGCCTCATGATCCAGGGGAAGAGCTCAAGGGGGCTGACTGGGAAAGGCACTTGCAAGGCCTCGATGGAGCAAGAAATCCTGAGCTCAAGCACAAAGGGGGGGGCCGCGGTTGAGACATGCAGCGTACCATCTAAGCAGAGATTTTTCTGAACCCATGAAATTCAAGCTGTCTTGAAGGGTTCAGCTCGTTGCAGGATTGGTTTCTTAAAGCCTCCCTCCCTTGCCCAAGAGGCCACCGGCCAAGCGCAGCCCTTACCTTGGCATTGTTGAAATGGGGCGGAGCTGAAGGACTTTGTCCTCCTTCCTGTCTGATGCTAAAAGAGGGAGAGAAAAACAGAGGGATGGTGGAAAAACAAAACTTCTTTTCAACCCACCTCCACCCCCTTGGAAACAGCTGCCTCTTCCAGTTGGGACCAGAAGGCAAGGAGTGGAGGTTCCCTCCCACCCCCCTTAAGAAGGAGCAGCCCAGATTTGCAGCCATCACCCCCATCAAGAAGATTCTGGTTCTACCGTAAACGGACACTTGGAAAGCTGGCGGCGACTCTGGAGCCCCTACCTTGGGCGAATGGGGAGTGTAGCAGGGAAGCTTGGGATGTAGGTGCTGGGAGCGTAGTCTGAGGGGGGGTATCTGGCAGGCAGAGGGGCGGCCACAGGGTCACTCGGGCTTCGGCCTGAGGTCCTTCCTTCGCCATCTCCCAGTTTCTTGGGCTTCCTTGCCTTGGAAAGAGCAGCTGCATCCTCCCTCTTTTGGTTGTTGGGAGCAGCCAGCTGGATGCGCCTGGTCGCCACCTGGGAATGGTTCCTTGGAGCAGGCTGGAAAGGTTTCCTCTGCTGGAGCTGCTCCAGGTACTGTGGAGAGAGCTCACCTGGCGCAGGAGGGAGAGAGGGAAGATCTCTCAGGGGCGACCAGGGAAACAGGCGCAGGGGACACGCAGTGCCTGAGCCCGGGAGACGAAGGCAGGCTCCAAACTCCAGCAGGGGGGCGGAGGAACCCCAATGATCCTGCCTCCCTGCCTGCTTCCCCACAGCCCAGTTAGGAGGGAACCCAAGACCGACCATCCTCCTTGGTGGATGCCCAGAGGAGTCGCCTCTGCAGGGCCTACACCAAGAATGGGCCGGCCTACCTTGGTGCCGGACGCGTCTTCTGAGGAGCTCCGGAGACTCGGTTCCCACAGAGCTTTCCGCGACTGGAGACCCCGACTGCGCAGGCGTCCTCCCGCTCGAGAGGGCGGTTGGTGGGCGCAAATCACACTGGTCCTGGGTGGAGAGAAAGGGCTGCCAGTCACGGCCCCCACCCACCCCCACCCCTGAGCCCAGCAGGGGCTTCGTGGCTCCCTGCATACCTGGTGGTGGAACAGGATCTCTTCCTCCAGCTGGACCCCGCAGAACTCGCAAGGGAGCAGGAGGCTGTCCTGGATGCTGTGCTGGGCAGGAAACGTCTCTCCGCTGCTGCCCACACAATGGCTGCCGGGCAGCTCTCCCCACAGGCTGCTCAGGCATTTGGTCGGCGGGACCAGGTTGCTCCTCTTGCTGAAGGAGGCCAAGGCACTTGCGGGGCTGCAGCCCGTCTGTCACCAGCAGGGCGGGAAAAGAAGGGAAACGGTCTCTTCCAACTGCCCCAGGAGGCAGCAGGCAAAGGCAGAGTTGAACAGGGGGTGATCTTTTCACAGTCCTCCTTCCTTGGTCATCCGCCCAGCCCCAGAAAATGGGACAGCTCACCTGGTGAAGGATCAGGTCTCCCGCGGGGTACAGCTCCTCGCAGAATTCGCAAGGCAGCAGGGTCTCCGCTGAAGGGTGAGAGAGACACAACTCAAAGCTGGGCTACAACCATCCAGCTGCCATCTATCTCCTCCTTCTAAGTTCTCCTCTGCCAAGCCCGGTGAGCCACCCAGGAGCAGTTTGTGCTGCTCTTCAGTCAAAAAGAAAGACAAACCCCCGGGAGGAGGAGGGCAGGGTCACTGGGGTTCTCCCCATTGCTTGCCCATTCCTCCCCCTGCAATCCGTGGAGAAGCAACCACGAATACCCTCGTACTTTTGGGCCTGTTCAGATTGTCGGCTGCCACCAGCAAATCCTGAGAGGGGTCCCTGGAGTTCTTTGCTGGTCTGGCCTGGGGGGGGCAGATGTTCTTCCAGAGTTCTCTGTGGAGCTCTGCCACACTGGGTTGGCTGAAGCTGTTTTCCTGCTGCAAGCTGAGCGCCAGCAGGTAATCCAAGTTGTAGTCCGACTCTCCGTCCACAGGCAGCGGGGGGGCCTCCTTTTCCAGGCGGGCTTCAGGGAACAAACACCGCACAGCATGAGAAGCAAACCTGCCACCCTCCCTCCTCCCAGCAGCAACACAAGCTATGCAGAGGAGATGCGGAGGCGTTGCTTTCAAAGCCTCTGGAGAGAGAGAACCCCCCCAACCCACCCTCTTCGTTCAAGAGGCCGTTTAGGGGAGGGGCATGGAGGAGCAAAAGGACAGCAAGAGGGGCTGTTTTGCACTTTTCTCTCAAGGCCTTTACCTCGACTCCGATCTGGCTGGGATGGGCCTCGGTTCCTCCAACTGGATTCCCTGGGCAGCTGATCGCCCAAGACCCAGCTGTGCTGCTGGCTCTCCAGGAACCTGTTGCCCCTCAGTGGCGACTCTCCAGCAGAGTCCGGCTGCAGGGCGTTCCTGATGGTCGGAATGTTTCGCCAAGGGGCCTCAGGGTTGAAAGGGGGCTTCGCCTGGCCGCCCGGCTCTCCCCCCCTGACCTTCTCCCCACAGTCGATGGGATGCGTTTTCAGTTCTCGCAGCATGATGTTGCGGTTGCATCGGTTGCATCGCTCGGTCCGGGCCCCACAGTAATCTTCGTGGTCCTGGAGCTTGCAGAAGGCCAGCTCAATGTCACAGTGCTGACACGCAACAGGCCTCAGGGGACACTCGAAAGCCTGTGGGAGGAAGGCAGAAATGGCTCTTTTCAGCCCCGAAAGTAGGCTGGGAGGGGAATGTTTCATGCCCCTGTCTCAGAAGGACATCCCGCCATCGCCTTACAGCGAATCTTTTGTCCCCCAAAGCCTTTTGGGGGACAAAATCAGGCAATGATTAGCCTACTCACTACATGATCCTGCAAGAGTCCTCTGTCCATTCTCATGCTGCACTTACAGACAATCTAGGGGTCGAAAGAAATGCAGATCAGAGTCAAGCTTGCCGAATGACGCCTGTCTCATCCAGAGGAGACCAAAGGGCGTAGTGGAGGAGGGGGAGGCTACCTGGTGTGATCACCTGTGCATGTTCTTGTTCCTGGTGAGTCCTCATTTCTGCCTTGGGGAAGGACTCCTTGCAGAGGGGACAGACCCCGATGTTCCGGCTGCAGTGAATCTCGTGGATGGTAAAGTTTGCCAGAGGAATCTCTTTTTGACTGCAAGAGGCACAGGGCACGTTGCTAGGACAAACTCTCTCTCTTTAAGGGTATTGGGACAAACATAAACTCAAGTCACCCCACTTTTCTTAAACCCAGCTCCCTTCTGCTATCTGAAAAAACACAGGTGTGAATGGCTCAGCATACACACACACTCACATACACAGAAAGAGAGACTAGCAGAGGACAAAAACTTTCACATTGCCGGCCCTTACCAATTGTTGCACAGTCGAGTTTCACTTTCCTGTTCTGCCACTGCAGCCATCTCCACTGCTGTTCCAGGAACCTATTAAAAAAAAAAAAGGACTTTTTTTTTCTCTTGATGTTTCACTAGCAGGCTTACTCATTCTGATACTACTCAAGAGATTCTCTCCTTCATCAGCAACTTCCCTGCCTCCTTCCTGGCTCTGAGAGCCTGGCATTACCACAAGGGCCCTTCGGACAGCACGGAAACCCATTGAACCGGAGGGCGGTGCAGAGGCTTGGTGGCAAGGCAGCCACTTTACACAGCGGCAGGCCTCGGCCCTGCCTGCCAATCTCTGCTCCCACACGGGCCAGGAGTCAGCCGGTCAGCGAGAGCCCGGTCCACCCTACCCCGCCGCTCTTTCCTGCCCCTTCTGCGCTGCCGCTGCCCGTTGTGGCAGCTCCTGGATTCCAGCCAGGCCTTCTGGCCCTGGACGAGGGTCATCCTTACACCCACCTTGCCCTCTTGCCAAGGAATGAGGAGGGGGCTCTAGATCCCGTCGCCCGCTTCCTTCTCCGTTAGGTCCTCAGGAGAGCCCAAGACGAACGTCCCACTGGCCCAGAAGGACTGGAGTGGGGAAGACAAGCCGCCTCTCGCCAGGGGTCTCTTCCCAAAGGCTGTGGGGTTCAGTCTCCACTCAGTGGGGCTGGAGGGCGAAAGCGAGGCTTGGGCGCTGTTGCTCTGCCCTCCTTTTCTAACAAGGCTCGGCCCTTGGAACATGCCAGTCATTGGGAAGACGGCCTCGGCGCCCCCCCCCCCCCCCCCAACCGCAGCTTCCGATCTGGAAAAACCGTCGGGGCCGTTTCCGCGGGAGGGGGGTTGGAGGGTAGCCAAGGCAGGGCTGCCCCACCTGGCCTGCCCCGCAGGGCTGTTGTGAAGAGGGGAGCCTTGGAAGCCCCCCCCCCCCCCCCCCCATCGGTCCCGAAGGTCCCACCGAAGCCCCCGCCCGCCGCTCACCCGCCGGCCTCGCCTCTCTCTTCTCTCTGCCAGCCGCGACTCGACCCGGCGCCGTCTCGGCCCTGCCGAGCCCCGCCCTCCGCCTCGCCATTGGTCGCCGTTGAGGCCATCGAGCGCCGACTGGCCGGATTGGCTGCCCGCCCGCCTGCTTCCCCGCCCTCCTCCCGGGTCACCGACGTCACTCGGACAGGCCACGCCCACCGCCCCAGCTTCCCCCCCCATCCCCCGCCCCCGCGTTCGTGCTTCTCAAGGCCTCCCTCCAGGCAGCCAGGCCGAGGGGCAGCCGGGACACAAGGCCCCCCACCCCGCTGAGCAGCTCAGCCCGGAACCCCAGCACCCGGGGCCCTAACTCCTCAGCTGCAGGGATTCGCTTAAGAGCTGTCGTAAACTGGGGGGAAGCCATTTCCCCAAGGTCTCGCTGAACGGCAGAAAGGCGGGGCTAGACGGTGGCCGTAACTGGGAGGCTGCCTGTCCACGCTGGCCATGTAAAGAGGGCTGGAAGCCCCAGGATCCCGTCAGCCAAACCCCGCCCTGGTCAGATGCAGCTCCCATCATCCCCTGCCTTTCCCCCCTTTTCAATAGCTCAGAGGCCTTGGGGTCCCTCCTGGCCTGACCCACGGACCCCCTTTCCTCCTGCAAACGGCTGCAGGGGTTCCGAGAAACAGGCAGCCCCGAATTACGCGCCCAGGGAAGGAGGACCTCAAATCACATCAAATCCAGCTGTATTGTCAGAGCATTGTCATGGGGTTGGCTGAGCCTCCCTTCGTGGCACACACACACACGCACACCCAACACAACTCATGGTGAGGACAAAAATGGGGGGAATCCCTAGCCCAGTACACTGCATGTCATGTTTTGGGCTGTGCTCACAACCCTCTGTGGTGTCTTTCTATCCGCGGCCGTCAAGCCAGCATCCCACACCGTCATGCAATGTGGCAGGACGCTTTCTACAGTGGGCGGGTAGAAGGCGGCGATCAGTTGTGGCTCCACTTTGTTCTTCCGCAAGGCCCTGAGGAAGTGGAGTCTCTGGTGGGCCCTTCTGGCCACCTGGGTTGTGCTGGTTTTCCCGGCGAGACCGACCTTCGCTTGAATAGCCTCCCAGGAATGTAAAGGCGGCAACTCTCTCCCCACAGCCCCCCTCGATGTCCAGTGGGGCGGGTTCCTCTCTCTCCTTCCGGAAGTCTAACGTCATCTCCTTTGTCTTTCAGAGGTTCAGGGGCAGGTTGTTTTCTAGGCACCAGGAGGATAATTTTTGAACCTCCCCCCCCACCCCCCACCCCCCGTGTGCTGTTTCGTCTCCACCTGTAATGAGACCAATATGGCGGTATCACCTGCGAATTTAATGATCACAGTGGATGGGTCAGACGATACACAATCATGAGTGTACAGTGAGTACAGGGAGGGACTGAGCACGCAGCCCTGAGGAGGAGGGGGCATTGCTAAGCTTCAGGGAGATGGAGGGGACGGTTTGTGGCCGGTCCCTCAGAAAGTCTTTCATTCTCCTCCTTCAGGTGGAGGGAAAATCCAAGTCAGCCAGCTTTTCAATAAGGATGCTCGGCGGGATGGTACTGAAGGCCCAGCTGTGGTGCATGAAAAGCATCCGGACACAGTTTCCGGCTTTCTCCAGATGGCTCGCTACAGAGGGTAAGGTGGCAGCTGTGGCATCGTCTGTCAACCTGTTTCCCACTGTAGACAAACTGATGTTTGTCCAAGTCCAACGGGAGGCATGTCCTAAGGTGTTGGAGAGGCATTTCATCCCTACAGGCCTTAATGCGGTGGGTTTGTAGTCGTTGGGGCAGTTAAGGGCTGCTTTCTTTGGGGCTGGGACAAGAGTGGCTGTTTTCAAGCATGAGGGAACACACTTCCGTCATTCAAACCGAAGGGAAGAATATACCAGTAGCTGACACAACCGAAATCCTGAGTCAAGACCATCCATTCATAAATCAGTGACATGTGTAGCCAGATACGCATTGCTCACACCATTCCCTTTCGGGGCAAGCGACAAGATGCAAAGGGCAAGAATGTGTAAGCAGAGGAAAATGGAGTCAGTACTACCCATTTACTTCCTAGATGGGGCTTATACGTAGGCAGCCGCAGGCTTTAAAAATAGCCTCCAGGGACCCGGGTTAAAACTGGGCTATGGGTGCCATTCTGGCAGCCTGACTTGGCTGTCCTTCTTGCTAGCGAGTGCTGTTGCACATGGCTGAGCACAGGGATGGCTAAGGCTGCTCTTCTCTTCCCATCCCATGATCTCTCTCTCTCTTCTCTGTCTTACTAAAAGAGCCTCTCGCGTCATGCTCAATCCTGCCACTTCAGAACAGCAAAGCTCATGGGCTGAAAATAAGCCTCATTCATGCTTTGAATCACGGAGGTTCTCAGTAGGTGCCCAAAATAATCCGTATCTCTAAGACTATATATAAACATGGAGAATTCGTCTTCTGACATTAACATAGAGCAGCTCTGACTCTTCAGCTATCTCCGTGACAGACAGGACACAGAAAGGAATGAAACTACATTCCCTCCAGGGTGATGAAGACAGAAGAGACAACACAAAGCAGAGATGCAACTATTCCAAACAAGGATCAATTAGCTAACAATCCTGGATGAAAACAAGCAGAGAGCTTTTTCTGTCTTTGAACCAGCAAGATCAGGGGAAAGCGCGAACGCAGTCCCCCACTACCACAAATTATGCAGTCGAGTTTCCCGCATTTGGGGAAATCGCAGGGGTCAGCACACCCGGAGTGCAATGGATGAGCCTCACCCTGGGAAAACCACCTTCGTGATCATGGTGTCTCCCCTGCCAGGTAAGTATGAGTTGGGGCTGCACGGCTGCCTCCCTGCCCCTCCTCGCCTCTGCCCCCAACCACATGGTGACTTTGCCCAGAGACTTCCAGCTATCTCGGGAAGGCTCAGCCGAGATCCTGCCTCTCCCCAGTCTGCTTGCACAGAGCGTTGGGGTGCTTTGCGAGCTCCGATTTGCACCCTGTTTTTGATCCCACAATGCCTTCGCATGCAATCATTTGCATGTCTATCTGCCTCCTGCAAACATCATACCTCTGGCATGTAAGTAGGCTTTCTATTGGTGCTTCAGGAAGGGAGGGAGGGACCACCGAAATCTCTTCATGTGCTTGGATTCTGCGGAGAATGTTCTGCACTTCCTCTTCTTCCTCTGGAACAGAATTGGTTGTACAAAGTCGCATATTAAGCAAATGTCACTTTTCAGATATTTTCTACTTGCTGCTCGATGCATCTTTGAATCAACACAATATCGTGCAACACGATCATTTGCTTATTTGACTTCTTGAAGAAAGAGGGAACTGTTGCTATCGACAACTTCCCATTGTCAGGTGGCTGGTTTTTCTATTATTTTAAACCATAGACTGAATGTGACAAGAAGTATTCGATGAGAATTTATGCACACCTTCTTATTCTTACAGTATTTTATTTTCCTATTTTCTTATCTAGCCATTGATGAAATAAATTCCAAATTTTATAGTATTCTTTGTCTTCTTGCTCTCTAATTGCTAATGTCAATTTACTCATTTCTGCACATTCCATTATTTTCTTAATCACCTCTTCTATCAGAATTTTTTCACTTTTCCAATTTTTGGCAAATACAATTCTAGCTGCTGTTAAAACATTTATAATCAAGATATATCAATTTTTTACTATATCCTTCAGGTAAGATACCCAATAAAAATATCTCTGGTTTCAAGTCTATGTGCTGTTTTCCACACGTTCACTACATGTGATAGTATGATCCAGGTATTTGATGACATTTCCAACTTTTCTCCGATTTGTTCTTAAACATCCTTGCTATTCTTGCTGGGGGTAAATGCTACCAGTAAAACATAAATTCTCTTTATATGCTGTTTACATTGTTATTTTATAATTTCGAGAACATAATTTCTGCCATCTTTCTAAATCTATCCGATATCCAAAAAATTTCCCTCATGCAATCATTGTTTCTTTAATTTATTCTTCTAATTTTACTTCAATAAATATCCATATAATTTTTTGATCATCTTCTCATCAGTACCTGTCAAAATTCCATCTAATTCAGTAAGCTCATTGTAAAAACCTTCTATCCTATGATCCTTATATCTAGAATGTATTTGCACATAATCTCTATTCCTTGTTCTTCTAGTTCTTGCTTAGATTTGAGTTCACCATCTTCATTTAATATTTCACTATATCTTACTGTTTGTTCCATTCTATAAACAACTGGATATGCAAATGCCTCTATAGTTGACAACCAGACTGGTATTTTCATGTAATGTTTCCTTATTTTCTCCCATATTAATAATAAAGCATCACGAATATAGTGTCTCCTAAAATACCCATGTGTTTTACTTTCCTTATACCATAAAAAGACGTGCCATCCCAATAATAAATCATGATCTTCTAGTATTAACAGTCTAATATTCCTTAAAACAATCCATTCTTTCACCCACATCAATGTTGCCGCCTGATAATATAATTCCCAATTGGATAAACCAAAACCTCCTCTTGTTCTAGCATCTTGTAACAATTTTAGCTTAATTCTTGTCTTTTTTCCCTGCCATATATACTTCAATATTATTTTGTTTAACTTTTCAATGTATTCTTTCCCTAGTTTAATTGGAATTGTCTGAAACAAATATAAAATCCTTGGTAATATATTCATCTTAATTGTAGATATTCTCCCTATTAGAGATAGCTGTAAATTTCCCCATTTGTTCAAGCCTGTCGCGATCTGCTCTTTTGAGTTTATAATAATAGTCTTCTTTGAGTATTCAATTCCTTCTTTTGTTTATCCACCATATTTTTAACTAAGATCTTAGTTTTATCTTTATTTATTTTCAGTCCTGCTACTTGTCCATATTCCTCAATCTTTTCTATTAGTTTAGGTGCTGTTTTTAATGGTTCCTCTAATATAAAAACCAGATCATCTGCAAATGCTTGTAACTTGTATTCCTCTTTTTTTTATTTTCATTCCTTTTATTTCACTATCATCTCTGATATTTCTATTAATACTTCAAGAGTCAAAACAAACAGCAAAGGCGACAGCAGACATCCTTGTCTAGTTCTTTTTTTAATGTTAATATTATCTGTTAAATCTCCATTTATCATTACTTTGGCAGATTGCTTATGATATATTGCCTTTACAGCTTCAACAAATTTCCATCAAATTCCATTTGTTCCACTTGTGATATCATAAACTGCCAATTTACATTGTCAAAAGCTTTTTGTGCGTCTAGAAATACCAAGGCCATTTGTTTCCCAGTATGTTTCATAATATTCCAAAGTATTCAAAATTATTCTCATATTATCCTTGATTTGCCTCTTCGGCAGAAATCCATTTTAATCAACATGTATAAAATTGTTCAAATATCTCTTAAGTCTTTCTGCCATTATTGAGGCAAAAATTTTGTAGTCTAAGTTCAACAGGGAGATCAGGTCTATAATTTTTGATTTGTTGCAGATCAGTATTCTCTTTTGGCATAAATGTAATGTACGCCTCTGTCCATGAATTAGGTATTTTAGTTTCTGACAAAACTTCATTCATCATTTCAAGCATTGGAATACTTAAAGGTTCCTGTAGAGTTTTATAAAATTCTGCTGGCAACCCATCTGGTCCCGGAGCCCTTCCAGCATTTTGTCTCTTTAACACATCACTGTTATTTTTTCTTTCTGACATTAATATCCTCAGGTATCTGAGGTAACTCCGCTCTTTGCAAATATTGTTTCACTTTTTCTTCTCTTGGCTGTATAATTTTTCATAGTATTTTTGTATTTTTTTTTTGTCCTTCCCATTACATGTCCTTCCTTGATCATCTATTAATTGAGTTATCTTTTTCATTTCTCTCTCTCTTTTCAACTTATATGCCAACCACCTGCCTGGTTTATTTGTATTTTCAAAAAATTTCTGTTTAGCACACTTCTAATTTTTTGAGTGAACACTTCTTTTTCCATCAACCCCATTTTATGTTTAACTATGTCCATTTGATTTTTAATATCCTTTTTTTGTGGATGTCTTTAGAAGTCCTTCTCAAGCTTCTTGTAGTCTTCTTCTAACATCTGTTGTATTCGCCTTTTCTTGATATTTCTTTTTCTTGTGTAATCTATTACCAGTCCTATGGCATAGGCCTTTGTGGTATCCCATAGATTTTGCAGTGAGGTGTCCTCTTTGTTATTCTCTTTGAAGAAGAAAGCCAATTTTCCATCTTTTCCATCTTTTGTGTAAATTCTTTTTCTTTCAATATTGTATTATTCAGAGTCCATCTAGATCTTTTCCTTTGTCCTTGCCACTCAATTCATACTGGATTGTGGTCCGCCCAAGTACTTGTTTCAATATTTACGCCTTGTATATTAGAAATCAGTTCCGTTGACATCCAAATCATATCTATTCTTGACCATGATAAATGTCTATTGGAATAAAACGTGTATTGTCTATTGCTTGCATTTCTTTCTCTCCAAACATCTTTAATGCTTAATTCCTCTAACCTTTTGAAGAAGGATTTTGGTAGTATCTGTCTATTTTATTTATTAGCTTTCTGTGTCGTATAGTCTAATTTTGCATCTACTATTCTATTTAAGTCTCTCATAAGGGAGACACTGTCATATTCCAGTTCAATAATTTTATTGTGCAATTTTTTATAAAATTCTTGTTTTCCATTGGGAGCATTTATTGCTACTAAAAGTATCTTTGAGATTTGGTAAAGATTCTTGAGGCATGAAATGAAAGAGACTGGCTCCTTCATAAATCTTTAGGAAAACTAGGCAGATACTGCTGACACTGAAGGCAAGAACCTATCACCATTTAAAGCTCTATGACTTCCCATGTAGCTCAATATCATAGAATGATATTGCTATCACCAAAAGACTAAACAAACAAGACATTATAAACATAACTTTTCTGTCTTTGAACCAGCAAGATCAGGGGAAAGCGCGAACGCAGTCCCCCACTACCACAAATTATGCAGTCGAGTTTCCCGCATTTGGGGAAATCGCAGGGGTCAGCACACCCGGAGTGCAATGGATGAGCCTCACCCTGGGAAAACCACCTTCGTGATCATGGTGTCTCCCCTGCCAGGTAAGTATGAGTTGGGGCTGCACGGCTGCCTCCTTGCCCCTCCTCGCCTCTGCCCCCAACCCCATGGTGACTTTGCCTAGAGACTTCCAGCTATCTCGGGAAGGCTCAGCCGAGATCCTGCCTCTCCCCAGTCTGCTTGCACAGAGCGTTGGGGTGCTTTGCGAGCTCCGATTTGCACCCTGTTTTTGATCCCACAATGCCTTCGCATGCAATCATTTGCATGTCTATCTGCCTCCTTCTGCAAGCGTCATACCTCTGGCATGTAAGTAGACTTTCTATTGGTGCTTCAGGAGGGGAGGGAGGGACCACCAAAATCTCTTCATGTGCTCCGATTCTGAGAAGATTGAACTTAGCTCTCCTTATTATTGAATGAACAAAGGTTTACTTCAACAAATGTCACTTTTCATGTGTTTTATTATTAATCTTTGCATCAACACAATATTATGCCCAATAATTTTCTTCTTTGCCATCTTCTTTAAGAAGAAACTGCTCTTATTGGTGATTTCCATTGTTGGATTTCTCTCTTGGCTTGATTTTCTATTCTTTTTTTTAAATTCAGACTGAATGTAACAAAAAAGTATTTGATGAAAATGTATCCACACCCTTTTATTCCATTTATTTTCTCCTATTTTCCTATCTGCTGACAATTTGTCTTGAGGCATGAAATTAGACAGCTCCTTGACAAATCTTTAGGAAATCAATTGAAAACCAGGGGGATATATTATTGCTGATAAGAAATGAAGAATCGTAATAAACTGTGTGTCACTTTCCCATGCAACTCAATATCATGAAAGGAGATTGCTATTCAAAAGATGCACCAAAAAAGAAATTGCAAATAACTTTTCTGTCTTTGAGCCAGCAAGATCAGGGGAAAGTGCAAAACACAATCCCCCACTACCACAAATTATACAGTCAGTTTCCCA
Organism: Bungarus multicinctus; assembly: GCA_023653725.1. Classification (NCBI taxonomy): domain Eukaryota; kingdom Metazoa; phylum Chordata; class Lepidosauria; order Squamata; family Elapidae; genus Bungarus; species Bungarus multicinctus. The sequence continues at coordinate 186,252,176 of CM042836.1, read as the reverse complement.
CTGAGAGCATTTACACCAAAGACAATTTTTTTTTTTTAAGGAAACTGCAGGGGTGGGCACACCCAGAGTGCAATGGATGAGCTGACCCCTGGGAGAACCACCTTCATGATCATGGTGTCTCCCCTGCAAGTAAGTATGAGTTGGGGGGTGCACAAGCTTCCTCCCTGCCCCTTCTCGCCTCTGCCCCCAACGCCATGGTGACTTTGCCCAGAGATTTCCAGCTGGCCCAGGAAGGCTCAGCCGAGATCCTGCCTCTCCCCAGTTTGCTTGCACAGAGTGTTGGAGTATTTGTGAGCTCTGATTTGCATCCGGCTTTTGATCCCACAATGCCTTGCAATACACATTTGCATGCGTGCTTGCATCAGTCATGCTGCGGACTGCATCAGCTGAGGCACAGTAAAGAAAGGGAGTTGGGGGGGGGGGGGTTCACTAGGATTCTTTCCCTTTGTAGCCTGCAGGGAATCTGGTCACATTCTGACTGGCAGCATCAACCTCAGCAACCGGACACATTCTACTTTTTGATCATGTTAAAAGGTAACCTAATCGCTCTTAAACAATTCAGATCCTTGGGTTATTACACTTTCTCACAGAGACATATCTACCCATAGATTTCAGCATAGGATTGCTTACTAAAGGAGGAAAATGAACTGAAAGAAACTAGCATTTGTCTTTGATCTTCAAAGAACTATCACTTCAGAGCCTCAACCTTCATCGTTATCAATATACGCTCTTTTTCAGAGAATCCAACAGAACCCCAGGAGGTCCTCCAAAAAGATGCAGCTCCATTTATCAGGCGAGTTGAATTTACATGTCCAAAATGTTCAGAAACAGAACACACACACACACACACACACACACACACGCTCCTGCCCTCCCTTTTTACCCGCTTTTGGATTTCTTTAGCTAAAAATATTAAAAAGTCCAGTGCAATTTATCTTTTAACATTTATGCTACCTCTCCTCTAGAATTCTCATACAGCCATGCAAGGAAGGAATAAAGCATCAGAATGAACTAAAGAGCAAAGAACTGAAAAAGAACAGCAGATAATCCAATCAAGACACACTTCTTTCCATCTGAAATACCCAGCAGCCCAGCCTCAGATGATAAAGATGCCAAACTTCTTCCTCCATTATCCTTTCACTTCCCAACTGAGCATAAATTTAAATCTGCTACTGTAAACTCACAGTGGGAATCCTACTTGGTAACGATAGCTTATAAAATCAGTAAACAAATACAGGAAAAGATCTCTCTGTACTGGAATAACAAATGAAACAACATGCTCAAAAGAAACCAAGTTAGCTTTTCTGTCTTTAAACCAGCAAGATCAGGGGAAAGCGCGAACGCAGTCCCCCACTACCACAAATTATGCAGTCGAGTTTCCCGCATTTGGGGAAATCGCAGGGGTCAGCACACCCGGAGTGCAATGGATGAGCCTCACCCTGGGAAAACCACCTTCGTGATCATGGTGTCTCCCCTGCCAGGTAAGTATGAGTTGGGGCTGCACGGCTGCCTCCCTGCCCCTCCTCGCCTCTGCCCCCAACCCCATGGTGACTTTGCCTAGAGGCTTCCAGCTATCTCGGGAAGGCTCAGCCGAGATCCTGCCTCTCCCCAGTCTGCTTGCACAGAGCGTTGGGGTGCTTTGCGAGCTCCGATTTGCACCCTGTTTTTGATCCCACAATGCCTTCGCATGCAATCATTTGCATGTCTATCTGCCTCCTTCTGCAAGCGTCATACCTCTAGCGTGTAAGTAGGCTTTCTATTGGTGCTTCAGGAAGGGAGGGAGGGACCACCGAAATCTCTTCATGTGCTTGGATTCTGCGGAGAATGTTCTGCACTTCCTCTTCTTCCCTCTGGAACAGAATTGGTTGTACAAAGTCGCATATTAAGCAAATGTCACTTTTCAGATATTTTCTACTTGCTGCTCGATGCATCTTTGAATCAACACAATATCGTGCAACACGATCATTTGCTTATTTGACTTCTTGAAGAAAGAGGGAACTGTTGCTATCGACAACTTCCCATTGTCAGGTGGCTGGTTTTTCTATTATTTTAAACCATAGACTGAATGTGACAAGAAGTATTCGATGAGAATTTATGCACACCTTCTTATTCTTACTTTTTTTCTTCAATTCTCCAATTTCCTTAGTGGCTGACAAAGATTCTGTAAAAATTCTTGAGGCATGAAATGACAGAGACTGGCTCCTTCATAAGTCTTTAGGAAAACTAGGCATATACTGCTGACACTGGAGGCAAGAACCTATCACCATTTTAAGCTCTATCACTTTCCATGTAGCTCAATATCATAGAATGATATTGCTACCACAAAAGACCAAACGAACAAATTATATACAACTTTTCTGTCTTTAAACCAGCAAGATCAGGGGAAAGCGCGAACGCAGTCCCCCACTACCACAAATTATGCAGTCGAGTTTCCCGCATTTGGGGAAATCGCAGGGGTCAGCACACCCGGAGTGCAATGGATGAGCCTCACCCTGGGAAAACCACCTTCGTGATCATGGTGTCTCCCCTGCCAGGTAAGTATGAGTTGGGGATGCGCGGCTGCCTCCCTGCCCCTCCTCGCCTCTGCCACCAACACCACGGTGACCATAGCTCAGCACCTTCCAGTCCTCCAGAACAGACATAATTATAATGTAATCATACAGCAGATTTGCTGATTGGGATCCACGAAGAAAATACTCTTCTGCCCCCATCCTTCTCCTCCTCCCCAGTTCGCTACCAGAATGCTATGTTGCAGCTAATCTGCATATATTCCTGCCCACTTTAGCCTTGCTTTGTCTTCTGAGTTTCCAGGCAGCATGAAAGTCTTGTATCCTTTGCTTTTTAACCTTTTGAATGCATTTTTAAAGGTTTCGGTGGAAAAGATGTCCTGCCTGCACATTTAAAGGCTATTTTATATTTTGGTGAAAATTTTTCTGCTGTATCAGAATCTCCAGTCTGTAGGAGACCAGCTACCTTAGAATTATACTACTTAGTGTTTTCACAACATCCCCAGATTGATTCATCTCCTCTGCAACCTCTGGAGACCAGACAAAATCTTAGCAGTGTTTCTCAACTTTGGCAACTTTAAAATGTATGAATTTTAATTCCCAGAGTTTAAGGCTGAGAAACCCTGAGCATTCAAGTTATTAAATTCATTTGGCCATTTTACTGGGCTGCCAGATTATCTTACCTGACTGTTGCACAGGAGAAATCTTAGCTTGGACCTTACAGAGATGCACTGAGGAAAATGCAACTGAAACAGATTCTGAAAATGCAAAAGCAAATTCAAATTAGTGTTATCTTCCAGTTGCTAATCGGGTGGCAAGCTTAATTCAGTATTTCTGTAATTGTTTTCCACCCAAACAACATAGTCTAACTTGAAAGAAAACAAAGCCAAATAAAAATAAAAATCAGCTCATTTATGTAATTTGCAGGTGGATAAAAAGAAACTGCCTGTGCAAATGTCAAAAGCGATCCAAAGAAAAAGTCATTCTGCTTAGCAGATTTATCCTAATAATGGATTTTTTTCCTCACTATCGTGACCTGGATCCAGCTGTGAATGTTTAAGGGCAGGACTCATACCTCAAAAAGCAGGACCTCCTTATAGAGGAACTGTATTCAACATACAACATGAAACACTAGAATAGCATGTGCATCCACCCTATAGAAATCTGAATGATCATACGACATCTCTGAATCTTCTCTTGAATTTGGTTGTCAAAAATTATCACTTTGGAAGTATTGATCAGGGTGGGCTCATTTCTCATCAGAAATTTTCAGAGTTTGGACTTATTCAGATTTCCTGCCCAGGATTGGACAATTTCTTTGTTTATCTATTTGTCACATTTAAACCCCACCTTTCCTCCAGAAGCTAAAGAGAAGGTTGGGCTGCTGCTGAATTTGAACCTGTCTCTCCCCAATCCCAACCCAACATGTGAGTCATGATGGCAGGTGAAGCTTCTGCATAGAAAACCATAGGGCGGACGGGCGGGGGGGGGATTCTTTTATTTTTGCCCCAAATCCTAAGCCTTGGACTAGAAAGGAGTTGGAAATTTATATTTTATATTCTGTCCATTGAACCCAGTATTGGCATAACCTGACCATTTAGGATAATCCCTTGCAGATCTAAATTAAGAGTTGATGGCTGTCGAAAATATTGCTATTAGTTGAAGAAGAAGACTCCAAAGTTAAGGGGAATAACTCCTCACAGGTGCCAATTTAGGAGTTGGTGGTTTTCATAAATACAGACCCAGAGCTGAGGAGATGCATCCTCAAAGATCTAAATCAATGACTTTCATAAATAATAATAGTCAAAGCTGAGGGAACAGCCTCTCACAGATTTAGTAATCTGCGACTCTCAGAAATATTGCTACTGGCCTAATAATAATTCATAATAGTCAAAGTTGAGGGAACAATCCCAAATTAGCAGTTGGTGGCTTTTGTAAATATTGCTATTAGTTGAATAATAAGAATAATATTCAAAAGTTGAAGGGATAACTCCTCACGGACCCAAATTTAAGAGTTGGTGGGTTTCATTGACCACTGTTCGATAAATAATTATTATAATACTCAAAGTTGAGGGAACAACCTCCCCATCCACATTGGGGAATTGATGGCTTTCATAAAAATAATTCATAATAATTCATAAAAATAATATAAACGGCTTTAAAGGACTATCTCTTCACAAATTCAAGAGATGGTGACCTTCACTGATCTCTGTTAATTGAACAGTGATAATATAACATTCAAGAGTTGAGGGGACAACACTCCCATCCACATTGAAGAATTGATAATAAATCAATTCATAAATATTGCTTTTACTTTAATAATATTAATAATGTTCCAGTAATCAAAGCTGAGGGGACACCCCACCCTCACAGATCCCTGGGGGCTTCTACGACCCACAGCTGAGAGGATTTCTCCCTCCACCCCACCCCACCCCAGACGCCAAGTGAGGCACCAAGGCCGCGGCGGCCCTCACGCACCAGGCCGGGCGAAGCCTGAGGGGGCGGCTACGCGAGTCCGGCAGGCCGGGGGCAGAGGCCCACCTCGCGGGGCCGTTGTGCCGGGCCTCGCCTCGCCTGGCGCGCCGCCTCCCACCCGCCCTCGGCCCGCCCCGCCAGGCGTCCGGGTGGGAAGAGGCAGAGAGAGAGAGGCAGGCGGGCGAGCGGGCAGGCCCGGCGGTGGCGGTGGCGGCGGCGGCTGCGCGCTGCGGTTCTGCGCTCTCATCATGGCGGCGGCGGCGGCGGCGGGTGCGCGGGGCCATGTGCAAGACCCGAACGACCGGCGCCTGCGGCCCATCTACGGTAGGCCCCGCGCGCGCTTCCCGCCTTTTCCCCTCACGCGCCGGGCCTGCTTAGAGGGAGGGGAAGGCCGGGCCCATGCCCGTCTCCGCGGGCCGCGCCTGAAGCCGGGACCCCTCCCGGGACCCACGTCTTTATGGGGGTGAGAGGAGGGGGGAAGCAGGCCGCTCTCGGAGTGGGGCTTTTCGTCAGGGAGAGGACCCCTGGTTATGGGGGGGGGGCGTAAGGCGCGCTCTAAGGGGGTATCGGAGTGCCATCTAGAGGGGTCCCTTCCATCCCTCTTGGGACGGGACCCCCTTTTAGGCTTTGTTTTGCTCAGGGAGGGACGAAGGTGCCTTTAAAAGGGCTTTTTGGAATAATTTCCCTCTCAGTGGCCTTGAATTGGGGGTTAGCAAAACCCTTAATCTGGGGTGAGGGGAGTGAGGAAACCCCCCCCTTTTCCCAGGTCCCCAGTATCTTTATTGGGAAAGCTTTTGGGTGGAGGGGGGAATCTGCAAAGCTTCATAAAGTTTTACCTGGTGTAATCATGGAGAGATAACCCCCCCTCAAAAAAAAGAAAGAAAGGAGGGTTGAAAGTCCAGCAATGCTATTCTATAACTATAATGGTATTCTATCCAAGCCTTTGGGGAGCAGACCCCCATTTTTTTTGTGTGATGAACCCCATGTCCTCATGAAACAAAGTTTTTCATAAATAAGAGTTGCAGGGGATGCAAAGGATTCCTCTGGGCTCTCTTTCCGAGAGTAAAGTCCTGCTATCAAAAGTGCTGGTTTTAGTTCTATTAATATGCAGCCTGCTTAAAATATTTTTTGCTTTTCCACAGTTCTGTGGTAGAACGTGGTTTATTGTCCCTTTTCAGCCACCTATGATTTAGAAAGAAGGAGTCTGATACTACCATAAAACGTTTGGCTTCTCTTTTTTATAGGCATGTGCACACACACACACACACACCCCTCCTTCCTACATTTTTCAGGGGTTGCTGACCAAGAACAGAGTTTTTGGGGTTGGAGTGGGGAGGGAAAAGGCACCATTCAGAAATCATCTGGAGGGCTGATATAGGAATGGGAATAAGGAGATATTGAGCTTACTAAATCTGCAAAAACAGGAATTGGTATGAAGTTCAGCTTCTTGCAGGACTTCCTCTCCTGATTGTGAGAACTTGCACTGGATGCAAGGGAGTTAGGTGGCTTTAAAACTTAGCTTTAAAACTTAGATGGTGAACTTGTGAGGATTCCACCCATGCTCTTTTTGCTCCATTTGATGAAGAAGTTAAAAACAAGGTGAAAAATATATATTTAAAATGTATTTATTTTGGTCCATAAGAAACAGAAGAATGAAAACAACTCAGGCTCTCTAGAGGACAGGTAGTTTGGTGGCTGGTTCTCCTAGGTGGCTTTTCTAAAAACTTTTAAATCTTGTAAATACAAGATTTCTGATATATCTGTTGCTTGATCAGGATAGAGATGCTTGAACTGTTCTTTCAGCATGCCTCCTGAAGGCCTCTTTCTTACAAGTGTGATCTTCCAACTGCGTCCAAGTATTAATTATTATTTTGCTTTAGGTTATGCATATTCCTCACATTGTTTGACTTGATTGCTTCATATTTCACTACTGTTTTACGAGCCGCTGTTACTACTTCTCTCAATAAGCTCATGAGGAATGGTTTCTTTCATTCAGAGGCAGCAATCGGGTTAATTTGTCTCTCCCCTGGCTTTAAATAAATTATTTTTGCTGCTTAAGAAAATTGATTTGTACAGTATTGCATAATGTCACTTTTCTATCTTTGCATTGGCTAAAACTGGACAGGGTGATTTACAGTTTTGCATAGATCGATGAATGAGATAAAAAAGTAGTATTGACAGGAGAGCCTCAAAAAAGAGAATGCTCAGCCTAAAACCAGTGTTACCTAACTTGTCAGTTAAAAAAGGCTAGTCAGGAGAGGTAAGAAGCATTGCTTTGGGGCAGATCTGGATTTTTTTCTGATAATGCAAATTTTAAAGGTGCATATTTACAGGCCCAGCTATCCTGGCTGTTACTGCATTTCTCAGGAAAGTCAACAACTACATTTTCAGGGTTTTGTCTGTACTTGGTTCTTTTCACAAGAATTAGGTCAGAATTGCCTAATATTACATTTGACAAACTGCCTGTGCCTCCTAAAAATAATCTTTGAGCAGTCAGTCTCTTTAATGGGAAAGTAGGTTTCTCAACCATTTTTTAAAAATGTGTAGCATTATATGTACATATCAGATATGTTTCTAAATTGGAGATATGAATAGTACGGTGTTGAACAAATTCTGTATCAAAAGACAATGCTGGAAAAGATTGGAAACAATTTAATATTATTTTGAATAATATTTTATTTCAAAACAATGTATTTGTTAATATTACTTGGTACCTGTCATGAAAAAACATTTTTGTTTTTGGGATATAACTCAATTTACAATTAATGTAATGTCCAGGCAAGTTCTGATTTTATCTCATTTAATACTTTCTTTAATGAGAGCTAAATGTCTTTCCCTTGGTGTTTGCTTTTTGCTTTAATTTATGGTCTAGACTCTATTGTATAGAAGCTTAATTAAACTTCGTTAACTTTCTCAAATCCAGCCTGGGAATCATATTTAATATTTAAGGAGTTGAATTAGCAGTTTTTAAATAATTTGTTGTGGTTGACTGTCACATCTTTAATTATCTGCTCCTTTCATATGGTGGCAAAATATCCACAAAGTTTCCTTATTAAGAGTCTTTTTTTGCATCTATCATAGATGGAATTCATATTGTTTGTACTTCATGCTAGATCATGAAAAAAGCCTGTTTGGTTCCTCTTACCAGCAAGATTGGTTAGGCCATAAGAGCTTCTCCCATGGGTTTGTTCAGTATGATAGATTGATGAGGAGTTACCAATAAAGGAGAAAACGACCATGCTCACAGAGCATCAAGGACCCCTCATAACTAGGAGTTCTGGCTGGTTTCTCTTCCAACAAGTCAAATTGGGAGCTGGAGACCAAACACCTGCCAACTATGGCTTGTGAAAGAATGAGATTTAAGGATGTTGAACCCCATGAGAGGTCACCAAACATCAGGGGAAGCCCCTGTGAGGGCAGAACCCACTCATTTCCCACTAGAAACCAAGACCTGCAACTCGCTTCTAATCCAAACAAGAAAACTTTTCTATGGGGAATAAGCTGTTCTCAGAAGGATGCCCTACTGATGTATTAGATAGAGCCTATTTCGGTTACTCCACCCATTATAACAGGGGTGGGAATTGTAGTCCAGCTCACCTGGAAACCCTGCCATTGGGGCGGGGAGCTGATTCTCAACTTTTTAGTCTGTGGTAATTCTCTCTCCCTTCTTTTCTTTAGATTATCTTGATAATGGCAATAATAAAATGGCAATCCAGCAGGCAGACAAACTGCTAAAAAAGCACAGAGATCTTCACTGTGCTAAGGTGAGCTCACCGTTAGTTTATTTTGTTGTCGTTGTCTTAAATCTTGAATAAGCAAGGGCCAGAGTCTGCTTTCTGTCTGTCACCTCCCTAGAAAGGGTTGGGCTGGGTCGGACAACCAGAGCTGCAGTCTTTAAAGCTAAGCTTTGAAGTCATCCTTTATGGGGCAGTTTTTTCCCTTTGTTGCTCCTGGTTTGTCCCCTGTCCGGTGAGATGACCTTTGCCATGCTGATCCTAAGCTCCAATTGATTGAAGTAATTCTTCTTCAACATATTTGTCCAACTCATTATGGCTTAGCATCCTAAGGTAAATCGGAGTTGGTATTCCACTTCTGAGATTTAACATTTGACCCACCAAACCATTTCTTTGTTGATTATTCTTGGAATGGGATTTTTCATGACCATCCTTCTTATTGACAGCTGCCACGAAACCTCTTAAAATATTCTTTGATCTGCGTGCAGGTTTTGAAAGCAATTGGCCTGCAAAGAACTGGCAGACAAGACGAAGCGTTTACTTTGGCCCAAGAAGTAGCAGCCCTTGAACCCACGGATGACAATTCCTTGCAGGCGTTGACAATCCTGTATCGAGAAATGCATCGGCGTACGTTTCCTAGCTACTCTTACCCCTTTGGGCTTTTTATTTTCGTTTTAAAGAAGTCCATCTCTCCTTCCAATCCATATGCATCTCATCGGCCCTTCTTCAACATATAGAAGAGAGAATCATCTCAAAAATGACCACAGATCCTGTTTTGCCAAGATTTTAATTATAACTCTTAATTCAAAGGCAGAAGGATGATCTTTAACTACATTTAGTGAAGATTAAGGAAATATTATTTTTCATTCTTGCTGGAATTTATGGGGCGCGGAGCAGAAATAGTTTCTGAATTAATGAGTGGTGGTCGTTGTTTTGCTTGTTGGTGGCAGGATTTCCTAGTATTAAGGCCAAACGTCTAGGCCAGGGAGCCATTTTCATACACTTCCCATTTTACAGCTCCAAAACATTCTGGGGAATTAAAGTGAGGTTAAACCTGATCGCTCAAACTGCCAGCTGAGAGTAGATATCTGGGGATGCTTGGGGTCATAGATGCCAAGCCCTGGTGCCATCCCAAAGAAGAGAAGGTCTCGAGGTGCCGAATCTTTCAGTCCTGCTCTGATAACAAAAGGTCTCTAAGTCCTTACCTGCCTACTTTTAATGCTTAGAATATCTGCTTTCAGCCGAGCTGGTCACCAAACTCTACGAGGCGGCCGTGAAGAAAGTTCCCAGCAGCGAGGAATATCATTCTCATCTCTTCATGGCTTATGCAAGAGTCGGAGAATATAAAAAGATGCAGCAGGTACTTGCCAACATTATAGACATTGTTTCTTTCTCAAGGAGACTGAGGCTTTTTCACAGATCACCCACAAAATGCAAAATTTCGTTTCTTTTGGCCTGAGGAGTTGCTGAGGCTCCTGAGCAGACTTTCTTCTTTGGAAGGAAGTTCATAGGACATCAGGGAGTTTCAGGTTACGGCAGAGTTTTGATTGCTGTTTCCTGTTCCCCCTGAAAGCAAACACCTAAAGTGGCAGTTAGGGCCAGGGCAGAGAAGACAGAAGAGGGTGGTGGCAGCTCCTGCCCATCTAGGTTGCAATCCTGCAGTCCAAAATGTAACAGAAGGGAACCTCCATCCTTCGTTCCCTTCCTGTCAGCAAACACTTTGAAATTGTGTAAAGACTCCTTAGAGGTCACTGTTGGCTACAATATTGTAGCTTTTGACCAGCAGGCCCTTTTCTGTGAAGCATCTTGATTTATGCTTTCATCTTTTCCAGGCTGGAATGGCCCTTTACAAGATTGTCCCTAAAAACCCATACTATTTTTGGTCTGTGATGAGTTTAATAATGCAGGTAGGTACCACATTTCAATTTCAGTTGGTTTACCTTTCCAATTAAAATATGTGGAAATGCTAAGTAGAGATAGAAATAGATTATATACGTTGCAAGCACAGGTTGTAACACAGTGGCACAACCTTTCTTAACTTGATGTCTTCCAGAGCTACAGAGAGCATGTGGTTAGGGTTATAGGTTGGGAGTGGGCTACATTAAATCTTGTTTTCATAGTGCACTTAGATCAGCAAATTGGATGAGAACATGCTGTGAAATGAGAACATTTCTCTACTGGGAAATGCAAGGATCTTCTGCAGACCCCTAAATTCTCATTTGAGTCACACATAAGCAGGGATGGTGAGTGCTACCTGCAGCCCATTCTGAGGTGAAGAAAAGGGAAAAAGAAACTGTTCATTGTGTTTTCCTCTCTCACTTCCATTGAATGTCTAAATTGTGGAATTGGTGCTTAAGATTCATATGTTAGCTTGAGGATTTACAAGGAAACTTGGAGTCCTTTGAGAAACTGGGTGAAATCTGATAGTTGACTGTCACTTGAAGCAATCAGGACAGCTGAATGGCCAGATTCTTACGCAATGTAGCTCAATTATTTTTACAAAGTTGCTGCTCCGTTGTATTTGTGGGACGTCAGCATCAGTGGAGCGTGCGTTGGTGCCTGTCATCGCTGTTCTGGAATAATGAGCATAAAACTGCAGCCAGTTGGCTGGTCGCTCTTCTCGTTGGTTGGAATGTTTCACCCGGACTTAACATTTTGGCTTGGGCCAGTGGTGAATTGGAAAGAAGGGCGGGATTCACCTTGCTTACTTTAGCTCCTCTAGAGAAAAACTAGAAAGCAACAGTGTTATGTTAGCCAGACGGCGGGCTGGTTCTCTATATGGCAGTTCTATTGTGTTTTTTTCTTGCAGTCAATATCTGCGCAGGATGAAAAGCTCTCAAAAACCATGTTTTTACCCCTAGCTGAAAGGATGGTAGAAAAAATGGTGAAAGAAGATAAAATCGAAGCTGAAGCAGAAGTAAGACTTTTTTCCAGTTCTATTTAAGGCCAATGTCAGTTGCAATAAAATGATTTCAGTTTATGATATAATTTATTGGTCCAAGAAATACCTCTCCACTTTTTAAGCGGTAGCCCCAAAGATAAATTAGTGGAGCTAATGATGGCAAGTTACACTCTCTCTCCTCTTGACTTATTTCTTCCTCTTGCTGTCCGCTTCTACTAGGTGGAACTTTACTACATGATTTTAGAACGCTTGGAAAAATACCAAGAAGCTCTGGATGTTGTGAGAGGAAAATTGGGAGGTAAAATTTTCCAGTGCCTTTGTTAAAGAGATGTAGTCTGTCACACAGAGGCTTGTCTGCAGTTCAATGTTGCCTCAGTTTGCAAAACTATGTGCTTTTATCATGGTCTCATCTACAAATGTGTGTCTGTGCCAGTTATTTTGCATCTTGCGCTATATAAGGCCATTTTGAAATTAAACCCCAGAAAACTTCCCCTGGCTCCCTGCAATCCCATTTTTGCTGGATGAAAGGGGGGTTTTGTTTCTGAAACCGTCACGTTCCTTAATGCGAATTTTCATTTGATGTGTGTGTGTGTGTGTGTGTTATATTTAGACAAGTTAACCAGCGCGCTCCAGAGCAGAGAAAATAAGTGCATGGAGATGTACAGGAAGCTGGGCAAATGGCCAGAGTGCAACGCTCTCTCAAGAAAACTTCTGCTTAAAAAGTAAGGAAATGTAGGCGGGGCCTCTGGGCCCTACCTTGGGCAGCCCTTTTGCATCCTTTCAGTTGCCTTGATGTTCCCCAGGCTACTAAAAACATTAGGAAGCCCCAAGACGAATCTTTTCTTTTTGTTCTTTGCTGGAAACATTTTTTTTCCTTTTCAATTACATTTAGAGGCATCCATCTTATCAACTAGAACTGCTTAGCCTAACCTGTCTTGTTCTTTGACCTGCCACCCAATCCAGGGCCTTGTTAACAAGCAACCCTTTCCCTAACTTACCTTTGCCATTTCAAAGGCTCCCTCATCTGCACGCATCGTTAATCCAGGCGCTTTATTTTTGTGATGTTCAGATGAGCCACATGATGCACGGCCAATTGAGGGTGGGGGGGAACCTGTTGTCTTCCTTTCAGGAAACGGTTTTGATTTCCTTCCCTGGTCGGTCCACCCTGAATGCTCACAAGAGACAGCAAGAGAAGAGGCGGCGTTCTCCACTGCCCTTCAGCTTGTTTCTTCCCCTCCTTTTTTCCTGTTTTAGCCCAGATGATTGGCAGTTCTACATGATCTACTTCGATTCCCTCTTTCAACTGATCGGCATGGCTTGGACGCCTCCAGCTGAAGGAGAGCAGTGAGTATCCTCCTCTTGGAGGGCTTTGAGAGGCTGGGAAACTTCAATATAAAGAGAAAGGAGGGAGGGAGCAAATGCATGTCGTGGAGCTGAACAAATGGCGGGAGAGAGAAAGAGATGGAATGGAGCTACTGGCTCTCACTGCCCTTCTTGTGCTCAGCTCTCTGGAAGGAGACGTGCATCATAGCACAGAGCAGGCCGTCGCGTTCATTGAACAGAGGCTAATCCACGAGTCCAACAGTGACCGCCCACTTCGGGGACCTTACCTGGCCCAGCTGGAGCTGATCAGCCGCTTGCGGCACAGAGGCTACCCTGAAGAACAGAAATTGGGTAAGGGTGGCTGCCGGGGTGCCAGAGTGAGCCTCTTGGGGGTGGGGGCGCAAGGGGGGGACGGGGTCAGGGGATTGCAGCAGCTGATGTAAACACTGCACAAGAATTGCAGGCATCCACCGGTCACTGGGGAGACAATTTGTCTCCTACTCCTACTATAAAACTTGGCAGTTTTCCTGGAGGCAGATAAACACAAATGCTGAGGCTCCCCTGAGTTGCAGTAGTGCAAGGTGTGCTCACATCTCTGTGCAGATCCTCAGTGCTCAAAAGAAGAATAAAACCTGAATGAATTTTTACTTTCTTTAAGGAGGGGAACAATTGGCCCAGGATGAGGGAGTCTCTGGGCTGTATTTTTAATGCCACATGGTAAAGATATTTGCATTGCCCTTCCTTGCCTCCCATTTTTGTTTTTTTAGATGCTTGGTTGGTTTTGCACAGGAAGTGTTTCTTAATTAAGTAAATCCTAAATCGGCATTCCTAAACTTGGCGACTTTAAGATAGGTGGACTTCAAGTCCCAGAATCCCCCAAAAGCCAGTTTGGTGAATAACTGGGAAGCTGCTTTGCTGCAGACTCTCCTGAGCGGTTTTCTGGGCCTTGACTGGCTTTTTATCGTATCAAGAGACCTCATGAATATTAGGACGGTTTTACTATCCAAAATCTGACTGTGCCGCTTTTCAGTTGCTGATTCTTTATTTCTTAGGCAACCCAGAAGAACTCATGTTCCAGTATTTCAAGATGTTTGGGGACAAACCTTGCTGCTTTACGGATCTCAAGGTGTTCGTCGACCTCCTTCCGTCCACGCAATACACAAAGGTAGCCTCGCTGGCAGCTCCTGCCTCCTGCCTGGGCTCCTGAGGCTGTGTTTATAACAGACCCCTCTCCTTCTCTTTGCAGTTCATCAACCAGTTGTTGGGGGTCATCCCCCTTTCTGTCCCGCCGGAAGGCAGGCTTGCGCTCCCAGCTAATATCAAAGCTTTGCAGCAACACCTGTGTGTGATGCAGTTGACACGGTTGCTTGGACTCTTCCACAACATGGACGACACAGCTCAAAAACTGGCAGCGGTTCAGGACTTGATGCTGCGTTATCGGCACGGATTGGATTTTGGTGAGGAGACTTGTCAGGCCTCATGGCCATTTGTGGGGTCTGTCTGGCTTCGCCAGTCGGGTTTAAACCTTTGAGGAATTCTAGACCATCATTGACCAACTAGCAAGTTCTTTAGCCCTGCTGGTTAAATCTGGTCACTGTTACATTTTGACTTTGGAGAATTGGAAATTTAGCATTTTAAGTAAACCTGCAAGAAATGGTAAATGGCATTTTCAACCAGGTAGCTCATGTTTGAAAGTGTAAAATGTTGTTTTGTTCCTTTGTTTCCCTCCCCCCCCTCCCCCAGGAAAATCCTGTTTGAAAACAGAGTTACAATTTTCAGATTACTATTGCTTGCTTGCTGTTCATTTGCTGCTTGACCTCTGGCTGGAAGCAGGTATGTCATTACAACATCTATCTGTGATCAGAAGTGACTTTGGAAGGGGAGGTTATAGCTTGCTTAGTTTATTAACAACAATAAAACTCAGTGGGTGAAGCTCAAGCAATTTCTACAACTATGTGTGGCAGAGAAAAACTAGGAAGTATTCTGTTCTTCACGTAAGACTAGATCGAGCCTATTTACTAAAGCAGCAGAAGAATTGGAGTTTGGGGACATCACAAAGGTGTTCTTTACACATTAAATCTTGGAATTTCTTCCCTCATTATGAAAGGAGTGCAGCTTTGAAGAAAAACTGGACAAATCTGTCTCAGAGAAGAGTTGACTTCACGTGCTTTCAGAGCCCCTTCCTTGTCTTCTCGCCTCACTCGCGGCTTCACGGCTGTGTTTTTACCCTCTTCCCTCATCCAGGCGAGGAATCAGCTGTCTGGCAGTGCTTGACTCTGCTAGAGGAAGGGTTGACCTCCAGCCCTTCCAACGCCCAGTTCAAATTGCTGCTCATCCGAATCTACTGCATGCTGGGGGCCTTTGAGCCGGTGGTGGAGCTGTATTCCAGCCTCGACGCCAAGCACATACAACACGATACCATTGGGTGAGTAACTCGCCCGTCTTCCTGGGGGTGTGTGTATGGGGCTTTATGGAGCTGCTGTCGCTTCCATTCACCAGAGGTTAGGGTTAGGGTCTGTGGGGGTCTTGGGGCAAGGAGAGGTGCAGGGAGGACTTTAAAGTTTCTGGAGCAACCTCCAATATACCTCTTTGCTTGAGTGTTCCTAGAAGTAAATAAAGATTCCATCATCCAGGCAAAAGTATCTTAAAAGGGTATATCTCAGTAACAACCCAAATTTATTAAACTGAGATGATTCATTACGCATTCAAAATGAAAATTTTGGTTAGGCATAGAGTCAGAGAGGGGTTGGAATGTACTAACTCTTGCCATACTGACTGCAGGGTTCTCCCCCCCCAAAAAAATCAGTGGCCTGAGTTTCCCTTACTTGGGGGAATAATGGGAAGAGACGGCAGGGATACCCCAAAACTATACTCACTCAGCTGGGAAAGCTGAGCCAGCTTTCATGCTTTGTGGGCATCGTTCGTTGATTTCTTGGTTTTGCCTTCTGCATTGCAGATACCTGCTGACCCGCTATGCCACAGCCTTTGGCCACTATGCTGCTGCGTCCCAATCCTGCAACTTTGCACTCAGGTTTTTCCACTCCAACCAGAAAGATGTAAGTGTGGGAACAGGAGGAAGCACCCGTTTCTCCTTTTCAGAGACCATGTGCAAAGTCCTTTGAAGCAGAGCCAGCTCTTCCCATTGTTCCTCTCCCTTTGCCTGGCCTCACATAGATACTCAGAGCCCAGTAGGGGAAGCAGGAGGGAGGAAAGGAGGAATGGATTTGTGGTTGGTATAACAAATCATTTGTAAACCTTCAAGCCCTTGGCCATACTTCCTCAGCTGTTCTTGTGTCAGCCCTGCGAGGTTGATGAAGTTCAGTGACAGTAGCGCTTCCTGCTCTCCACCCCCATCCCCCCAAATTTCTTGAGAAAGCAGCTTTCAAGGCTGAACCAAAAACCAAGCTCATGAAAGCTTGTGCAAGTCTCGAGTGAAGGCTGCGCAAGTGCTGGGGCCTCCTAAGGATTGGGTAGAGCCTCTTGAACATTCCCCCCCACCCACCCTCGGTCAGTTGCTACACAGAAATCAACCCCCCCTTGGGCAGTTCTCAAACCTTGAGGCCCTCCTGTGCTTTCTTTGCAGACCTCAGAATACATCATTCAGGCCTATAAATACGGTGCGTTTGAGAAGATCCCAGAATTCATCGCTTTCAGGAACAGGCTGAACGCCTCCCTTCACTTTGCACAAGTCCGCACAGAACGGATGTTGCTGGATCTCCTCCTGGAGGCCAATATGTGAGTCCAGAGAAATGTCTGTAACACTGCAAGGGCTTTTCCTGAGTCAGGTTTGAGTAGCAGCGATAGATACTGCGTAAAACAGAAGAAGGATTCCTAGCAACGCTTGAAATTGGGCTTGAGTCAAGCCCAAGCAAGGTTCCCCTTTTCTATCCAGGAAACTGACAGCAGCACCCTGAAAATGGTTCATTTGCATGTTCTGCATGCATAACCGGGCATGTTTGGCTTGTTTTCATAGAGAGTAAAGCTTTTGATGAAAACACAATCCGTCACCTGACGCGTTTTCCCTTGCAGTCGGGAGACTTCCATGGCCACCTTGAAAAAAAAAATAATCCTGAGCAAACTCTTTTAAGTGCCTAACCCAGCATTTCTGTTCGGTTCCTCATGAACCAGATCAACAAGTTTGGAAGAAAGTATTAAATCCATGGGCCTAAGTCTGGAAGAGGATGACATTCCCTGGAAAGATCTGCGGGATAATAGAGACCTCACTGTCCTATTTAATTGGGACCCAAAAGACAAGTAAGCACAAAAGTTTATGTTGGGCGGTAGAAGTTTTATATGATCTGAAGGGAAACAGAACTATATCCAGGGACAGCATAGGTTTTACACTGGGTATTTATCCAGCCCCCTGAAACAAATAGATCACCCTGGATTATAATAGATCCAGTTAAATATAAGCTCCATAGCTCCATTCAGAAGGCAGTTCTTTACTTCAAACTTCACCCCAATCTAGGAACCTAATTGTGTGTGTCCAGAACAGTGTGCATTTGCATAAATGCAAACTCTGCATTTGCATAATGACCCAAAAGAAATAACAAACACAAGTATGCAAATGGTACACATTACATCCATTTGGATTTAATTTAATTTTCTTCCCCCAGACTTGCAAAATATCTATTAAAATAAGTTTTTACTATAGTTTGTGGATGGAAGGGAAGGGAGGACACCAATGTTGTTGAGTTAGACTCCCAAGTTTCAGAAGATAGGGATAAAAAAAATAGGCAGCTTGCGTATAGGTTTCTGGATTTAACTTCTCCTTTCCATTTCTCTCTCAGGAATATTTCTGAAGAGCACAGAAAATACTCCTTGGAGGAAGAGACCACTTGGTTGCGGATTCGGTCCCTGACATTACGGTTAATAAGTGGGCTGCCAGCTCTCGGCCACAGCAGCCAGCCGAAGAACTCAGAAAAAAGCACCGAGAATGGAGTTTCTTCCAAGATTGACACCGTCCGGACTCTCCTACAGCAGCTGAACGATGCAGTGAGATCGGGGAAGTGGCTTCTACAGAAAAATATTCAGGTACAGGCCAGGGAAAGAACGCTAATTTTATTTTTAAATAGACCGATTGCAATAACACAAATTGGGTTAAATCACAAAAAACATTGTCCTTTGGGGGGGGGGGGGGGGGGGGGGCGGAAAGTACGTGATTTTTTTTTTTTAATTTACATTTATGTGCCGCCCTTCTCCGGAGACTCAGGGCAGCTTACAGTCTTTAGAGTACCATGCTAAGTGCTGTGTTTCTCCTCCTTCCACAGTATCCGGTCCTCGGCCCCCCTCCTTCACGGATGGCCAGCTTCTTTGACAGTGGGAGCTGCCAGTCCCAAATCAGCTTGTTTTATCTAGTTAGTGAAATTTATGAATTAGATACCAATGGCTTAGGTAAGCCCTCCAACTTCCTTCAATTTGGGGCTGAAGGGAGAGAGTGGGAAATAAGGATTAGTCCCGTAGTGTCCAACCTTGGCAACTTTAACCTTGCTGGTTGGGGAATTCTGGGAGTTGAAGTCCACAACTTTTATAACTGAGTTGTGCCACTCTTGCATTTTCCTTTTGCTTCCTCTAACATTCCCCACCCTCCCCTTTATTTGTGCATTTACGATAAGCTTCTTCTGATTGGATAAACGATTGGCTCCCTTGTTTATTTGCAGAAGATTCCACGGCAATTCAAGAACGAATAGGAAATTGTTTGAAATCGTTACTGGAGCAACTAACAGGTATGCCAGTTTTGCCAATAAGTCCCCGAGAATTCTGACTTGCTTCACAGCTGACAAGCCTACTTCCTTGCTTGTGGGCATGCTTTGGGTGCAAAGAGAAGGGATGGGTGTCTGTGTTGCTTTGCAAAAAGGCTTAAATATTCACAAGCCGTTTTTCTCCCCTCTTTCTCTCTCTCCTTCTCTTCTTAAGATCAGGTCAATAAATGCAAAGGCGATTTGTTGGAAATCCGGGAGGGCAGCTTCAAAACCCATGCAAATATTTTAGAAAACCTGGTTTTCTTTGTGGAGGTGAGTGTGGGCGGTGGGAATCACCCAGCCTGCTTTGCTGCAAAAGGCAGCAACGGCCCTAAAGCGCCTCCTTCTCATCCTCGCAGACCATCTCCATTGTCTTGTGGGTCTGCAGTTACTCGGATGCCGTCCTCCGGCCCTGGAAATCAAGCCTGCAGAAGAAGAAAAAGAAGAAAAAAGAAAGCAGCATGGCCATGGTAGGCTAGACCCTGGTGCCTTTTCTCCTTCCTCCTCTTCCTCCCACCCTCCCCAAGCCACAGCTTGACTCCTGATTCCTGGTCGTTCTTTATACGGTTCATTAAACAATTGAGGGCAGACCCAAGGAAGGCTTTTTACACTTTCCTCTCTGCACATCTTTGTAGCCTCCTGTGTTCACCAGCTTCCAAGATTATGTTTCTGGACTCCAGAGGCTCGCTTCCAACGTGATAGATCACCTCAAAGGGCTTGAAATTAATTTAACTGCACTTAAACTTGAAGAGCTGTACATAGACAATAATTCACTCTTGCAGGTAAGAAATAATAGCTTTTAGATAAGTGCTCGCCACTCTCCTATGGTCAGCATTTATCCTGTTCTTTCTGTTCAATTTTCAACTTTTTGCTCAAAATGTCTCTTGCACGTGGGAAAAACTTGCAGCTGGCAAACCAGTCTGAAGTTCCTAGCAGATGGCTAGCTTCGGCTGCTCAAACTCCATGCCCCCTTAAGCTCTTTCTTCCTTTAAAAATTATTTGCCAACATCCCCTCTTAGAAACTCAAAGACGGTTGTAATGTATGCTCATCATTATTTGGAGATTTTTATGGGAATAAGTCAGGTGTCAGTCCAACTGGGTTCTGATTATCTTGTGTGCGTGCCCTTTTCTTTCATCCAGGAAGAAAAGAAGTTTACAAAGACTGCGCTAGGGAAAGTCCAGAGTAGTTACCAGCACGCCGTTCAAGAAATTGGAGAGCTGCTGAAAAAGAGACTTGATACAATAAAAAATCTAAAGGTTTGATGAAATGCCTCCTTGTGCAGAAAGCCAGATTGAAGCATTGGCGTCCAATAAGCAACATCTACCATCCCTTCTGTGTTAAAATCTGGAACTTCCTCATCAATGCATGAAGGACTTTGATCACAAACTTTTTTTATGTATTAAAAAAAGATATATTCAAGCTGATTAAATTATTGTACATTAAAAGAATGGAAACGGACCCTCCACGGCCAGGGTTAGACCACTTCCTATACGTGTTCGCAAGCTGATTGCAACAGGTTCCAGATCCCCAGCCTTGGCTGGGGGAGGAGGAGTTCTTCAGAAACTCTTCAGAAGCAGCCATAGGGATCCAGTGTAAAGCATATTTCAATGGAATTTGTACTTCCCCCTCCCCATAGGCAAGGCAGCATTTAGTTTGCGTGCACGTTTCTGCCGTAGAGAAGCAAATGACCAGGCCTGAGGTCAGCTGTGGACCCCCCCCAAGCCTCTCTTGGGCTCTTCCTGCTGCCACAGCCAAGTAAACCTGACCTGTTGGACGATCTGGTCTGCAACAGGGTCTTTTATTCTCCTTTATGTATGCAACTTCCCTTACAGCCGTTCGAATTGGTTGGCAAGAGGACCAGCGTCAGTTCCAGCACCGAACCTCCTCTCCTGTACCCGTAAGTGTCGGAGAACGGTGCTCTCAGTTAAAGCCTACTCCAGTTGCTTCCAAGAAAGTGCTTAGAAATGCAACTGGACCTAGAATTCCATAGGAATCAGGTAAAAGGTTATCGACGTAATTGGTAGCAAAAAACAAACAAAGAAACCCTTCAACAGAGCTGTGTTAAAAGTCTATAAAGTTGTGCAGTGGTGCCTTGATGCTTCTTCCACCTTCAGAGTTGCATGTCAAGACAGGCTGGCTGAGTTGAGCTGGACCACAGTTTTTCGTATTTCTCTTCATTTCAAAGCGCCACCGAATCCCGTCTGGAATATGCGTATGAGGTGGATTTTGGATGGGACCCCAGAACGGAGAATAAGAAACTCCTCGGAACAGGTTTTGGGAGTGACTTCCCAAAATGCCTGTTGAGCCATGGAATTTCTCAGCGTTTTGACATTCAGGGCTGTTGGGTGAGAGTGAGGGGTTGCACTCCTGCGCAGCCAGCCGCGGTTGCTGACAGCAAGTTGGCCTTTTGTTGTGCGCACCTTAGCAGGTTTCGCTGTTCTGTGGTATCAAGCTGGTGTTTTCAGAGTTACTCGAGAGGATTGATTGGTTGCCATTGTATTTTTTTAAATCAGTGGGTACTAAAATCCAGGGGAGGAGCTCCTGTTTCTTCCGAAGCGCAACGATCAATTGCCAGAAAGGAAGCCTCGGGAATGTAGAGTTTGTGCCCAGGAAGATCAGCAGGTAGCATTAGTCAGGTAAGCTAAGATAAGCCCAACTTTAAGGGTTACTTTCTCATTAGCCAAGACTTTGAAGGCCTTGGTGGGTGGTCAGCCGGATTTTATTGCTGTCTGCCAGCTTGTTGAAGGCCTCCCCACAGCTTGTCTTCTCAATGTCCATTCTCACCTGCCCCAGGAGAAGTTCTCACCTGTTCTACAGGCAGCCCTACCTGTCCCGTGAGGAACAAGCAGCTTTACCTGAGCCTGCTGTGGTCTTATCCTACCAAGAGATACCCACACAGCGGAGGTGATTCTTGTAGAAAAACATGACTCCGGCAGAGTTTGTCATTTAGTCTGAGAAAAAGAAGGGCAGATGTATTATTTTTTCCAAGAAAATAATTTCTAGAAAGAGCTGCTGTTGAGAAGCAACTTAAAAGATTTCTAAAGAATGTTTGAAGGAAGGAGGGAATCTCCACCGTCAGTTCTGAATATATTGTTTTTCTGGTAGACAGCGTGATTCAAAATGCCTGTTTTGCAAATGTAATGGTGGCCAATAGCCTTGTGAAACCCCAGAGCACTTCATGATTCTTGGATTATTAAGTATTGTGAAGAATATTGACTATGAATGCCATCCTCTAAGAAATTCTTCACTTTTGAGATCGCCTTTTTAAACATTTCCAAAGCTTTCCTCATTTGATCAAGTAGGGGATGCCATTAATCTCAAAAGATTACAGGCCACCTCTTACACAAATTACTTGTGTTTGTTTCGATTGTTAAATCTTTTCAAGAGCTTGGTTTTCTTAGGATTTCCTTCTGTTACCGAGAAGGTGCAAACCCTCCCCCCCCCCCCCCCCCAAAAAAAAAAAAAAAAACCCAGGTAGGGGGAGAGAAGCTTCTGGAAACTAGTGCTGGTGTTTCCCCTTTTGCGCAAAGGTGTGGAGTTCTGGATTTGTGACATCGTTACTTTGTCCAAGGCCTGTGGAAGTGGGTCAACGTACTTGGGCGGGTATTTAAAAAGAGCTAAAAGCTTGAGAGCAAGTCATGCTGTGACTCAGGGTCCTTCTGTGGCAACTACTAGGAATGAAAACCTTTGGGTTATGTTTCCTGTAAACTCAACTTTCCTTTCGAGGAAGAACAACATCCGTGCAACTGTCTGTGTTCCCCTTCCAGCTTTGTAAGTTTAGGGTTTATCGTTTTTTTTTTTTTAAATCATTTTCCTACTATTTAGAAATTGAATTTATATTTGAAATTCTGATAACTGAATCATGGGGTTTGTTTTGCCTCTTATTTCAGCGGTCAAAGGGGAGGGGTATTCGGCTACCTATTCTATTTACTGTGGAACTGCTTTGCTTTGATTTGCTGTTTGTTTTTTTTAATTTGTGACTATGTAAAACACCCACAGAAATCTAGAAGGATAAAACTGCTAACAATCTGCTGTAAACTGAATGGGTTTATAATTTATAAAAAAAAAACTCGGTTTCTTTATAACCAACTTTTTCTGTGCCTTTTTTTGTTTCTTTCGGACTGGGAAATGTTCAACCTCTCTCTGAAGGTTTCATGCTCTTCTTCAGGGGTTTTGCTTTCAGTGCTAAAAAGTGAGCCGTGACCCAAAATGCACCATTTAAAGCAGCCCCCCCTCCCCCAACTTGGCAACTTTAAGACTGGTGGCCTTCAATCCCAGAAATCTCCAGCCAGCCCTGCTCTCTGCTCTGCTGGCTGGAGAATTCTGGGAGTTGAAGGCCACCAGTCTTAAAGTTGCCAAATTTGGAGACCTGGTTGAAAGGCTTTTAAACATTTTGGGGGGGGGGGCAGACAGATGTTGGAGCTCTGAGGCTGGGGTGGCTGGCTGAAGTCGAGGCTGGCTGGGTGCAATTTAAGTCCCGTTCTCTGCAGCTTAGAAGGGCTGTGGGGATCAACCCTTGCGCCCTTTAAAACGGACATTCCGCAAAACTGGACTTTAAAGCAGGACGGAGATGCTGTTGGGCCAGGGCAGCATTTCCAAAATTGCCTAGCCCGTCCCAGCTGTGCGGCTTTTAAGACCGCTGGACTTCAACTCCCAGAATTCCCCAGCCGGTATAGCTGGGGTCTTAAAGGTTGCATAGCCCTGGTTCAAGAGGGGAAATCGGGGCTTTTGCGAGATTGGCTATTCCTAAACAACCCCGCCCCCCCCAAGTCCTGCAAAGAGGCCCCGGGGGGCGAGCGGTGGGCTCCTCGCTGACCCGCCAAGAAGGCTCTGCTCAGCTTCCTTCGGATGTTAGCCTTCGGGGGGGGGGGGCATTTAACGAGGGGGCGCGGTAGGGAGAGCAGGTGCCGGCTCGGCCGGGCCGCACAAGACACCCCAGTCTACCCCCGCCCCCCGCTCCTCTTCCGGCAGGGCTGGAGGGCCGCATCTCCGCAACAGAGGGCTCGGACTCCAACTCCCATCCTCCTTTCCTTGGCCTGCCGGAAGCCCGGAGGATTTGGGGTGCCCGGTGCGAAGGAACCCGTCAGCTCCTCCCCGCCTTGGCCTGCGGGGGGAGCGGCCGAGCGCGGCGGGACCGCCCCCGCAAGCCCCTCCCTCGCCGTGGAAGCGCCCGCCCGCTCGCTCGCTCGCCCAGCAGTCCCCAGGTCGCCATGGCGAGTCCCGGACGGCGCGCTTGCCGCCTGCTTCTCCCGGCGCCGCTGCTGCTCCCGCTGCTGCTGCTGCTCTGCGCGGGGCCGGAGCGGAGCGGCGCGCTGCACACCAAGGGCGCGCTCCCGCTGGACACCGTCACCTTCTACAAGGTAAGCCAGCGCCCCCCTCCGCCCCCGTCCATCCCGGCGCCCCTGGCGAGCCAAGCAGGTGGCGGGGCGCAACCGGGGCCTGGCACCCTCCTGCTGCCCGGGACCTTTGCCCGCGCCTGGCCGGAGACGCTCCGGAGAGGGAGGCACCTCGGGACTAAGCGGGGTGGGCGGGTCGTCAGCCGGGATGGTATTTGCGGCGGGGCTGGGACGTTGCAGGGGGCCCGCTTGGAGCCTGGCTTCGGATGGGATCCGCCCGCGCGCCCACCCGGGGCTGCCGCCTTCCCTCTCCTTCGGGCCCCCCTCTCATTTCCCCTTCCCCAGCGCTCCTCCCCTGGAGAGCCGAGGGCGGGCCGCTTCCCACGCCTCGCCAATCCGGGCCGTCCAAGTGGACAACGAGGGCGATGCGGACCTCCTCTTCCCTGGGAACCGCCGGGCTTTGAAAACAGGGCAGCGGCGCCTCTGGTCGCGCGCAGGGTGCATTTCCCCCCCCTCGCCTTCTCGGCAGGTGCGGGAATCTCGTCCCTGCCCCTTTTTCACACGAGAACCGCCGCATTCAGACAACCGGCGAAGTGCTTTTATTTATGCAGTAAATGCTGCCCAGCTCAGCTCTAAACAAGAATCGCTCTGGATCTGGGAGGCGTGGGAACCACAGCCGAAAGGC
The DNA here is from genome assembly GCA_023653725.1 of Bungarus multicinctus. NCBI lineage: Eukaryota > Metazoa > Chordata > Lepidosauria > Squamata > Elapidae > Bungarus > Bungarus multicinctus. The sequence continues at coordinate 186,227,472 of CM042836.1, read as the reverse complement.
CCCAGGCAGCCCTGCCTGAACGCTGCTTGGCCTGAGCTTCCCCAAGCCGGGAGCCAGCAAGCCAAGCATCAAAGCAGCTCCTTCCAGGATAACAGGTTCTCCCTCTTAGTGGCAGGTGCTCTTCCTCTTCCAGCTGGTCTTCCTGCAGGGGGGGCTCCAGGGCCCCTCAGACCCTCCTCCTCAAGCCCAGCTGGCTCTGGAGGCGCCTCCTTAAGGCGGAGGGCAGCATTCCCCTCTCAGGGCTGCTTGTTTGGCCCTTCTGGCCTCTGTGGACCTCCAGCTCTCTGGCCACTCCGAGAAGCCCCCCTGCCCTTCAGTCTGGATGATGTCAGTCAGCTTAGTGGGGAGTGACTTCCACCCCTTCACCCTCCTCAGAGCTGCTGCACTGGCCTCTTCCGGTCCTTCTGGCCTCTTCAGTCTCCAGCCCAGATTTCTCTGGAGGGGCTTCAGCTCTATGGCCCATCAAACTGCTGCTCTGGCTTCTTTGGTCCTCCAGCTCTTCCAGCCTCTTCAGGACTTCAGCCTAGACCCTAAAGGATCTGTGGCTGCAGGACTTCAAGGCTGCTGCTTTAGCCTCTTCCAGCCTCTCCAGGATTCCAACCCAGCCAACTCTGAGGTAGCAAGTGGCTCCAGCTCCTTCACCCCTGAGGGCTACTCTTCCTCTGACAGATGCCCTTGTGCTGTCCCTTTTATAGCCGTTTTTTTCCCTCCAAAACAACTGATTGGTAGCCCGGCTTTGCTTCTCCGCTGTTTCATTGGCCCTTCATCCAAGTCCATGAGTGACCAATGCCCACACGGCCTCACTTTCCTGGGTTCCCATTGGCTGTTTTTGTTTTTTTACCTCAGCAACAGTATAGAAGGAATAAGACCCAATGCCTCAGCATTTGGAAATGGAGATGTTCTCCTCCCTTGAAATCTGAGGGCAAAAATTCCCCGCTGAGACACAAACATGAGCTCAGAAAGGACCAAAAAAACCCCTAAAATTAGCCATTGTTTGGGTGTGTGTCTGGATTCAGAAACATTGACCTGGACACAGGCTTCTTCCTGGTCCTGCCAGGTGATGTGCCAGGAGCCATCTTGACTGGCCAGGTTGGAGGGACAAGATGCCCTGGCTTAATGTGGGCTGTGTTCCCTCCCAACTGTGTGTTTTATTGGGTAAACCCTGATCAGAAAAAAACAAACATAATTTGCTGCAATGTGTGGGCCCAGCAGGACCCAAGAAAAATGGCTCGAAACCTCAGGGAACATAGCAGGTTTTCAACTCATTGCTAGAGAAAGCGATGGAGGAAATACAGTATGGGACAATCCTTGTGGCTTTCCTCAAGGCCCTGCTTGTGTCGCTCTTTCCTCAGGTGATCCCAAAGCACAAATACGTCCTGGTGAAATTCGACACCCAGTACCCTTACGGGGAGAAGCAGGATGAGTTCAAAAAGGTGGCCGAGAGTTCGGAATCCAGCAGCGACTTGCTGGTGGCTGAGGTGGGCATCTCAGGTGAGATGGAGCTCCCTGCCCAGGTGGTCCCTGCCAGGGCACACCTGGGGCCTTTGGGATGATGAGGATGAAGAAGAAGAAGATCTCTCTTATTTCTGAAAATTGCACAGCAAATAAAATTCATGCTGTATTTTGGTACTGTATGTTAGCTGCCTTGAGTATAAGAAGGCAGTTAGCTGCCTTATTATCAAAATAATAAAGCAAGATTATTTTTTATTTGTATCCCACCTTTATTATTTGACCAATAACTCAACATATTCAACATTCCTTCCTCCTCCTATACTTTGCACAACGACAACCCAGTGAGGTGGGTTAGGCTGAAAGTAGGGGACAGGCCTAAGGTCACCCAGCTACCTTTCATGGCTAAGGCAGCACTATAATTCATGGCCTTCCATTCTTTAGCCTGGTGCCTTAACCACTGGACCAAACAGGCTCTCATATAAGAAAATTATCTGGATTTACTTAATTGTCATGTGCTCGGTCTTGTACTTTCCAGATGTGGCCTCTGTATTGGCTTTAACCACTGAGCCTTCAGCCATTACAAGGTTTTGGGTGCAGGGTTGCAAATACTCTCACTGTTCTAATGCCGTTTTTCCTCCTGGCCCATCTGTGACCCGGGTCTCATCTCAGTGGAAACCCAAAAGTTCCCAAATGCTCAACTTTCAGTCTTCATTTCAAAAAAAGGCCTCTCTCTGCTACCATTTTAGAAGTGGAAATTCCCCTTGCGTCCCTGTTTTAAAAGGACACCTGCTATTTCTTTCCACCCTAGGACGACCAAAACAATAGCACAGAGGGTGAATGCATAAGAGAGCTTGAAGTTGCACCATTTTGGCCTTGTGCTTCAGCCAGGATGAGCTTTGCAAGGAATAACATTGGGGTTCTACCGGCTGCGTATTTTCATCCTTCGAAGTGATTCAATGTTCCTTTATATTGAGAAAGTTACAGTAATAGATTAATCAAGCCACTCAAACTTAAACTTTCTGTTTAGAAATTTCTTCACTTTGGCCTTTGTGAAAGCCACTTAAGCACACTTATTTATTTATTGTCATTGATTTATTACATTTATATGCTGCCCATCTCTCTGACAAAGTGACTCTTGGTTAATCGCATCTGAAGCAAACGGTGACCTGCAAACCCACTAACTAGTTTATTCTCCCATTCCAAGCCTCCCATCTGAGTTCCTTTTGCATCTCTTTACAGATTATGGTGACAAGCAGAACATGGAGTTGGGAGAAAAATACAAACTGGATAAAGAGTCTTATCCGGTTTTCTACTTGTTCCAAGATGGCGACCTGGAAAACCCTTTGCCTTACGACGGGCAGGTCAAGGCCAGTGCTCTCCAGCGTTGGCTGAAACTCCGAGGGATCTACATGGGAATGCCAGGCTGCCTGAAAACATTCGATGCCTTGGCCAGCAAATTTGTAAGTGCTGCCCAAGAACCTGAGCGGCGCCAGGCGCTCCTGGAAGAGGGCCAAAGGCATTTGGCTCAGGCCAAAGAGAGCGAGCGCAAATCCGCCGAGCAATACATCAAAATCATGGGCAAAATCCTTGCCCAGGGGGACCCGTTCATCCCCAGCGAGATCTCCCGCATCACCAAGCTGATTGACGAGAACAAGATGAGTGACGGGAAGAAAGAGGAACTCTCGAAGCGCTTGAACATCCTGTCTTCCTTCCAAAAGAAGTCGAACAATGAGAAAGAGGAACTTTAACAGGGCAGGTGAAGATGGTCCACAGCGCGGGGTGAGGTCCCAATTGGTGCTCCTCGAAGCAGGCAAAAACTTCCCCTTGCTGTTTCAAAGAGATTGCAAAGCCCTTTTAACAGCCCCCTACCCATCCCATTCCTGGGGACAGAGCATGCCCAGTTTCATTAAGGGGACATTCAGAGACCACCATAAGGTCTAATAAACAAGGCGTTTTTCAAGATGGCGTCATTTAGAACTTGACCTAACTTGGAGCCTTAGCAAGCTAGTTTGGCTGGGTTGGATCCCCTCTCCCCACCTCCCCCCATTGTGGGAAATCTAAACATCCGAGAAACTGGGCTAGCCCTCTGGGTGGTTTTTGTGTGTGTGTGAGAAATAGAGCACCTTTTGGTCCAGGGGAAATGTATTAGAGAAAGTGAAGCCAAAAGCTACACCTGTCTCTTACTGACCAGTATTCACCGAAATCGGTTTTATGGAAAGAGTACTTAATTTGATAATAAAGGTTACTGGGGAAACAAACACATAAAGGCATTTTTCTCTTTTATCACAACTTCCTTAATAAAATGAACCCTCCTGGTTGAGCTGCTAAGAACTGAGATTGTGTTTGACGTTTAAAGTTGCACTTGAGATTGCCAATGTGGGAATTTATATCTTTCGACCCTTCATTTAGCAACTCTGTCTTGAATCACACACACACCCTCACACACACAAACACACAGCTATATGAGAAAAACCACAAGGTGTTTCTGACCAGGAAAATGTAAAAGACCAGCTTGCCCTCTTTCTGATAGCCAAGACAAGCTATTGGGTCAAGTCATAATATCACTAATTTATATTGTGAATACTTTATTGAATACTTTGCAATACCTTGAATTCACACAACATGCTGAGCACATCAGACTCTCAGACCTGGTTCTTCCAAGGACACCTAGTTCTTACCAAGCTTTGTTAAAGCACTTGCAATCCTTTCTTCATCATCACAAAGTTTAGGAACTTATATCACAGCTCAGGTTCTTAAAAAACTAATTTCTGCGTGCCTAGTTCCATTCTTTGCTATCTCCAATAACCTGAAGTCTTCTGGGACGTTTCCATCTACAAGTCCACTTGGGCTCTCAAAACTGGAAGGACAGAATTGTGTTGGAATTGGGAGCAGGGAAGTGTTTAATGCACTGCCATTTTATTTTTCTGCATTATTAAATAAGGCAGCACCTGCTCTAGGGAACATTCCTCCCTCAGATAGCCCAACATGACATTCCAAAGAGTAAGCTATTTTCCAGCATCGATCTGGGATATGAGCCTTTGTGGCGCAGTGGTGAGAGAGTGCAGTACTGCAAGCTCCTGCTGCTGACTGCCGGCTGCTGCAATTTGGCAGTTCAAATCCCACCAGGCTCAAGGTTGACTCAGCCTTTTGTCCTTCTGAGGTGGGTAAAATGAGGACCCAGATTGTTGGGGGCAAGAGGCTGAGTGGGCTGTGAAGCTCTATAAAGTGGTATATAAGTCCAAGTGCTATTGCTATATTTGGTGAGCCTCCTTGTGCAATGGGTAGATGAACGTTGGCTTTGTATTAACCCTCCTACAGGGTTGTGGTTTTAAAGTGGGGCAGGGCAGGTGTTTCATTGTCTGACAATGTCAGAAACATTTTATCCACCAAACAATTTTGGGCTGTTTTTAATTAAAATTTGAGAAAACTTTCTGCTCTTCCCTTTAAGAGTTCAAAGCATGCTGGTCCACAGCACCCTTCATTGTGGGTTTTCCAATAAATGCTCCGGTGAAATAGGAGAACCCCGCAGTTAAGAAAGCGCAACCAGCACAGCTCTCGGATAATGACACCCCTGGCGTGCGCTGTTCTGGAATGGGACAAAGGCCCTTTCTGTGCATCCCTCTCTTCTCTACTTCAAAGCAGCCAAGTGGCAGCCAAAGGCTGCTCTTCAAAGCAGCCGCCTCCTTGACTGACAGCCTAATTCCCTCCCAGAGCAGCCCAAAGGGCAGGACTTCCCCCAAGGGGAACCTCGGTTCGTTTCAGAGGACGCGGTTCAGTGGTTACCAGTCATTGGCTCCCCAGGCCCCAACACAGCTGGCAACAGGGTGTTTCATCCAGGGTGAAGTTGCCTTTGCGGGGGGGGGGCCGGGGAGGCTTTTCTCTCCCCCCCCCCGACAAAGTGGCTATCTTAACCAAGTGTTTCCACACCTTGTGCCTTCCAGATGCCTTGGGCGGCAACTCCCATGCTGGCTGGGAATGATTGGTCTGGTTATCCAACTTAGCGCCTCCTCCGTAAAGCTGGCCAAGGAGGTCATTAAGGTAACCCTTCCACTCTCGGCTCAAGCAAGCCAGCCAGTTCAAGACTCGGGGACTATGTGGCCACCGAGGGAAACCCGGGGGAAGGTTCCTCCATGGTTTAGGCCAGGGGTGTCCACCTTTGGCTGCTCTTGTGGACTTCAACTCCCAGAATCCCCCAGCCAGCATGACCCAGAAACTTCACCCCATACCTAATTTAAAAAGAGTCCTGTCTTTTGTTGCAGGTGGTCTTCCTTCTGTGGATTCAGGTCAGTAGAGGAAAAGAGACCGAGCTTTTCAATTCACTCTCACAATCAATCACACACACACACACACTCAGATGTCCCTTTGCAGGGCACTCAAAGTGGTTGTGAGTTTCCTTTGCCCATCAGTAGATGGAGCTGCTGTTTTGCTCTCTGGTGGACACACCGAGTTACTTTGGAGTAGCCCCAAATCAAAAATTTGGTAGCAGCTCTTCGGACTCTCAGGTTCCATTCAAAGGCATCTGCTCTGGGAGAGTTGCAGTGCCCTGTAGTGAGGCTAAAGTAAACTAGGGTTTAAATTTGGGTGGGGGAAGCCCCTCCCCCAGATAGTCCTTTGGCTCTCACTCTAGAGGGAAGAACCGTAATTAAAAGGGGCGGGGGTGTCCGGAAGCCTCTTTCCTGGCTGCCTTTCCAATTAACTCTGTCAAAATAATTGGAGCGTCTTAAGCAAAGCGCCTGGGGCTGCTGGAATCTAGACCAGCTGGAAAGGGGTCGCTTCTCCCCCTCTGTATGTCTTCTGTTTTGTTTCCTTTTTGCATCCCTGCTCTGGTCTTGGCTCTCTCCCTCCTTCGCCTCCAACCCTCCAGTTTTACCTTTTTCTTTCTCTCCTCCCTTCTTTCCCTCTTGGAAGCTGACAGGCGGCTGGACCACCGAGTCCTGCCTGCTGTGCCTCCCACCATCCGCTGCTGGCAACGGGGGGGGCGGGACCAACGAGGTGGAGCAAAGAGGGAGGCTGGCCAGTCAGCTAGCTGCCTGTCCACAGCTGGTCCCGTTGCTGCTGCCTGCAGCTCCTTACTTGGCTTGCCAGCATGGGCTCCTTTGGCCCCGGGGCTGCGGCTCAGGAGCTGCTGGTGCCACAAGATTTGGAGAGGGCTCAGGTGAGTCAAGGAAGAACCTGCAGAGATGTCCTAGTAGAGGGGGCTCAGAGACCTTCCCCGCCTACAATTTCACATGCATCCAGAGGGTCTTGGGTAAACAACCTGCAAATAGCCTGGCTTGCAAGGATATACGCTTATCTAACTTTCCTCTTTTCCCCACCTAGTTTTTCACTGTCATCCACTGGATCCAAGCTGTCACAGCCACTTTGAGGTATTCCATGCAGCCTTCTCTCTTAAGACATAATTGTAATGAATAAAGTTAAAGATTCCCAGGAGGGGATCAGCCAGGAAATAACCTTGGTTGAGGGTTTTAGGAGGGATTACCAAGCACGTCTCCCTTTTCTGGGGTTGCTAAATGCCATGGATGTATATGTTTTATTTGCTTTTCTCGGGTCATTCCTGTCTTTTATTTCCAGCCCTTCTCAGACTAAATTGACTTTGCGCTTGTTAGAATAAAATGCGTATCTTGTGTTTATTAAGCGGGAATTTGCTGGGCTACAGGAAGGTTCATACACGCTCTTAAAAACGCATCAAAGCTAGCAACTTTAAGCTCCACCAATCCGCCCCTTGTTTCCACAGCATCATGGGGTCGAGCTCCATTATCGGCTACACCATATTCCAGAACACCACCAGATCCCCTGAGGTAAGGGAAATTCCTTTGCTGATGGCAAAGAAGAGAAAAGCAATAAGCAAGATGGGGCTTTCTCAAGTAAGTGGAAAGGAGCAGGGATCTTCATCAGGAATGTTTGCAACGTTCAAGTACCTTTCCAATTTGCTACTAAACAAATATTAATTTTAGAAGCTGGGTGGTTGAATCACAATTTACTTTTGTTTTACCAAACATCTATGATTGCCCTATAGCCCAATTAATATATCTTATCTATCTATCTATCTCAGTATTTTTGAACCTTGACAATTTTAGGTAGCTGAGTAGCAGGATTTTTTTTACTAATTCTCTTCTACTAATACACACTTTGCACTGAGAGTATATCTGGATAAGAGACAATTGAAGAAGGAATCGTTTTGCCATTCTAGAGTTGACAGTGTGTGGTCAATTCTCTCTGAAGTGAGAAACAGAAACTCAAGACGGTCATATCATGGTTTCCATCCATCCTTAGATCTCCAATTTTTGTCCTAATGCAAGGCTGCGAGTCACCAGAGGGATTGCTGGTTTTGATCTTTCCACAGGTGCGTCCTCTGGTCTACCTGAGCCTCTCTGATCTCTTTCTGGGGTTGTGCTGGCTCACGGGGGCCCTTTTCTACAGTAATGAAGCATCCCACCCAACTAGAGAAGGCACCATCTGCTACAACTTGCAAGCCACTGGACAGGTGAAACCTCCGTTGATCTCCAGCTCCTTGGTGGAGTAGAAAGTGTGTTATTTTTCTAGTGGGCTTCAAAGGGGGTACAGAGTGTGGACTAGTGGAATAGCCATATATGGAAGAAGCAATCCAGTTGCTTCCATCTATTGCCAGTTGTTCAATCTTGGAGCTTGATGAATTTTGTGTTGGGGTTGAGCTGCCATGTTGAGTGGGTAAAAGCTTTAGAGAAGTATATGGGATCAAAGGCATCAAGAACATATAGAGTGGAGAGGCAAAGTTTCTTTGGAAGATTCTAGATACCTTTTCCCAGTTGGACTAAGACTCCAGAATTCTCAGCCAACATGCCTAAGATCTGGAAATTCTGGGATTTGCAGTCTAAACGCAACTGGAGACAGTTAGAGAAAGCTGTGGTTTAGAAAGACTGTGTGTGTTTCCCTTTTAATTTGACTATTGGATATGTAAAAACCCTGTATTATTAATAAGATTTTTTTCTTTGCTCTCTTGTGATAATGCCAGCCTCTGAATGCTTCTTACAGAGCTACCAACTCTGTTTTGCACCCCTCTCCTCACTTCTGTGTATTTTCCTTTGCTTGGAAGGCAAGTTTGGGTCCAGGATTGTCCTCTTGAGTCCAGGTTGCCATTTAATGGTCCTGTTCCTGGAAAGGCAATTCCAAACCACCAGAAATATTGTTTATTTAGTGCTGCTTGGTTGCTTTTCTTCTTTGACTCTGTTTTTAAAATGGCTTTATAATCTACCCCATAATCTACCTATAATATTGGTTATTGTGCCAATTAGCAGTGTCCTAACATTTATAAATAATTAACAGCAAAAGTCCTCCATATTATTGATCCCTTGGAATATTTATCTTCGGGTCCCTCTCAAGAGAGAGAGAGAGAGGTTGGTGTTTGCCTGTTTCACAAGATGTGTGGCTTGGCAGGTGTATTTGGGAACTTGAAAAAGCCCAGCCAATTCTCAAAGTAAAAATCCGTTTGCAAATATAAATCATGAGGCAATGAGGCAATGATGCTGTCACTCGAGTTCCCAGAGCCCTGATTAACCCCTAAACCTACTGGACAGGTCTGGGCAGCAAATAGATTTAATTCAGTTTGATCCACTTCACTCTCTTCCAATATGTTTTTCAAGCTATTTGGGAACACAAAATCACAAAACCAGGTTGGGGAAGATAAAGGATGCTATTACGATGTTTTTATGTTGTATTGTTAAGGATATTTATTTAGAAGATACCCCAGTATCCATGGATTAGATTTTGTTTCATCAACCTTATACAATATGATTTATCTAAAGTAACTTTGATTCGACAAACAGCTCCAACATTTTCCACATGTAATGGAATTGAAAAACAGAGGAAACTGGAAGGGTGGAGCTGTGATGAGATCGTCAGACTTTGTCCCTTCTGGGATCCTTTTCAGAAAAGAAAAACCACATATGCCTTGGGATATGAATTAGGCTTCCTTTACAAAACAAAACAAACCCAGTAACTATTTACAGTGGGAGAATGAAGGTGCAAACATTGTGATTTTGTTTTCTTGTTTTTGGACCGCTACTTCATATTTCATCAGGCATGCCAGGAAATTGCATCTTCCTGTTTCTGTGAGTCTTCCCATGTGAAGTGGAAAAACCAAACCTCACACATGGCTCCCTTTGAAGCTGTTTATGCTCACTGACAAAGTCAGACATACATACAAATTATATAAAAAAGGAGAGAACCACACCCACAAAGGGAGGCACATTCCTAGGCTTCCTCTCTGCGTGCAGTAATAGTTGCTCTTGCTGGATTTTAACTCCGGGACAAAATCAAAGCTGCAAAAGGTTATTTTCGACAGCGGAAATATAGAGGAGGTTGGCAAGAAAGTTATTGGGGGGGGGGGTGTTTACAGGCACAGGAGCTTCCTCTTGCCATTCACTACTTGCCTCCTCCCCATGGCCATGTTCACTTCTCAAACTATTCCAGATTTCCAAAGGCAAATTCGTAGGACTAATAATTTCCTCTGTTCTTGTTTGTTCTGCTTCTCAGATCTTCTATGTCGCCTCTTTTCTGTACACAGTGAATTACACCTGGCAGCTTTACACGGATTTGAAAGGGAAATTCCACCAGCACTTACATGGTCAGATGCCACAGGTAAAAGGTGCTTCCGTGGTGACTTGGATATCTTTGAGTCTTGTCTCTCCTTAAAAATCCAAGCATGATGTGGATCCCAAGTGGGTTACAAATGAAGCCAAAATATATATGCTATTTAAAGAACAGCAGGATACCCAGATGGGTTGAATTAGGTTCTTGAGGTTGCATTTTTGCATACTTGGAAACATAATTCAGGGACAGATAGCCACGCCAGGCAGCAGAAAATCATTGTATTGGCCTCTGAATGAGACCTAAAGTCCACAGACCATTGAAGAGGGCAGAACGTGGGGTTTTCTACCTGTGGGCATCACAGCCAGATGTTGGTGGTTCAATCTGGAAAGTGTATTGCTCCCCAATAAAAACACTTAAAATCCCGCGGGTCACAGGGGTCGTGAATTAGGTGGGCATGAGGCATTTCTCAACTCGACTTGTGTCTTCCAGCTCAATAGATTGCAACTGAGCATCCTTTCAGCACAGGTCTGAAGGCTCTAGGGTAGAAGAACGCAGCTCATTCCAGAAGATGGAAGAAAGTTTTAACAAGGTTTAAAGAAGGAAAACGCCTCTTAAGAGAATAACTTGTAGGGTGAGAATGAGAGGAGCACAAAAGCATGTTTGTGATGATGGGAAGGAAGCGCTCAAGATCTGTTCACTTTGTCCCTGTGGACATCACAGGGGGTGCTGGACACAAAACTCCAATGATGAGGCCGAACCAGGCAGAAGCCAACAAGGGCAGGACCAAAGCCAACTTGACTAAATTGCATGGAACTCAAAGAAACTGAATCCAGTTAAAATGATGACTCCTGTGTGGAGCCCATTGAGATTTGGACTTCTTCCAGAGAAGGCCACACCCTTTCTGCTTCAACTTTGGCTCCCACCTGAACAGGATCAGCAGGTTTGGGTGTTGTGCAAGGCCTTTGCCAATACTTGCTTGATAAAGGGGACCAAGGAAAAAGGCATGTACCCCAGACAGGGATGGACTCTCCATTGGGTTTTTTAAAATTATTCCTTCAAAAACATTTTGAAATGTGGCCTTCAGTGGAAACTGCTTCCACCATCAGGGCCATGAGACTCGAAGAAAGAGCTTGTAACGCCCTTTGAAAACTAATGGCTAATTGCTAATGTTTGCTTGTAATAATGTTTGTTCCAGGAAGCCCTTATGAATTTGAAGAGAAAGGCATGGCAGGAGGGGTAGCTGTGTTAGTCTAGTCTCTATGGCCATCCACTTCATGAGGAGGACAATCTGGGAACAGCACATCCTGTCCCCAGACAGTGTGAGATCACTTCAACAATCTGGTCAATTCCAGCCTTCTTTGAAAACTTCCTTCCTTTGAAGGCTGAAAGAAATGTGTCATATAGGGTTAGGTCAAAGGCTGGGTCACTCTCCAAACATAGAGAGTAGGATTTTTGGCAGGAAGAAGGATATTTCTTCCACTCTGTGTGTGTGTGTGTGTGTCTGCACATGAACGCATCAGTACATGCCAGTGAAATAAACATCGAGGTGTACAGGAGATAGCAGGCATAGAATTAATCCTGGATTGGTTCGACTTTGATTCACCTTCAAGTTTTTAAAACAATAACTTCTCGGTGGACTGGCTTTATCATTGCTTCATTGTTGTGAGCAAAGTCTCATCTGAAATTAACACATCAACATTCCCCGTGCTTCGATGCTAATTTTTTAAGACTTTCCCTCCCCCAAAACAATTTCAGGGTACACATTTTATTTCCCCTTTCCTGCATCCACTTTATTTTATTTTATTTTAATTCATTCCAACTTCTGAATCTTCGGCACAAACCTCTTCAAATTATGGAGCTAAACCCCTGGTATTTCCTCTTTCCCTCTTTTGTAGATGTTGAGCTACTCAACTCACCTTGGCCGAATAGCAATCCTTTTCTCTAGGTAAGATTAACCTCCCAAATGCCACTGGATTCAAGGGGATTGGAGGGGGAGGGAGGGAGGGGGAGGCAGTGGAGCTTACCCCCTCTACTTGGAGAAATCTGGGTGAGCTGCCCAGTTTGATCTGGCCAGACCCTTGCTATTTAGGCCAGTAAAAGCAGCTCTGGAAGGTGAGCTGGTGTTTTCTCTGGGGGATTCCAAGATCTTGAACCCGAGACTGACCTATCTTTTCTCTTCCAGTCTCATCCCGATATTCCTGATGGTGCCTGTTTTGGGACTAGGCAACCACTTTCAGTGTTCTCAGAACTTCACAGCTGAACATGGGTACGACAATCTGAACATAGTACATTTTGCCGAGCCCAGAGAGTCAGGGGTGGCATGTCTCTGGACTGAGACTTTGTCCTACAACGGCCAGTGACTTCCAGAGGGCAGAGGTCTCCAAACTTGGCAACTTTAAGACTTGCGGACTTCAACTCCCAGAATTCTCCAGCCAGCTCCCAGGCTCACTCCTTTGCGTCTGTTTGGTCCACAGGTGCCTCCTGTTGCACATGGAAAACATGCTCAGCCCTGGATCCCAGCAGGTCACCTGCTCGGTGCTGCGTTTGTACAGCACTGGAGTTTTCCTGGTCTCGTTTATGGTCAGCTTCCTTGCAATTCTGGTAAGAGGCACACTAAGGGGGGCACCTCCTTCTGTGTTTGGAAATCCTTCAGCACTTATGGGAGGGGGAATTCAGGAGAGGTGCTCGTGCTTTCAGTTGTGAAGCACACAAATCATGCTTCTTTTCCCTACCCTGCTGCTTAAGGTGTGATGCCTTCCAACTGCTGCTGCATTCCTCTTAGCTAGAGCAAACAGTTCCCTAACGCTGATTTAATGCATCGCATTCTGACCGCATGTGGAACTGCATTTCCACACCCCGGAGTCCAGCTGCCTAAATAAATCTCAGCTTGTTTTTGTTTCCCTAATGCTAAACAGATGGACTTCAGAATAAGCACAGATTCTTTGAGGAAAAAATGCAAGGCAAAACAATAGAAACACTTGAACTGCTGACTGGGCACATCTTAGGTAGTCTGGCTGCTGATTTTAGTTAGGTAAATTAGATCAAGAGAGGCTGTCGGTGGCCTGATTCACACAACCCTTTAAGCCATTATAATATATGACTTTGTTTTGGTTTAAAGCAGGGGTCTCCAACCTTGGCCACTTGAAGCCTGGCGGGGAATTCTGGGAGTTGAAGTCCGCCAGGCTTCAAGTGGCCAAGGATGGAGACCCCTGCTTTAAAGCGATGTGGAAACTACCTCTGGTGGTTTAGAAGCCATGGTTTAGACCTTATTGCCTTGTGCAGGCCCAGTCAGGTGTAGTTTAACCCACAAACCATGGTTAAGTAACCCCTAGACTGGTGGAAGAAGTGAACCCAGACCAGGCATGGGCCTGGATTTAATTCCTCCCAAGGCTTCAAAGTCAGGAGCCCGAATGCAGCCACCTCCCTTCCACCCTCTCTGCCGTCAAGCACGAACCCGTCGCTGAGACCTTGCTTAGATCTTGCTCCTTCTTTAGACGTTGCTCATCCGAGCCAGAATGTTGTACAAGCGGTTTGTGAACTCGATGGGCTACGTCGGCGACCAACAGTGGGCGATGTTGAAGGTGGTGGAGCAAGCCGTGGCTCTGTACCCTGTGGTGTTTTTCTGCTGCTGGGGGCCAGGTATGGAAAGGCCGAGGGATGTGGTCTGCGGTGAAGGAGATAGCACCTCTGTTTGCAAGCGGGCCCTTCCAGATCTCAACCTATCCGAGGCCAGGGCCCCTCCCATTCTGGGAGTTGAAGTCCACAAGTCTTAAAGCTGCCAAGTTTGGGGACCCCTATCTTAGGGGAGCCAACCTTGCTTTTCTGAGCTTCCCAGACCCTTTTAATTATTTTAAAAAATTACTATATGCAGAGATGTATCTGCTAGTCCTGTGCTGTCCAGACAGTTTAGAGTTAATGGGATTTGGGATACTTAGTTAGGAATTGAGAGCTGTCCCCTTAAGGGAATGCATCATGATAAATGTAGTTAAGGTATCCTGGGAAATAGAGTTCATGTCATGTGGCCACATCTGTAACCCTGATTGGTCACTGAATTGACCCTTGGTGGGTTGGGGGAGGTTTCTTCACTCTTGCCTGAACACACAGCCTCATGATAGCATCTCTACCCCCTGCTTCTACGATATGGGATGAAAGCGATAAGAGATAACCATCTTTTTTACCCAGAAAGTCAGATATGCAAAGGATTGGACATTAAGAAGAATCTCGTCATAACTGTGAGTTGTTGAGGATGCCTGATGAAGCAATAAAAAAGACTTTATATGGATGCTTTGTGAAGTTTATCTATCTGAATAAGTCCTACCACCCTTACTGTATTTATTGTTACTGATCTTCTTCTCCCATTTCTTCCATCTGCAGCCTTTATCCTCAGCATAGTCAAGCTGGCACGTATAGACAACACCAGCGTTTACATGGCCCTTTATGTTCTAGAGGTAAGTATCTCTTCAGCCACGCACCCCAAGAAGAGCCCCCGGGGCGCCTTCTCTCCGTGCGCAGCACTCATTGCTCATTGCTGGTTAGGGGGACTAACCTTTGGTGGGAAGGTTGGCTTCTTTGCTGCTGCTTCTGGACCGCCCCAGGCAACTCCCGTCTCACACTGGGCCTCTTCCCTTCTCCACTCAGGCCCTGACCGCATCTTCCCAGGGGTTCCTGAACTGTGTGGTTTACGGCTGGACCCAGCACATGTTCCACTGTGTGAAACGCAAGGCTTGCCGTGATGTCGACACCCAGACGCCCCTCCTGCGCTCCCAGAAGAGGTTCTACGCCAGCACCCTCCCAGCCCACCCGCAAGCGGTGGCTGAGCCCTCCTTCCCTTCCACAACCACGGTGTTATGAACGGGAGGCGGACTGTCTGAACTCCCCTCTTCCACCTGTCATGCCACGAGGCAATTTGCTCAGCAAGGCCGGCTTGGCTCTCTAGATCCTGCACAGAGGGAGTTCCACTGATGACCCTGAAGCTCTTCTTGCTCACAGCCTGGGTGAGAAATGTGGCCGTCAACACGGATCAGCGGCAGAGGCGTGAAATGAAAGGGCTGGCTTGGGAGGGCTGCAAGAGAATTGAAGTGCAATTGGACAAGAAGAAACCGAAAGACTCCTTAGATTTAAATAATCACTATTTATTTAAGGGAATCAAAAAATTGGATAGGGTGGAGACGACTGCCTTTTTGGACTGCCTCACGTTTCCCCCATGAGACGGTTTTCCCAGCATCTTCCAAAGAGTGGGATACAGCATCACCAAGAACTGGAATGCCTCCCAGTGTGGTGTTACCACCCTGGAATTTTTTTTTTTTCTTTCAGTGCTGCTGATGGAATATTTTACAACTTCTTGCCAAACTGTAAAACATAAAAGCAACTGTGTGTGGATGGATTTCTGCTCCTTTTGATTGCAGAATGCTAAAAGGCATGCCTTCCTTCTCTTACTACTGTTTTAACACCTCCCAAAAATTATATATAGAAATAACGTCCTCCCTTCATCCCAACTGACTCCCGATCTCGTGGCTTCCAGAATTCCCGCCCCTTCCTCCAAGACTCCTGTAAAACTGAAAAACCTCAGCTGCACAATTTTATCTCCTTTCTCCGGGTCTCCTAGGAATCCTTTTCAATCCACCCTAAGATCCCTTCACCCTCACTGCAGAGATGACTATGCTAAGCAGATGATCTTAACCAGCATTCTTAGAGTTAGACCTTCTTTCAGTGGCACTTGGGGATTTTGGGAGTGCCAACACCTTGCTGGAGGCTGTCTTACTCCTTTTTCTATTGTTTACAAATCAGTTACTCGTTTTCCCTTTTTTTCAGTCTTTCTTGTGTCTGGCCTCTCTCAGTAAAAGTCAGGACAGAAGTTTTCAGTGGTCTGAAAATGAGGCTGAAGATGTAGGGCATTAAGATTCATCTGAAGCCAGACATGAGATGGGAGGAAAGATCATTTTATACCTTCTCTGAACCTCACGTTTCTCTTGCCCTCTTTTTCTCCTAACATTTTAAGTTAGTTCTAATTTCATTTACATAAACGTTGAGTTGCAACCAATGTGTATTTGACTTAAGAGGTGTAGGGTACTAAAGATAAATCTGAGTGCTGCCTGATAGTTCATTTGTCTTAGTGCTCTATGGGGCCTGTGTGGAATTCTTCCTAAAGTTATCTCAGCCCCTGGAAGAAGCTGGTTCAAGGACTGCAGTCCCCTCCCTCATTCCTGCCAAAGTCTGGTCTTATAGCTTTCGTAGCCAAGAAGGGATTATCTTTTGGGAATCCCTCCCTTCCATCACAAAACTATCTAGAGTCATACCGAATAAATTTCTGCTTCTTGCACTTCCTGACATTCTGAGTCGTTTAAGAAGAGGCATTATTTAGTGGACACATTCACAAGTTTGAATTGTAAGTGATTTTATTACCTGCCCTCACCTCCCTCCTTTCCCTTTTTCAATAGAGGAAAGTATTGCATTTGATTTGATGTTGCAGCGATCCAAACTATCTTAGCAAAGCCATTCTGTTTTTGCTTTTTTCCATGTTGGAAAGTCCTGAGTTTTATTCGAACAATGACCGGTTGCTAACTTTATAAACATTAGATGAGCTTGTTGCAAGAGAAGCTAATTTTTGTAGTGAATTTCTGTGGGCCTTCTAGGGAGCCTCAACTGGCACCCTTACCTGGGCGTCTGTTCTTTCCATGGTAGGTTTCCAACACTTCAAAAATGGTCCCAGGAGTTCCCACACCTTCGGAAAGATCACAAGAACAGCAGCGATAATCAACATGCAAAAAGGAATGATGGTTCCCAGGATGTATTTTGCCAAGGAGTCACCCCAGGCAATCACAGGAAACCCTCCATCAATGCTCCCTCCTGCACCCCAATACTTGCAGTTCGGAGGGGCCCACCCACTATTGCAGTGGCATTTGTGAAGGTTGTTGCAGACGCCTCTGCCTCGGCAGGTTTTCCGCGGGTCGCAGGTCAAATTAAGTGCGGCTTTGGGGACGCATGTGCGATTGATGCACACTTTGTATGGGTCACACACGATGCCGTTCGGGACAGACCCGAGGTCCTGGTGATGGATTTCGCTGTGTTGTGAAATGCTCCAGCACACATTCTCTTGCACTATGATCTTATGGAACACCACGTCTTTCAGGTCAGGCAGAGAATTCACATTTACACACTGAACCTTTCCACACATGCTATGAATAGGATGGCATTTCAAATATTCATTCCTGGAAGAATCGATGCCACAGTTGCCGTAGGGAGTCCCGAGGGTGTTCAGAACGAGGTAGCAGCTCTCGTGAGCTGATCTGGACTCCCCCCTAAAGATTCGGTGGCACAAGAAATCGTGATCCCAGCACCTCTTTTTGTAACAGTAAGAAGAATATTTGCTACAGGGTGTTCCATCCTGCAAGTACAAGTCTTTTGGGCAGTGTGCAGATTTCCCATCACAGTATTCAGGGAGATCACATTCGTTGACTTTAGCCCGGCATATTTCTCCTTTGGGAATGAACATACATTTTCGGCAACACTTTCCTGTCCCACAAATGGCATTTTTCTTCAAAAGACATTCAGGAGTGCAGCAAGGATCGTTCCTGCATGCATTTGGTTCCCCACAATCGCATTGTTCGCCCATATCCAAAACCCCGTTCCCACAGTGCTTAAATCTGGAAGATATTTCAGGGACATTTAGCAAGCAGCCCAAGAGGCCCTGTTGGTGAAGGTCTATGAAATCCAGAATGCTGCAGTTACTGAACAGGTTAACAGAGGCGTGGTACGTGTGCATAATACAGTTTGTGTTTTCGCCACAGACACAGTAGGAGTCGTCATGGCTCATCCCAATATGATAGGCCAACTCGTGAGAAAATCCGCTTGCGAAGCGGATCAGTTGGTTCTGGAGGTAGACTTGGAGTCCTACTGAAAAATGTGGCTTGCAAATAGCAGAGTGGTAGGACATTCCGAAGACATCTTTGAAAGTCTGTGAAAGGAACAAGAAGGCCGTGTCATATGCTGTCCTGTTGGCCATGTTGGTTGTTCTCCACTTATTGAAATTTTGAAGAACTTTTGCGATGTCTGTAGAAATTTCTATTAAGTTGTTTTCTGTCCAGATCTCAAGTCCAACTAGGACAACGTTTGTCTTGAGACCCTGAAAGGTGGCATCCACAATGTTCACCACATCCAGCACTACTGTTTGCACTCTGCTGACATTCTTTGCTTCTTTGGCAAATACGTTATTGTCTACTACAATATACAGTTCTATGTATTTGGGGAAATCTTCGTACTGGAGATAATTGTACACCGTTCTGGTATGTCTGGTCCACAGGTTTTTTGCTTGGTGCCTTGTTCTTTCGAACCCTGTTCTGTATGATGAGAAAATAGGCTGTGATTCTTCGGAAAGGTAGAGAAAATGTTGAAAGGTAGAGGAATTCAGCAGAGGCTCAATACCGTAAGTTCTTGCACCAATTTTCAATATACCAGTGAGACCACAACAGGTCCTAAGAACTGCAAGGGAATCAACTACACCGTCCACATAACCTTGACGGTAGCATTCAACTGGCATGTAGGGATGGCTCTCAATGCGTTCCCCCTTCGAATTGTATGTGAAGACTGGAAGGTTTTTAGCTAGGAAATGCTTTGGGGGCTTGAGTCGGATGATGTAATCCCTTCCTGCTGCCTTGATGATGTAAGATATTTCATCCTTCTTTGTCTTCCCTCCTTGGGCTACTAACCATCTTGGGATTATCACCTCATAAGAGGAATATGCCGGAGGAAGCAGTGAGCTGCAATGAATGATGGAAAGGTTGAAGACCACCAACACAATGCAGGTTGCCAACGGGAAGAAAAACCAGCACCCAAGATGTCTACCCACACTTGTCATGATTCAGCTGTGTCGAGTTTCACACATGCTTTGCTTGGAGGTGAGATTGATGTGGACATCCAATGGGAAAAAAGGTCAAGGGTTGGTTTGTGTAAGTCAGTTAATTTTGTGAGAGGTTACTTCAGTTCATCGATGCCCAAAAAAGCAATGGCTATCACCATCATTTGCTTGAGCCATCAAGATTCTTCAGGCATGTCCTACTCTCTGGCTTGGTGGCCATTTTTACTGAACGAGAGAGCTAAACCAGAGAGGACACTAGGGAAAGGGGGGACATCTCAAGAGTTTCGGACCCTTCCTCTTCTCACTTGTTCTGGATGAATCTTGTAAAGATCACAGCAGCCAAGAATGAACTCACCACTGATCCAACGGGTCTTCTCCAGTGGAAGATTCTAGAAGGCAACTGTTTCTCCAGCCTCTTTAAATGTGAACATTCCACTTAACCTCCCTCCAACAAGAGTCTTCCCAGAGTTACTGAATAGCAAATTTCAGGATTGAAATTGTGGAGCAAGCTATACCTGGATCTTCTCTTTTATTTCAAAAATTGGATGGCATCCTTGCTACTTTTCAAATTTCCAGTTCTGCCTTTGAGGATCTAGTCAACCCCTTCCAGGTATTCCATGGCCTTGTGAGATGAAATAATCGAAGGGACTGGCTCACTGTTATTCATGTGGCACGTTCTTTTTTATGCCTTCCCTAATTGGTACAGACTTTACATAGAAAGACAGGTGCCCACAAGGCAAGAGTATCAGCTGTGCTCGTCCATGAAGAAACAGCTACTACTACTAATCCTCTCAGTCTTTTGACTGAGATTAAGGAGCTGTCCAACGCAGCTCAAGGGCAGAAATGTTATGCAGACAGGCAGGCCATGGCCTTAAGCAAATGCAAAATCGATTTCACTTGCAAATTCACGCTGAAAGAATCGATGCCGTAAGACAGCAAAGACAGAACTGGGTTACCTGCCAACTGATATTACCTTTAAAAAAACAACCCCAATCTAGTTGAAAACAAGACATTAAAAAAAAACTTGAGGCAGAAACTTTGATAAATTTTACTAAAATTATTTTATGTACACCGATGCATAATATTTACATTCAATATAATACTGATTCGAAAAACAAAACCGTGATACAGCAAAATGCTTGAGAGTGAGGAAAGCAAAACGAGGATGAGGAAGGTGGGATGGAGCCTAACAGCTGAAGTCGGCTACGCTGTGGCTGAAAACATACATGCGCAACGCCATTCCCGCTCCCAAAACACTTTCTTGTGGATTCTGTCTCTAAGGGTCAACCATCATCGCCGGAGGTTTGGCCCCTCATCAGCAAGAGTGCTGGTTTTTCCTTCCACAGGTACAAGGAAGATGGAGATGAATATGAAAAGCGAGGGAAGCCCACTAAAATCCAGGACCATCGAGTGTTTTTATAAAAGATGCCTCCCCGCACCCTGCTTGCAAAGGAAAAGTGGTGACCACAGCTATTCCCTACTGCAGCCTCCCCAAAGCCGAGGCTCTCCAAACACGCAGGACTACAATGCCCAACCCCCAACGATGAGAGTTGTAGTCCCAATACATCTGGGGACACTCAAATCAGGGAAAGCTAATGCATGTGCAGCGTCATACAGAACAAATGCAAGAAGGGTCCGTTTGGGAAGGTGGAAAATCAGAACCAATGATTTGGGGGGGAGGGAAGACACTTCCAACCGTTCGCTCCCTGCCGTATCCTACCCAAATAGCCGCCACGGCAGGTGAATTCCTATCCTGCGTAAAGATTTAGCCCACTCGGCAGAGACGGCAAGAACTGAGACAGGCACTTCTCAGAAGCCAATCGCAGAGCTGCCAACATTGCTGGGAGAGAGAAAGTTTCGCCTACTTTCACCAAGAATTAGCAGAACATACAACAGATGGAAAGAATCATTGATCCAAAGAGCCCGGATCCTGAGCCACACTCAAACAAGTAATGGTGGCAGGATAAGAGAAAAAGTAAAAACAATAATCTCAAAAAATTCTCAAGAATAGTCGAACAAAAATTAAATAAAACAAAGTATTTCATCTTCAGTTTCATTTTCTGACAGCAGCCTTGGCTTCCCTGTCATCTTCCACAAGATGAAACTGGTGGGGGGGAGGGCTGTCTTCTAGGAGCAGCTGTGTGTGGATCCAGCCCCTTCCCATGGAAAGCAGAGGCCACCAGGGAATTACTGGGATTTCTGACCCTGCCTCAGCTGGAGGACGACAGGCTGGGGAGACTGAGGCAAGGACAAGAATGACTTTACATACGGTACTTCGATAAAAAGGACCATCAGCCAAAGTCCAACCCTTAAAAACGTCTTGCAAGCTCGAGAAAATAGAGGAAGGGAAGCTCAAAAAAAAGAAAAGACTTATTAAATACTTTCCAAGCCATGAATGCCGCTTGCCGCAGAAAAACCGAATGCCGCCTCAAGGGCATCCTTGGTGGGAAAGCACTGTATGTACAGAAGGACCAGAGTGCTCTGCTTCAGAGTGACGGAAGAAATTGCAGCAGGAAGTTATTGACAAGCTGGTGCTAAGCCTCACCTCATGCTGGCCTTCTGCAGAGCAGGAGAAACATTTTCCTACTTCTGCATTTATTTATTTTTTCTGGCAGAGGACTTTGTCTCCCCAGATTAAAAGGCTCCTTCTCTGGTGTGGCATCATTTATCCTTGTAGGTATCTCCAAAGAACATTTTGCCGTCCTGTTTCTTATGCATTCTCCTTGTATGTTTGCAGACCAGATGGAAAGTCCTGAGATTATCAACTGAACTGGCACTATAGACAAGAGTTTCCAGCTTCCCAGATGTGATTTAGCCCTAGCAGCAAAATCTTCCTGTTAAAATCTAAAGAACTAAAACCAAGACGAAAGCCAGAGGCTTGCAGGCCTTCCCATCAAATGGCTCTTGATAAAACCTGCAGGAATGCAACCAGCAGCCGCCATACACAAAGTCCACAAGAAAAGCATTTGAGGGATGAGCCCAGAAAGCAGAAACAGATGCCGGGCAAGGATGATATGACACAGGAAGGATAAAAAAAGAAAAAAACCACCACCAGCCCAGAAATAGCAAACCGCAGAGTCGTGGTGGCCAGTGGGAAGCCCGCATATAACCTTGGATCGGCATTTCAGCGGCCACGGGACAAAGGGAACGGTACTGGAGTAGTTCTGTGGGGCTGTCCCCAGGCTTCAAAGGCAAGTCTTTTGCCAGAGAGAACACATTTCTCTCGTGGCTGAACTGGTAAAAACCCACAAGCTACCATTTCTGTCCTCCATTGCTTCGCGGTACAAAACAGAAGAAAAGGTAACCCTTGGCTCAAGAAAATAAGTCTCAAGATCTGGAAACACAGGGCTATTTTTTAATCAATCGCCACTTTTTATAGGTCTGCCTTGAATCACCAAGCAGCTGAGTAGCATCTCTGGCTGGTTTCTTCAAGTAATTTTATTGAGCTGAAGGCCAACAGAGACCCCCCAGAACCGAGCTGGTGCCCTACAGGTGACAGGCAGCTGGAGAGATATTGCCTCATCTGGATACTCAGGAGAACACAATCATTTGCCCCATTTAAAATCATGAATGAAGGGCTACGTAAAAATCATGTAATATATAATATATATATATATATATATAATTTTGAGGAACCGAGTTTCTTAAAAAAATATTACAGTACCAATGATTCTCATTATCTACATCTATACAGCATTTCTCAAGCTGCGTGGAAATTTAATGAAATAATTATGACTTATTAATTTACATAAAAATACTTTTTACAGTTTACAGCAGCCTTGCCCAGCTGGGTACTTTCCACCCTTGCAAGACCATCTGGGAAGGCGCTCGGTTGGGCAAGCCTGCTTTAACAGATAATTCACAAAATGGTCTTTTTTAAAAAAAGAAAAGAAAGAATAAAACGAGTGAGAGTATGTGTGATTGGATAAGAACAAGCAGCTCCGACTACTGCGACTCGTGGGCGGCCGTCTGCTCTTCAATGACTTGCTTCACTATTTCTGCCAGTTTTAGCCGGTCCACTTTATCTGTAAATCCTCTACCTAAAAATGGAATGAAGTGAACTTAGATTAGAATTCTTTTACTTTTTTATTGGCCAAGTGTGATTGGACACACAAGGAATTTGTCTTGGTGCAAACGCTCTCAGTGTGCATAAAAGAAAAGAGACATTCGTCAAGAGTCAAGAATCATCAGGTGCAACACTTAATAATAGCCATAGGTTACAATAAGAATAGAAGTAGAATAGAATAGATATTAGAATGAAGAGTAGAGTAGAATTCTTTTATTGGCCAAGTTTGATTGGATACGGAAGGAATTTGTCTTGGTGCAAATGCTCTCAGTGTACATAAAAGAAAAGAGACATTCGTCAAGAGTCAAGAATCATCAGGTGCAACACTTAATAACAGTCATAGGGTACAATAAGCAATCAAATCATACTAGGAAACTGTCAACCAAAATAATTAGGATACAAGCAACAAAGTTACAGTCATTCAGTCCCAAGTGGGAGGGTTGGGCGATAAGGAGTGATGAGAAGAAGTAGTGCAGACTTTGTTAATAGTTGGACAGTGTGGAGGGAATTATTTGTTTAGCAGAGTGATGGCGTTCAGGGGAAACTGTCCTTGTGCCTAGTTGTTCTGGTGTGCAGTGCCCTATAGTGTCATCTTGAGGGTAGAAGTTGAAGCAATTTATGTCCAGGATGTGAGAGGTCTGTGGATATTTTCACAGCCCTATTTTTGTCAAAAGCAATCGAGTGAAAAATAGAAACTGGATGGAAAAAAGAGCCTGTCGAACCCATTTCTTGATCAGGACAAGAATGAAGGCCAGAAAGGGAGACAGGGTGATCCCAAGCACAGCTCTAGACTAGAGGGACAGGGACCCCCTTCACAATCAGTTCACTTCCCAATCAACACTGAAAGCTGGCAGAACTTTAGAAAGAGACCAGACTAACAAGAGGTGTTTGCTCTAAGTTACAAATCTAAAGTTGCTCTGAAGCCCCTGCCTCCAATACCTGGGCAATTCTAAACTAGATTTCCTCAAAAAAAAAAACAAAAAAAAAACCTCTTAACTGCTGTCAGTTTTCATACCCCCCCCCCCCAATGACATAAACCCCCATCTCAGGATAAGTGGGGGGAGGGGATGCTTCATTCTTCGCTTGTGCTGTCGTGACCCTTAAAACAGATTTGCAATACTCACCGTTCCAGCTAAAACTCTGCAGGGTGTCTCTGAGTAATTTACATTCCCGGTTATACTTCCAGGCTTCCTGCATAACTTCGTTCAGTTTCTCATCTTCATTTTCTCCTGGTCCAGAACAGGAAAAGAAGAAGAAAAAAATCTCCTGAGCATTCTAAGACTTTTTGATCGACAAGCTGGAGTTATTTCCAAACAATTAAAAGTTGAACTTCCGTCTGGGGGATGCAACAGAAACGGCTGTCAAAATCAAAGCTGAAGGAAGGTTGAAGAAAAGACAGACCAGGTATTTGGATGGATGCAATTATTTTCCTACCCCTCTTCCCAATACTCTGAGAGGCTGTGGGGAGCAGGAAGACAGTGAACAACAATAAGAGGTCAGAAGAGGGCAGGATAAGGGATCGGAGAGGGAGAAAGGATGCCGTAAAGGGGAGAATCCGTGACTTAAAGTCCCATCCAATCAAGAGTTGGTTGTTTTCAATGGGAGTCTACCATCTTCTACCTCTGAGGGCTCTGCCTGGTTCCTGTTATATTGTGCTCCCCTATCTAGAGAAATGTTTTTCCCTCCAGGCATCTTAAAATTCTTTGAAACAAAGAACTGGGCATTAAAAAAAATATTTGCTGTTACTCAGGTTGCTTGCAAGTTAATCATCTCATACTTTTCCTTGACCCGCCTCAAAATCTAGCCGGAACGAAAAACAGCAGTTCATTATTTTAAAGTAAAAATCAGAGTACAGCACCTTGGTCTGTTACCCAAGACCAAGAGCAGGAATTCTGATTTCCAGATCACTCGGGCTCTTTTGCTGGAGAAAAAGCTTGAAAAGGACTCTGCAACTGCACCACCTCCCACCCGCCATGTCCCCCAAAGCATCTCTTCTTAGGATCTGCCACCTTTACCAGCCTGTGGCAGGATGCACTGAGCAATCACATCCCGTAGCTTCTCCAGAGCGACGTTGGAGTCCTTGCTGCTGTTCTCAGGGTCATGGATGTACACGCTTTCCTTTGGTTTTGTCCTGCAAGGAGAGAGAGAGAGAGAGAGAGAGAAACGTGAATTGTGCTAGAGCAAGTAACACAGCAGATTCAGGGACACCCTCCTCCTCCTCCCAGTTAGTCTTCTGAACAACATTAGCCTGTGCTAGAAACAACAACGAAGCAGGGAAGGGTTGGGGCATGTCCTGGCCTGACTAAATATATTCCCCGCCTGCCATTCTTTCCCATTCTTCCTTTCTACCGTCAGAAGAAGCTGCTCAAACGCTCACCCCAGCAGTTTCCTTTTGCGCAGGATCGGGTTGTTGACCGAGTGCAGGGGCTTGAGGCTCACTTTGAGATCTTGTATTCTCATATTTGCCAGTTGCTCTGCGTGTGCCTGCTGGATCCCGGCAACCATGGCCTGTTAGGATTGGAGGGCAGTAGTTAATCATTCGGGGTTTCAACTTGCGATACCTTAGAGCAGCTGGTGGAAGGAAGGATGGGCTTGAGCACAAGACAGGGACCCCCCTCAGGGGCCAAGAACCGCTTGGGAAGATCCCCAAAGAAAAATCAGCTCAAGAGCATCAACTGGGAAGCCAGAGGATGGGAGTAACATTCGCAAAGCCTCTGACTGCAACTCCCTCCCTCCCAAGGTGTCCACTCCTCTACTTAAAAAAGCATCACCTGAGGTTTGAGGAAGGAGGACCTTCCTGGCTGGAACCTCTAGGCCCCCACAAGGAAGAAAGGAAGGAAGGAAGGGAGGGGAAGGGAAGGTAAACCACTTCTTTACAAATAAGCCATAAAGGACCTTGTCCATCATCAGCTGAGCAGAAGGCAGTATGTTATCAAGCGCCTCGGTCGAGTTGAGCCAAGGGTGATCCAGGACGCCTTCTGTCGTCAGTCTCTCCTCTGGCTTCACTTTCAGCAGCCTAAGGGTTTTTAAGAAATGGGACCCATCACTCCACTGACCCTTTAAGGCAGGGGTCTCCAACCCAGGCCCCTTTTAAGATCTGTGGACTTCAACTCCCAGAGTCCCCCAGTCAGCCATGCCGGAACCTGAAATCCACAGGTCTTAAGGTTGGGCGCCCCCCTGCCTGAAGGCTTCCAGATATTTTTCACTGACTGCAGCTATTTGGTGGACGGCAGCTGGATGCTCCTAAAACCAGCAAATGGAGGCTGGCCATTGGCCCAACATTAGCTTGAAGAAGACGTCGACAGAGTTGGGCAAGAAGCAGCCAAGGCTCCCAGGACGTACTTACTTGCGCACAATGTCTTTCGCCATTTCTGAGATCTGGCTCCATTCTTCCTCCGGGAACTCAAAGCTTCCCGTCATGATTTTTTTCCGCATGTCCTTGGGAATTGTCCGGCTGTGATGCTTCGAGTAGAACGGGGGATACCCACACAGCATCACATAAATGATGACGCCCAGGGACCATAAGTCACAGCTCTGATAGGAAGGGACAAATAATCAGAAATGTTGGTATCTGATGGACGCTGGTTCCCACCCAGGAGGAAAGTCCCCTCGGCACAACTGAGGCAGAGCCAGTCAAGCATCCTGGGGGGCCAGAAGTCTACCTTGTTGTAAGTGTAGGGAGTTGGCGAAGTAGGGATAATGCCACACTTTTCTTTCTGGTGCCTCCTTTGTGCCTCCAGGACCTGTTGGGCGAAGGGGAAATAGCCAGAGGCCTCAGATCTTACAGCACAGGGGACCCTGGTCTGTGAAAAGAGGCCCGAGAGCCCCAGGAAGGAGGCGGCCCTTACCTGAGGTGCTACGTAATAAGGAGTGAACTGTGGGGTCATCAAGTCACCTTGGTCGATCTTGGCAAACCCAAAGTCGCAGAGCTTCACGGGAGCATCCTAGAGCAAGCAACAAGCCGCTTAGGTGAAACGTGTCAGCGTCACAACACGGAGCACGGAGCACCTCTCAGAAATGTTTCTGGGGCTGCTGAAGGAAGGGAGAGAGATACCAGAGCCAAGAGAATCAACACAGAGGGAGGTCAGGGGGGAGGATTGGGGAAGGCCCAGGACCGAAGGAGGGGACCCTGGCATGAAGCGGCAAGGAAAGAGGAGGAGTCAGAAGAAACAGCCTCCCATGGGCTGGAGGGAGGAAGCCGCCTCTCCTGCGGCTGGGAGAAAACCAGAGAGGAAAGGAGGCTGCGTTGCTTGCACTGATCAAATAGTTCAAACAAACAAACATTAAAAAAAACCCAGCATCCAGGCCAATCAACATCCACCTTACCAAAGAATTATCTTTGAAAAGAAGATTCTCAGGTTTAAGGTCTCGATGGGCAATGTTCAAAGAATGACAGTGCTGCAAAGCCAAAGCAATCTGCAAAAGAAGGGGGGTAAAAGGACAAGGGATCAGACAATGGTCAAGAACCCTTTCTGAGATGTTGATGGGCCGCCCCTCAAGGCCGGCTGCTTCTGCAGGGGCTACGAGCTCATTCCAAATCCAACCCATGATTAGCCTGCCCGGGATGTTTTGTTCCTTTCTGGTTCCAATTTTAAGCAGGCGAGTTTGAGCAATCCTGGAGTGGGGAGGAAACCCATTTAAAAAAAAAAGAGTTGGCAAGGAGGGAACTGGTTCCCCTCCTTGGGCTAAGCCAACCACCCAGAAGTCACGTGATCCTCATGATGAGAGCTGAGAGATGACGCCTGTAACTGTGGAATGTGCCCAAACGCAGCTCGAGGACAGGAAAGGCGGACGTGTAGCAAACCGAACATGAAACACGAGGCACCCCACAATCACTGCACCCCACACTCTCTCGTTCTCCAGGGCGAAGAGGTGGCACAGCTGAACCAATGTGCTTTTCCTGGGCAATTCAACCAATCCCTCAAGTATCCCCCCACCCACCCACACTTTTATATGAAAAAGGAAAAGAAGGCGCCCCCCTCAGCCATCAAAACCTGGGAAACAAATGTTGAGATTATAACAAAGCAGGTAATCTTTCCAGAGGGCCAAACATTGCTTTTCTTTTTTAATTTTTAGTTTAAAGCTTGCCTCTTCCCAAGCCGTCTGCTGGAAATGGTTTTTCTTTTATAGTATCCCGTATGGTTGGCTTGTACCCAGGCAGAATAGGAAGGTTTGTGGGAGGGTTAAAACTTGCCTGCTTTGTTACTTCGCTTGCTTGTTTCTCAGTAAAGTGCCGATGTTGGCTGATTCTGTGAAACAGCTCACCCCCTTCCATCATCTCCATAACAATTAGCAGCCGAGACCTGGGTTTCAAAGGATTCCAGTTTGTTACATGGGTTTAAAAAAAAAAATTCAGAAAAACCCCTGCCCCATAGTCCCATTCTTCTAACGAAACAGGACCCAGGAAAATATTCTGCAGAAACTACAGTGCTCAGAGCAGCTTAAAGAAAAAGCAATGCAATGGATTTGCAATTTAAAGGTAAGGGCCATAAATATGCCACCAAAACAATACCATTTCAAAAGAAAAAAGAAAAAGAAAGAAAGAAAGAAAGAAAGAAAGAAAGAAAGAAAGAAAGAAAGAAAGAAAGAAAGAAAGAAAGAAAGAAAGAAAGAAAGAAAGAAAGAAAGAAAGAAAGAAAGAAAGAAAGAAAGAAAGAAAGAAAGAAAGAAAGAAAGAAAGAAAGCCACCATTCTCCCCCTCCTAGACAAAAAAAACGTTGGCTTGTCATGTGCTCTGTGGTCAAGCCTGCAACCACAGTCCAACTCCATATTTATTTCTGTGTCACCCTCCTCATTTTTCCTTCCAGGCAATAACCTTTTTGAGGTAGTCTGGGGGGAAGAGTTGCCTTACACGCAAAACAGAAGTCCTATTTTGTGAGGATGCCGTGGCACCAGAAGGAACCTGTGCCATCTCACCTTGGACTGGACTCATGGGGGAACTGTACACTGTTTGCGTAGACTTCAATAATCTGGACGATGTTGGGGTGTGCCGCACACATCATGTGAAGTCGGACCTGGTGCAAAACAGGAGAAAACCCACTGAATCCCCGTGGCCTCTGGTCTCGGCCCTCAAAATGCTCCTGTCCCTTACTCTAACATGATGGAAATCCAAAGCATTTCTAGATAGCTATTCATAAGAAGCAAAGGACAACAGAATTAAGGTCAGCTTGGGATTTCTTTTTCCATGACCAACTGCCCGAAAAGAGATACCATTTCAGATACGTGGCAACCGAGTGCGCTTTCTGAGCCAGAAAGGAATTCTATCTGCCCAGATGTTCATGTGGTTGAATGCTAACTGGCTCTAACACTGTGAGATCTGAGATCTTTGTCTTTTTAAAATTGGGTGGTAAAGCAAAACCCGGAGCTTAAAACTCATGGCCTGGAGTAGAATTGGACAAAAGGTCAGGCAAGAAGAGATTTAAGTTAAGTAAAAAAGTCAACATCAAGCACCACCCCCAGGAAAGTGCAGTGGAGTGGATTGAGTGCTCTGGGCAGGAAACTAACCGGTTTGCCAGGGGCCTCTCCTCTACCCTTTTGACAAGTCAGATTCAGCAGAACTGGGGAAGGCCATATCTTTCCAGCTCCACTACCCTGAAAGCCAACGAGGCAAAATGGAATTTCTAATAATGCAAAAAAAAAAAAAAAGGAGCTACCCTGGATGGCATCATCAAAACAAGCCCCAAACTCATCCATATGCCACTCTGTCCCACCCTGTGTGGAATCGCGCTGGCCTTAAGGAGAATCTCAGGAAGCTTCTGGCATTGAGTAAAAGAGCCTGCTTTGGACTGGAAGATGACCAGGCTCAAGCAAGGCCGTTCTTGCCAGGAAATTAATAATTTTGCCCAAGCAGGATCACAAGTCGCTTGCTGTCATATCCATTTCTTCAATAAATAAATAAAAGTCAAGCTATCAGCATCTTTCTGGGCTCAATTTTACAAATTCCTAAGCAAATCCTTCCAGGTATGCTCCTGTATTATTTAGCTCTGTTTCTCTTTTCAGAGCCAATTAAATAGCGGAGGGCAATGCCAGGCTTCATTACAAGGCGTTATGCTATGAGGTTATGCTCAGACATTCATTGTGACTTCTTTTATGCTTTGCAACAATATTTCAGTATTTGGAATACTAGGTTTCATTGCTTTAAAACGGTAAATCGCTTTGTCTAAGCTCAGGGATGTCCAACCTTGCAACTTTAAGACCTGTGGACTTCAACTCCCAGAATTCCCCAGGCAGCCAAAGTTCCAAAACTTTTCCATACATAAAGTACTGTACCTCATTTCTCGCTTTTGGGCGATCGAGAAGGATTTTCAGTGCAAACCGTTCTTGAGACGATTTTTTGATGCAGACTCTGTGCAGGCAGCAGTAAAAACACTTGGTTAATGGGAGTCTGTGGAAGACTTTGACTTATGGCTGCATTTATTGCCTGATAGCGAACATCAAGGAAAAGATGTCTCAACCCAACCTTTGATTTCTATGCACAACTTAATTCAAGAATCCAGTATTTCACAGCTCTCTCCCGAGTTTAAATCCCGGACCAATAAATAAAGATCTTTTTACCTTACTGGGCCGCTGATTCCAGCTCCCAGCTTCTGAGTCCAGTTAATGTGGTAGTCTTCCAAAATAGAAGTTTCCTGTTTGTTTTGCAAAGGAGAGGAAAAAAGTGAAATGCCAACAGTGCCAGGTAAGAAGTCCCACCTGTAGTAGTAAAAAATCACAACAAAACTGAGAGGCTGGGAACAACATGGAGCTTCTGTGTGGGTCACAGTCTGGGCTGCTGGATTACAAGGCTCGTCATCCCCAGCTGCAGGGGCCATACATTGGACAAGCATAGCAACCTTATTTGGATCATTCGGAGGCTCAGTCCGATTCCCCCACCTCGGCTGGTTTTACAGGAATTGGGGTCTGGGTGCCAGCTGAGAATGAGGGGAAGTGTAGTCCAAGACAAGGGCATTGCCTGGGGATGATGGGAGCTGTACTTCCAACTAACCTAGAGTGGCCAGGGGAGTGCCAGCCATCCCTTCAACTGCGGGTGATGGGAGCAGTAGTCCAACTCGAGAGAGGCAAGGCTGGGGATGATGGGAGGGGGTGTGCAATCCCCCTCCTCTACCGGCCACCAGCCACAGGGTTTGGGGTATCCTGAGGGGGGAGAGGGGAGGCGGCTGCAGAAGCAGCCCCAGAAGGGGATTCTGCACGTGGTCAGAGGTCCTCTCGCTCCGCGCCTACCTTGATCATCCTCTCCGCGTCGGGCTCCTCCGACATCCTCCTCCTCCTCCTCCGCCGCCGCCTCAGGCCCGGCTCGGGGGGCTCGGGGGGCGCGCCGGGGGGGCTAGGCGGAGGGCCGCCCCTCCAAGTCGGAGTCGTCGGCGTCGTTGTCCCCGCTGCCTCCACTACCGTCGCCGCTGCCGCCTCCCCCTTCGCCGCCGCCGCTGCCGCCACCGCCGCCGCCACCACCAGCGCCTCCGCCGGGCTGCCGCCTCATCCCCGCCCAGCAGCCGAGGAAGGGGAGCGGGACGGCGGAGAAGCGGGGGCCCGGGAGCCCTCTCCTCGCGGCGGGGAAGAGCGAGGCCGCGGGCGGCGGGAGTGAAGGGCCGCAGCCGCCTCAGCCCGGCCGCCGGGGCTCGACTGACGCGGGGCAGCCGCCGGCCATGGCCACCGCTTCGCTTCCCCCACGCCCCGGGCAGCCCCGCCTGATTCAAGAGGGGCGGCCGACGCGCTCCTCGCAGTCTCCTCCTGCCCGGATCCCCTTGTCTCCGCGCGGCCTTGACGGCCGAGCCGCGCGGGGTCGATCCCGAGGCGAGCTTGGCCGCTGCCGAGGCTCTCTGGGAACAAAGCAGTCAGGCGGGTGGCCGGGGCAGCCCCTTGCCTACGCGCGACGCCCTGCCTCAGAGGCCCCTCCCTCTTTTCTTCTCTTTCTCCAGTTAAGGCTCCCCCGGGGCCGCCGGGGCTTTCTTCGCCGGGGCGGCGCCTCTGGATGACGTCATGGACGGGGTTATCTGAGGGAAGGAGACAGCCCTTGCCTCGTCCGAGAGAGGGGCGGGGAAACCCTCGCTGCGTTCCGGACACGCCCCTTCGCTGTCGTGATGGGTGGGACGGCTCTCCTTCCTCCACGCCTGCGTTTCTCCACTTCTCGCGAGAGTGTCGCGCGGGACGTCTCACGAGATCTCGAGCGTGGCAGGACGAAGGGGAACCGCTGTGAAGTTGGTCGCCATTTTGGGGGAGAGGTGTGACTGACAGGCGAGCCTTTAATTTCAGGTAGAATGTTTTTCAGGTAGGATTAATTAATATCCTTCCTCCCCAACAACCAGCAAAGCCGAACAGCCGCCCAATATCTCCGAGAAATGTATCAAAAGCATGGCCCTAATTTCCTCTCAGGAGTGGTTGCCTCTTATATTAAGAACATCTGGAATGTTTATAATTCTCTTATAATTATATAGAGATCATAATTCTATCTTTTTTTTTCTATAATTGCGCGTCTTTTACTGCCAGTTTCTGAGGGGATGCGGGTGAGAATTTCACTCTTTGGCCCTGAAGAATTTGATGCTCGGTTATGTGATGTAATATATTAATATTAATTAAAATATAAATAGAATGAGATCATAGAGTTATGATACATCTGTCACGTTGTATCCCTGCTCTTGCACAACAGGATTATTTATTTTTTAATGAGCCCCATCCGAGGAAGCAAAACGATTAAAAGTCGATTTAGGTAAATCAGGGCATGGGGCAGCTTCTCCAAACCTTATGGAGGTTTCACACTCCCAGAATTCTTAGCAGGGCAGGGGATTCTGGGAGATGAAATCCAGGCATCTTAAAAAGGTTGGGAGTCATTTGCAGAAGGAGCCTTCCTGGGAATTTCATTCAAGCTTTTGTGGCTGCACAACCAACCAAAAAAGATGGGGGGGCACTTAGGGAATCCACATTCACCCCCAAATTCTTCCCCAAATCCTGGCCCTTGGCCGTCTGGAGCTCTCGCCTCGGGAAGCAGATTTATTTCTTCCTTAAGTTCATATATCTCCCATCTCACTATCCGAAGCAGCTCTGGACTGATGCAATACAAAGATACGTTAAACGTGAAATCTTTTATGTATTAGAAAAAGTACAAAAAGAATATAGGAAGAGGTGTCCTACAACATTCGATACTCAAAAGTAGCCTGCTTCTATAGATCTTTCTCTTCAGATTACATTGGAGTGAAGAATATTCGATTTTCCTTGCTCTTAAATTAACAGATGTTTGACCTTGAGAAAAGTAATGGTTTAAGTGGAGAAATAAAGAGGCCTTAATCGTTGGATACATCTACAATCTGTGAGACACTTATAGAAGCCAGATTTTCTTTCCTAATGTAGAATTCTTCAATCCCCCATTAAGTTTTTCTACAAAGCATGAGGTGACATTTTTGGACGGTTTCTGGTATTTCTTCTTCAAGAATTCTTTTGTGGGACTTTGATGGTGACCTAGCAGGAAGATAGAGAGAAAAACATGAAATCCCATCTACAGGTAGTTACCGACTTACAACAGTTCATTGAGTGACTGAAGTTACAGCGGCACTGAAAAATGTGACTTACAACCGTTTTTCACACTTAACGACCGTGGGGAGCTTGCAGCATCCCTAGGGTCGGGTGATCAAAATTCCAACACTTGGCAACTGACTCATATTTATGACTATTGCAGCGTCCCTGGGTCATGTGATCCTCTGTTGCAACCTGACAAGCGAAGTCACTGGGGAAGCCTGATTCACTTAACAACTGTAATATTAACAACGATAATGATTCACTTAACAAGTGTGTCAAGAAAGGTCGTAAAATAGAGTAAAATTCACTTAACAACTATCTTGTTTGCAACAGAAATTTTGGGCTCAGTTATAGTCATAACCATTGTTTATGAACCATTGTCTATCCCAACCTCCTATTGGAAAGGCAAATAAGCTGTACAAACTTGGTTTAATGTTTCAGACTTCTTACAGTTCAAAAAATAATATCCATTATGTTTTGTTAGGATTGTCAAAATTGTTACTATCTAGTAAATCATATGGTACTAACTAAAAGCTGCCATCCTAGGACAAAGCAAAAATCAGGACTTTTAAAAGGAAATAAATACATGATTATTTAAGTAATAAGACAAGACGTTCTGTTATTTGGGTTGCAGCTCTGTAAATCACCGATGGGCACCAATCAAGATTAAAAAATGCTTCCTTGTATTTGACCTAACCTGATCTGAAGGTATTGTTCAAAGGAAGGAATAGTGACAGTACTTACTGTTTTTACTTCCATATATTGGTTCAGGCCATATTCTCCGCCGTCGCGCCCATGGCCAGATTCTTTGAACCCTCCAAATGGAGCCTGTGCCGCAAGCACATTGTAGCAATTGATCCTGCAAAATAAACTTTGCATTAGAAATGTTACTGATTGCATATCCTTTGTTATACAAAGTTTTAACAAATTAACATTAGAACTGTAACCTTAAAAGCTGCATTGAATGCATACATTGACAATCTGAGGACAAGTACTCCTTGGTGATGTGGGAACTCTTGAATACAAGCTTCCAGTTTTCATTCATTTAAAAGAGGGTGGGGGAAGGGGTGAAAATATATATATATAAATTTATATATATATAAAATTATACTTCCAATGGGTTGGGGACTGCAGCATAGACAATACACGTGAGCCTCTGCTTTTTCCTTCTGAGTTCCATTCTTAAGTTTAAGGGCTTACCAAACAACTCCAGCTCGCAAGCCCTGAGAAATGTAGTTTGCTTTATCAATATCCTTTGTAAAAACAGCGGCCGCCAGCCCATATTTGGTTTCATTTGCTCTCTGGATAACTTCCTCAATGGTTTTGAATTTAAAGATCTGCATAACAGGCCCAAAAATCTATAAAAGAAAAACATCAAGTTTAAAATGTATTTATATAATAGGATTCTCTCAAATATTATACTACTGCCTAACCTCACATATATTTAAGAAAGTGGAATTCAGCAACCTGGTTACATAACGTGAATCAATATAACAACATGAAGGCATAAATTAGAAATGTACTACGGTATGATCCTTACCTCTTCCTTGGCTATTTTCATATTGTCCTGCACGTCTCCAAAGATAGTTGGCTGGATAAAGTAGCCCTTATCTGCTGCGGGACTCCCACCACAAAGTAATTTTGCTCCTTCCTTTTTTCCACTGTCAATGTATCCAAGGATCTTCTTATACTGTGTTTCAGCCACCTTAAGGAATCACAAAAAGTCAGCACATCAGTTCAGTCTAGATGCCATTACCATTAAGGAGCATATCTGCTTGTATGAACAAAAATTCACCAAGCATTTAATATGCTGAAGTTTGCAACAATGGCAGTTATTAAAGCCACTAGCCCTGGGGAAATAATTATAATTTCTATCTGTGAGTTTTTACTTCATTTTTTAACCCACAAGGATTTTACTGACTAGATTTTTAAAAAGGCTAACATTTTAAGTTAATGAAAAGATGCCTTTTGTATAATGTACAGTGTCTGAGAAGACTTGGTTTTTCCTGTCTAGAACAATGGCTCCATTTTTCTATAATCCAAGGTATTATTTTAAAGGAGCTCCCGAAAGAGCGGATGATGGCAGATTGGAATTGCTTTGCTCCCACCTGAGGCCCCTGTTCGGTTTGGAAATCAAATGGGTTCCCAACTATTCTGGATTTGGCTCTCTCCACGCTCCTCTCCACAAACTCATGATATATATCTTCTTGGACAAAGGTCCGAGATCCAGCGCAGCAGCACTGGCCTTGATTGAAGAACAATGCAGAATGAGATTGCTCAACAGCCCAGTCCACTGGAAAAAAAAAAGAGAATGGAAAGCATCCAAATGAGGCCATTAGAAACAAGACGGGAAGTCCTCCAGCCTCTCTAATTACTGCAGTGAGAGTAGTAACCCTAATCAGTGGATGTAATTTCTCTCCCATCTGGAAATTAAATACTAAATTTACTTCTTGCCTCAGCAAACCAGCCTTTATCTGGACTGGTTTCAAATCCCAGCGTGTTCCAACTCTTATTTTCCTCCTCGGTCCAACACAGCCAGGATTGAGGAAAGTATATTAAGGCTGAAGAAGGCCGACCTGAAATGCCTTTGGGCAAATGGATTGGGATATTGTCACCTTCACTGATGGTGTACAAGAAATGCATTTCAATGAAGAGCTTATCCAAATCGCTGGGCTGACTGGAGCTGCTAATCCCCCTCCAGATGCAACTCAATCCCCCTGTCTCCCCCCAGGAAGAAGGAGGTCTTACTTTCAGCATCGGACATGATGATGTTTGGGCTCTTCCCACCAAGCTCAAGAGTCACTCTCTTCATGTTGCTCTCTGCTGCAGCCTTCTGGATCAGGTGCCCAACCTGTACAGTTTAAGAATCAAGACGTTTCTATCGGTCAGTAGAGCAAGCTATACTTGAGGAAAAGACCAGCAAGGGAAGCGGCTTTGTTTTGTCTTTCCCAATGCAACAAGACATCACTCTACGCTTTTAAAACTGACATCTAGTGGCTGGTTAAGGGAATCAAGATCATTCCTGAAGCCTGCAGTGAGTGTGATTTTGTTCCTGGGGGCAATTCCTAAAATCCCAAGAAGTAGTGAAAGACATAAGCCAAAAGTCACTTTATTGGATCAAGGTAGATCCATGATTCCTGTACCTATTGGAGGCCACGAATGACTCCTCGATCTGGGCAATCAAAACCCCTCTGAGAATCATTGCAAAATCTTAGTATTCTGATTTATCATATCA
The DNA here is from genome assembly GCA_023653725.1 of Bungarus multicinctus. Lineage (NCBI taxonomy): Eukaryota > Metazoa > Chordata > Lepidosauria > Squamata > Elapidae > Bungarus > Bungarus multicinctus. Next base: position 186,190,791 of record CM042836.1, on the reverse strand, counting down.
AAGACTGAAAGAGAAGGAGAGGCTATAACTATTTAGTTCCTCACCGAGGTGGAACCAGTGAATGCAACTTTATCCACTTCCATGTGAGAAGATATAGCAGCCCCAGCTGTAGGTCCATAACCAGGAATAATGTTCACCACGCCTGGTGGGAATCCAGCCTATGAAGACACCAGAGAACATCACTTCCTAAGTGGACAGATCAAGATTTATTGCTAGGTCGTCTGACCAAATACAAAACATGGAGGCATCAATGACATAAATTTGTCCCCCACAATCCAAGCGGGGGAAGCAGATGAGCGCAGGAGCCTCTCTCGCACCTCTTGGATCAGGTTGGCCACGTACAAGCCAGTCAAGGGAGTTTGTTCAGCCAGTTTCATCACCACCACGTTCCCTGTGGCCAGAGCGGGACCAAGCTTCCAGGCCTGCATCAGCAGCGGGAAGTTCCACTACAAGAAAAAGAAATGTGTAGATACTCAAAAATCTTAAAAGTCAGCTACATCCGTTGATAACATTGTGTTGGATTGCAGAATTCATTTCTCATAGAATTGAGCTTCCCTTCTCTTCCCTCCCCAATAGTCAGAAGATCTGTCAGACCACAATCCCAAAGGGAATGCACAGGTCAAAGGGCAATCAGATAACAGCATTGAGCAATGGAAATGGAAGCCAACGCATTTGGGAGAGCTATTAGGAAAACAAACATTAGCTCAGCATCCTTTTAAAAATCTGGGTCACTTAAATAAGACTTACATAGGTCAGAGAAGAGGACAGTACTAACCACAAATCGTCTTTACTTCTATTCCGTCCAATGATCACATTAAAAACTCCCCATTTTGATCCTCATAGAAGAGAGAGGACTTGTGATCCGCTAAGGGTAGCTTGACTTACTGGAATGATCTGTCCACAAACGCCCACAGGCTCATGTCTTGTATAAGTGAAGAAGTCTCCGTCAACGGGAATGGTTTTCCCGTGCAATTTGTCAGCCCAACCTGCATAGTACCTGGAGCAAAGCCATCAAAATATTACAAGTGTGTCCCTGGAACCACAAAAGTTCCAACACAAATTTGCAGAAATTGATGAGAATTCACTCCTGAAACAGGATTGGAAGCAAGGATACAAGCCACTTGTGATTTTGTTTGATTTTCCACTGAAGTTTATAAATTTAATACTCATCATCCAACCTATTTTGGTTCTAATTCACAGGCGGAGAACATAAATATGTAAAAGAGCAGTGGGGCAGAAGGGTCATTGCAAAGTGGTTATTACGCAAGCAAATATCCTAAAAGTGTTGCAATGTTTCCATATATAAATATTATTTGATACCGTATAGATACAGTCTATCCAATCTCTGCTTAATGTTTCTTTAAGCTCAGCTTTAAAAATGGGAAGAGAACAGTTGCCCTCTACCAAAAGCTCCGGAAATCCTTCAAATTTAACTTTAATCCTTTCAGATACTCTTTTTCAAGTAGGATCTTGTGATTTGTTTCCCGTTTCCAGTTCTAGAGGAAAGGGAGATTCCTTCCTTCCAGTTTTATTTCAGCTTTACTTGAGTGAAAAAAAAATCTTGTATTATTAAGTGGCAGAAAATAAGAGCAGAATGTTTATATTTCACTAACATGACTTTCCCTGTAAAACAACAATTCTGCAAGTGCAAAAGAGCCACCCTAAGTTGTGCTTGGCAACAGTTGAGAATCTATTTATTAATTCTTACCGGAATTCCTTGATAACCATATCTAAGTCTACCAGGTAGGAGATTGTATATGGCTTGCCATTGTCCAACGTTTCCAGAGCCTAGGAAGAAACATTAAGCCAGCATTGATAAACCCAAGTTCTGCAGGGGGATTCTGAGAAGAGAGCAGAGCCTGCACAAAGCGACTCTTCTCCCCAGCCGCCCCATACATACTGCCAAATAGGTCCGGTCTCTTTCAATCAGGTCAGCCAGTCGGTTCAGTAATTTGCCCCTTTGGGAGGCATCCATTCTTCTCCAAGGAGACCCAAACTTGAAGGCATCTCTGGCTGCCTTCACAGCCTTGTCCACATCGGCCTGGAAAGGAACCGAGGGAGGCTAGCATGAGCAGAGAGTCCTTTGTGATGTTTGCGAGAAAAATGGCAGTGAGGACATGTGCATTGTTAGCAGGTCAGAGGGTCAAAAAAGACACCAAAGCTGCAGACCAAACCCAGAACTGTCTAATCCAGGGGTCTCCAACCTTGACAACTTTTAAAACTTGTGGACTTCATTTCCCAGAATTCCCCAGCCAGCAACGCCTGGTTTAATCAAATAAATGCTGCCCCAAACCCTCTGATCATCAAATGGAAGAGGTGCTTTAATCTGGGCCACGTTTTGCCGAATGCTTGTCTGTATTTGCAATGCTACTCCATATTGCCAGTACTGAATACACAGATCAACGTTGCAGCTGGCTGGTGGAGTAGACACTTAAATATCAACCTGGTTAATCATTTTCTACACAATAAAGGCTGCACTTTCCACTGTTCCCTAATTCTAATCTCCACTAAGGAGTTGTTCCTCACCCCCTCTCCAAGCCTCCTGCAGCGAATACTCTGGGCAATTTCTGCTGTGTCATTCCTGCTGGCGATTGATGTTATCGCTGCCTCAGCTCCCCCTCTCGTAGCTTACGAAATAGCGAGCACAGACCAGTCTGGCTGCCAAACTGTAGCCATGTAAAGGCTGATCCTTGGATAGATTCAGGAATGTTTACAATGCTTTGAGCGAGCTGCCTAAAGCAAACTCAGGATGGATTGCTTTACAGTCTTTGGCAAGAGCCAGCCAGGCACGCTTGGTGTTGCAACACACCCTCAGCCACAGCCTGGATGCTTTCTTAAAAAGTAAGAGAGCCTTCTTGGAGAGAACTCAAAACAATTTGGAAATTTATTCCCTGAAGGGTCTCTCTGCGGCTTTTGATAGGTGATGCCTGTCAGGATAGCCATAAATTTTGAACTGGGGAGGAAGCAGCAGCAATTTAACCACTTGCTTAAAGCTTTCAAAAATAAAATCTGCAGGTGGCACTGAGTTCTCTTACAGATGAAGTGGGGCGTGTGTTACCCCAATATATGTACCTTGTCGCCCTCTGCAACCTGGCAAATGACCTCCCCCGTGGAGGGATTGATGGTGGGGAAGGTTTTCTTGCTAACTGCATCATGCCATTCGTTGTTGATGAAAATCTGCAAGTCAGAAGAACAAATTCAGGCTTTGAGAGGAATCTTATTTCAGTGATTGTTTTGGAACAATGGGCAATAAACAATAAATGGGAAATGCCTTGCTTTCACAATGAATAAACGCAAGATTAATATGCAAAACCTCCACACCCAAAGGTGGCAGCACACCTTTGAATTCATGATCTCCAGCAAGCTGTAACAATTGGCCATTGCTTGCAATAACTAAAAAAAACTTGAGAAATATTTTTCATAGTGAACCTAGATCCTAACTCCGAGGCGAGATACTGTACTCCGACTCGTTCCCAGTCCTTCCCACGGGGCAAATTTTGGGGAAATCAATCTGGCCATTGAGACATCATAATATCAGCACCATGCTTCTATTATGACTAATGGCAATAAGGAACTGAACGAAGAAGGCAAAATGAAGAGGAGAGCCGAGGCACGAATGGCCCACCGATTTAGATAGAGCTAATTAGAAGGTCACTGGGAGGACACAAGTAGTTGCGCAGTCCAGAGATGGCCTGACTGGCTTGTCCAGCGCCTACTTTGCAACAGGCTAATACGGGGCGCCACCTTGGTTCCAGACGCGTTTTTGTAACGTCTGCATCTGCATGCGCGATAGAGTGGCGGGCCGGGTGGGCGCCGTGCCCGCTTGATGGTTTGCGGCATCCCCAACTCTGCCCACCTGGGCGGCAGGTAAGAAGTTGCCGGCGGGGGGGGGGGGGGAGCGATCCGTCCGAGACCCTTGCGATCAGGAAGCTTCGGCTCAAAGCAACCGCCCGCAGGTGGCTCCCAGGACGGAGGAGGACTCCGCCCACCAGCCGGGCTTCCAAGCGCTGCCTACGTCGCCTTTGCGAGGGGGGGGCGAGGCCGGTGGTCCCTCAGAGCCGCCCCCGCCCCACATTCCCGGAGCGAGGCGGAGGTGTGCAGGGATGCCCGCGCTCTCCTGGTCCCCCACGCCCACTCCTGCCCTCCAAGCACCGGGGGGAGGGGGGCGTGGGAGCGGGGCCTTCTGCACATGCTCGCGCCTTCTCTGGCCCGGCCCGTGGCGCGCAGGTCCCCCTGCAGGAAGGTGGGTCCCCGGCGCCCCCTCACCTTGTTGTAGGCGATCTCGGGCTGCGGGTTGGGCGCGGGCACGGCGGCGCTGGAGAGGGACTGGCAGGCCAGGCGGAGCGGCGCCCCGAGGCGCAGCCGGGCAGAGCTCCGCAGGGCCAGGCGCAGCATTTTCTCGGGAGGGAGGAAGCACCTCCGCCGCTGCCTTTTCACCCCCTTTCTCGGCCGAGGAGGGGCCCGGGGCCGGCCCTCCGCCTCCCGACAGCCAATGGTAGCCGAGCCAGGCGGGCGCAGAGCATCTCTCATTGCCCTCCTGCCCCATTCACGTTACGCTGGGGAGGGGGGCTTGTCCGTGAATTCCACCCGCCCCCAATGCTCCTGCTGCTGCCTTCTGGGATCCCCTTCCATGCCAGGCAGAATTCAAGCGTCCCAGGCGTGAAAAGAGAAGATAGGGGGCTTCAGCCACATCCCCTCCTGTCCTTGATAGCCTTCCTGGTTCGCTGGGGCTTCTAGCCTTGACAAGGAATCACCAATCAAGAGGGTTTTTTTCTTCTTCCGCTAAAGTTTCCTTTGATGATGAAATCTGAATAAACCCGCAGAGGAGGAAACACAAAATCTGCCCCCCCCCCCCTCCAAAGTAAAACAAGTTGACTTCCCTTCATTTCAGACTCTCGGGAGGGTTCGGCTTTTGAACCCAGGGCTTGGATTAGAGGGCTTTGCCCCAGTGGGAAGTCGCCTTCTGCAGAAAGCCAACTGCACATGTCAAAGGGACCTTGAACTGGCTTTCCGTCCTTTTTCCCCATAGAAAAAAGAACAGTAGTTGTTCCCCAATCAGGCCTGGCGCTCCCTCACCAAAGTCTCTCTCCCTCTACCTGTTTTATCAGTTTCTGGATAAAACAAACCAAACTTGAGGATTGGTCATCTGAGAAAAGCAAATAGTACATTTATTGCTGGCTTTTCCAATGCTGCATTCTGAAGCATCTTTCACAGTGTTTCCCTCCCCCATGATTTCTCACCCCCTGCATTATCAAAAAGATTAAATAACCCTCAAACCACAGTCCTTCCATGAACGGACTAAGTAGATGTCTCTTTACAAGAAACCTTTGGCAGATTGTCCCCATCTTCTCTCTCTTCCCTGCTTCCCAAAGAAAAGCAAAGATGAACTCAGTTCCCAAGATCCACAAAGCACAAAGTGTTCTAAATCCGGAGCATCAGCCAGCAAAATCAAGAAGAGGCCAGCTGCGCAATTCTTCCATGCTCCTGTAGAGTATTTCTGCAAATCAACTCCAGAAGCCGCTGAGCCTTGCTGGAAAACGTGGCCTCTGCTCCTTAAAAACGTGGCCTGCATGTCCGCTCAGACTCCACCGAGGCCCACCTGGCGTTTCAGTTCCATTTTCGCGATGGCTGCCTTGTGGACTTCATCGGGGCCATCGGCCAAGCGCAGGACTCGTGCCCAAGCAAAGGCCTGGGCCAGGGGCAGATCACTGCCGAGGCCAGCTGCACCAAAGGCCTGGGGGAAAGGAAGGTAGGAAGCCAAGGGGAAGTTTTAAAAGTTTGCAAGTACTTGTAGATGCAGGGCGGATGAAACTCCCAACCTTGATAAGTTTAAGACATGTGGACTTCACCTCCCAGAATTCCCTAGCCAGCATGGTTGCCCTCTAAACCAGCAGCGGTCCAACTTTGGCGACTTTAAGACTTGTGGACTTCAACTCCCAGAATGGCCCATGGCTGGCTGAGGAATTCTGGGAGTTGAAGTCCACAAGCTTTAAAAGGGCCCTAAACTGAAGGACTGAAGTTAAGCTCAGAGGAAAGTGTCAGAAAAGCTGCCCTGGATCTCACCTGGATAGCCCGGTCAATGACCCGCAGCGCTACCCTCGGAGCCACGACTTTGATCAAGGCAATCTCCAAAGCAGCTTCCTAGACGGGTGGAGACAGAACCCGGTGGAGCAAGAACCCGCTTCTGGAGGCTTTTCCACACAGGCCAGGAGAAAGTGGGGAAACTGACCGCCAGGCCCCCCACAAGAAGCCCACCTCCCCTTCCCAGTGCATGGGAGAAAGTAGGCGGCACCCTCTGCAGCCGTCCTGGAGCCGAAAGGAGACCTTGGGGTTCTCACCCCCCATACACACAGACTTACCTTGTTTCCCACGGTGTCCATGAGGTGGGCTGCCTTGAGGACAAGGAGCCGGGCCTGCTCGATCTCCAGACGGGACTCGGCCAGGTCCGCCCTGATGGTGCCCTGCTCCACTAGCGGCTTCCCAAAGGCCACGCGGGTGCTCACCTGCCAACCACGGCACCAGGGAGGAAGGGGTTGCCCCAAGTAAGTGACCCACACAGTCTTTTTACCCCTTTCCCAAGGACCCACGGAATCAGAGCTTGCCCAGAGCAAGAGGAAACAGGGAGGCCAAGCGGCCTTTGTAGAGCTGCTCACCCGCTCCTTCATGAGAGCTAGCGCTCTTTCTGCCAGGCCAATCAGCCTCATGCAGTGGTGGATCCTTCCGGGGCCCAGCCGCCCCTGGGCAATTTCGAACCCGCGGCCAGGGCCAAGCAGGAGGTTCTCTTGGGGAACGCGGACGTTCTCAAAGGTCATCTGCCCGTGGCCAGCTGGAAAGGGAGAGAGGCAAGAAGTTTTACGCCCACAATTCGGAGCCCCCGAGACTTTGTCTGAACGGGCCACAAAGGTGTTAAAGGCCGATACCCATCCCACAAAACCACTGAGCAGCTAAGAGGCTTGGCCTCACCTGGGGCATCTTCCAAGCCGAACACGCTGAGTGGCCGGGTGACGGTGATGCCAGGGGAGTCCATGGGGACCAGCAGCATCGACTGTTGCTGGTGTCTCTGGGCTTCAGGGTTGGTCTTCCCCATAAAGAGGCAGAGCTGGCAACGAGGGTCCAGGGAACCTGCCAGAATGAACGAGAGGCATTTTAGGTTGAGAAAAGAGGCTTCCTGAATCCGCCGGTCCTTTCGTCTCCCCTGTTGAACAGGGAAAGCTTACTGGCGATGGAACCAGGCTGTTGGTTTGGACCAGGATCAGATTTGCCGTAAACTTTGATTTCCAGGGCAGATGCCCACTTTGGCTTTAGGAGAACCTCTGTGGTTGTCCATCAAAGGCACGAGGAAGCTCTCCTCCCAACAACAACAGCACCACTGTTGTTGTTGTTTTAATTTAGTCTTCCCTTTGTAGCCCGGAAACTCGGGGAAGTTCACTGAAACCCAGGGGCAAATCCGAGCATACCTGAAATCCACCACTTGTGCCCATTAAGAACATAAGTGTCTTGTTCTCTGGTAATAGAAGCCTCGATGTTGGTGGCATCAGAGGAAGCGACCTAAGGGAAGACACACTTCCTTGCAGGGGCAAGTACATCAGCACACACACACACACACACACACACACACACCTGTGTCTCTGTTCTGGACCGGACCCAGGGGTGGGATTCTACCAGTTTGCACCTATTTGCTAGAACCGGTTGTTAACATTCTAAGCAGTTCGGAGAACCCGTTGTTAGAAGAAATTACTGGCCTAATCCTGTAAGGAAGGCAGGAAGGAAACATTCTGGGGTTGCTTACAGAAACTGCCTCTCTGTTAACCCTTATTACATCCTTGACAGGACTAGACTTCCTGTCTCAGGAACTTCTCTGGAGTTTTTTTTCCTTCCTTTGCTGATACTTTGCTTGTGTGGAGTGACCATTCAAAGTTACAATGGCACTGAAAAAAGTGACTTATGACCATTTTCACACTTACGACTGTTGCAGCATCCCCACAGTCATGAGAGGTCAGGCGAGAAGATATGTGCCTTGATGCGAGTGATATTGATGGCCACACCCAGCCAATAACATGCCTGCCAAGCCATGCCCACCAACCAAGTCGCGCCCACAGAAGCAGTTGTTAAAAAAATTGAATCCCACCCCTGACCGGACCGGAGCGGAGCTTCCTCCATGGAGCCAAGAAACCCCTGAGACGTGTGGGACAGAGGTGGGCACCGACCTGGGGTTCGGTCATGGCAAAGCAGGAGCGGATCTTGCCTTCCAGCAAAGGCACCAGCCAGCGCTCCTTCTGGGCTTCTGTGCCATAGCGTACCAACACTTCCATGTTGCCAGTGTCTGGAGCAGAGCAATTGAAAACCTGGAGAAGGCAACCGTGATTAGCTGAGGGGGTTAGTCAAAGAGAGGGCGGAGCATTTCCTGGATCTGGAAACGGTAATTCTTCGGTGGGAGCGGAGACGGCCCTTAACCATTTTCAGAAGGGAAGACAATCAAGTGGACCACACAAGACTGACAGGGCTTTGGGGTCTGATCTGTGGCTCTTTGGGTCTGGAGGGATGAACGGCCCTTCCGGGATTGAGGAGGTACACCGAGGACGTGTCCCCATGGGGGCTTTCTCCTGGTACCTCAGGGGCATAGACTGAAGTCCCCATCAGTTCACTTAAGTGGGCAAATTCCACGTTGGTCAAGCCTGCTCCGTATTTCGCCTCGGGATCACTCTCCAAGGGCAAGAAAAGGTTCCAGAGCCCCTCAGATTTTGCCTTCTCCTGCAGGACGAGAAGAAAGAGAGGAGAGAGAGAAAGATGAGCATGGGGGAATTCTGGGAGTTGATGTCCATGCATCTTAAGGCTGCCGCGGTTGAGAAACTCTTCCTTAGCTCCATTGCCTTCACCCTTCCAACCGAAATCAGATCATCCGGGATCCGCTGCCCTTTGCTCTAATCCCTTCTTATTCCTCCTCCTGTGACTGACGAAACTTGAGCTTGCAAGCTTCTTGGGGCAGGAGGCCAACCCACCCACCCACCCCATTTAATCGTTTTGCAAAGCGCCACACGTCCCTTGATAAAGCCGTGTCCCCGTGGCCACCAACCACAAAGCTGGCCACGTTTCTCAAGGACCAGGAACTTGCCTTCAGCTCTTCTACCAGAGAATGGGGAGTCCACCTACTCGGGGAAGACTGGTGATCTCGCAGGAGCTGCTCAGACGGGTAAATGTGGGAATCCATGAATCTCTTCAGCTTGTGGTGCAGCTCCTGGACGCGGCTGGGCAGGCCCTCAGGAGAGAGGACCAGCTGGGGCTCAGATGCAGGGCTCCGCGTGGTGTAGTCTCTCTTTGGGAGCAGCCTTGGGCCGGCCCACGTCCTGAACGTTCTGATGGGTGCTCCGGAACTGGGCAGCTCCTTGAAGATCCGGAAGCCTTCCTTTGTGGCAAAATCCCAAGCAAGGTCCGCCATGAATTCCGCAAGCTTCCCAGCGCTTTCGGCTGCTGCTGAGCTGGCCTGGCCTGGGTGGGGGAAAAGCACAGGTGGCTCAGCGGTCAGTAGCTTTTGGGGTCGTCCCTCCCCGTCCCGCAGGGTGGGCAGCTCCCAGCACTTTTCCTGCCCACCCACAGAGCCCCAGAGCAAAGCCACCTGCGAGGAAGCGCTTGTAGACCCCCTGTAGGATGGCAGCCACTCTGAAAAAGGAAAAGGCCATGTAGAAGTGCCAGTTGTCGACCGGAGGGATGTCTCGGTGGCGGCAGTACATCTGCAGGTAGGCCTCTGCCCTGGGAATGGCCAGCCGGTTGAGGTCACGGTCGCTCAAGCCTGGAAAGAGGCAAGCTGGGTTAGTCCTGGACTGGGATTGCGGTCATGCTACCTTCTTTCTTCTCCATAAAGGAATAGAGGGAAAGCTGGAGCCTCTGTAAATACCTGTGGCAGGAAACCCTCATCTTCCCACCTGGCCTAGCTGCCAATCTGGGTCTTATAGGCCAGCTCTTGCAGGAGAGTCTCCAGCATCCCATCAACTCAGGGGATAAAGGCCCTCGGGGTCCCCCGGAGAGGCCCTTCCCTCTCTGCTCCAGACACTGGACAGCCACAAAGACCTCCAAGGTCCTTCCCAACTCTGGCACTCCGCTGTTTAATGGGGACACCTCTGTTTACTCCTGATGCTTGGCAATACGCAGGCACCTTTTATGATGCTGCAATCCGAAGGCACGAAATACGGCAGGCAATTATAGGCCACGTCGCAGAGCGGGTCCCCCAAGGTGGAGAGCTCCCAGTCAAGAACAGCAACAATTTCCAGTTTCTCAGGGTGGAAGATAAGATTGTCCAGCCTACAAGGGGAAAAGCAGCCACTGCTGAGAAGCCCAGTCAGTCACAAGGGCCTCTCTGCCCATGCCGGAACTGCAACTCCAACCTGGCAGAACGGAGAAAATTTGCTGCAAAGCAAGGCGGATGATTTTATGATAGCCAAGGACCACACGAGTTGGGGACGGGTCCCAAAACACTTCAGGCTTAGGAGGAAGTTTCCTTCCTCTTTTTTTTATAGAAAACTAAATTAAGTCTTTTTTTCTGGTTTGGGGGTTTCTGGGGGCTGCGGTCCAGGTTCTCCCTAATTTTAATGAACCGCAAAGCCAATTGTTTTTTTTTGGATGGGATGAGAATGAGGACACTTCTTCCTGCCCCCCTCCCAATTTTCCAAATGGTGCACATTCTGCAGAGAAAAATTAAAGATCCTGCATCAGCTGAGAACCAAAAGCAGGTTTGTTTCCTAGGCTGGAAGGGATGCCTTCTGAAACTTTATTTCAGGGCCTGCAGCACACAAAGAATGGGTCCCAAGTCTCCATTCCCTTGTTTTAAAAGAGACACACACACTCCTACTTTCCTGCTTCTAAAAAGGCTTCTGTAAAACCAGTAGAAACACAACAGGTGAGCCGTACCTGAAATCTCCATGAACAATCGAGAGCTGCTCGCTGGCTGGAAGGTGGCATGGGAACCATTTGAGGAGTCTCTCCATGGCCGGGATTGTGTGGGTCTCCGTGGCTCGATATTGCTTGCTCCAGGTCTGGATTTGCCGCTGGACGTAATTGCCTACAATATTAATATCTCCATTAAGTAACATTTATCCTCTTCTTTGAAAAAAAAATACCGTACAAAAATCCATTTCAAACGGGTACAAGCTTACAATCTCACAGGAACAGCAAAGGTTCCGAGTTTAACTTTTCTCTCTCATCCCCTGGAGGGCTGTTTCTTCCAGAAATGTCCATGCACCAAGCTGAAGCTTTCTTTCCATCACAGGATCCAGTTTTATTTTATTTATTTATTTTTAGTTTTATTTTAATAGAACCCCAAATACCAGACTTCCTGCAAGGGAGCTTTGCCTACCATGTTTTCCATAATCCTCCAGGCCAACAGTCTGGATGTCCACACTGTGGATTTGACAGAGAATGCTATTCATGGCACTATAAACCTCTGTCCGCTGGTAAGGCTCCAGCTCCGGAAGAGAAGGGTCCTTGAAGATCCGGCCAGGGCTGTACTCCATCAAGTAGAAGGGGGTGCCGATGACACTGGAGCAACATCAGGACGTTAGTAGGCTATCGTCAGGTTTTCAGCCCCCCAAAACGCCATTCCACGTGGAACTGGGCCCGGAACTCACCTTGAATCTTCACATAAGGCCAGGACTTTTGGAACAGGGATGCCAATATCTCTGAGGGCCTTCAGAACCCTGCCCAAGAGAAAGAGAAGAGAATTAAGCTGGGAAGAGGTGCTTTGGGAAGAGGAGGAGGAGAATGAAGGAGGAGGGGGAGGAGAAAAAGAAGAAGAAATAATCATAGGTGTGATGCCCTTCAGATGCTTTGGTTTATGATATCTCTTGCTGCCAACTAACATCAACAATGAAGATGGTAATCCACAGGGCTGGGAGCTTTCCTTGCTAGCATTGTCACATCATGGGTAAAAGGGGTGCCTCTTTATCACTATATTTGCTGGATTGTTTCACCTGTATTCTCTTTCTACCGCGTGAGCGGAGGGCAGGAGCTTCCCCGGCGGCTTCTTCCTTAGAACCAACTGATAGTCCCCAAATCTGACGTAGTAAGTCGGATTGGACTGCCCGTGACTGAACTGCTGCAGCTCCAGAGAACCTGCAAAGTCGCAGCCAAGGAGGACAGTCAGGAACAGGCCACGTGAGCCAGAGGGCCCCAGGAGACCCCGCACGGAATTCGGGGTTCCCTCCATTTTATCTTTGCAACTCTGCAAAGTGAGAGGGTTTGGAGAGGAAGTTTGGCTCCCATCTGCACCCTTTTGCCATTCAAATTCTCTGGCTTTTTTACATGACCTGCTAACGGGACCGCCACTGAATATTCCCAGTAAAGACAACCCCTGCCTCCCACACAAAATGGGAACATCAACTCCTGTACCTTTCGCTTGGGCCCCCAAGACGTTTTCAAGATACTTTTGTAGAGGCGCTGTGGGGATTTCCATGGCCGGCCTCACAGAAGACACGTAAGGAACCACGCAATGCAAAGGGAAAGTGAGGCAAGTCTCTAATTCTTGAATTGCAGAGTCTGCATCATCAACCTGAGCAGAGGAAGGAATGGAGGAGCTGAAACAGCAAATAGGCTTGGAAGAACCCTGTGTTTAAAAACCCTGTGTTTAAACACAAAGCAAGTAGATCTGCAACTATCTCTGCTGGGGACAAATGACAAAAAAGTAGGGCTAGATATTTGTATCTAGAGAATAGCTTCAAAAAAAAAAATCTAACTGAAAGAGGTTGGTACAGCTCTGGGAAGACTCATTTTAGAAGTGTTCTCCTTCCTTCACCTTCAGGGTCTTAATGCCGAGTTGGCTGGCAGCTTTGAGGTTCTGTCCGATGTCATCCAGAAAGATGGACTCCTTGGCCAGGACACCCAGGTGCTCCAAGCACACCTGGTAGATCCGAGGGTCTGGTTTGCACACCCCTTCCCGACAAGATTCCACAATCTGGGAGACAAAAGCCCAACACCCAGGCCGGCAGGCAGGAGGGAGAGGAGAAGGGATTTGAAAATACAATAAATAGAACAGAAAGAGCAAATGGCATCTTATGTTTCACGTGGGGGTTTAGGGTTATATTCTTCCTTCAAGGTTTCATTTATTGCCTTAAAGATATTAATCAAGCAATAACAGAATGCACCATTTCATTCAATTGCTTAACCAAGTAAGAAATTTGGCTAGCCAGAGGCTTCCAATTATTTTTTTTAATAAAGGCAGTTAGATAATCATCAGTTGAACAAGGAAGTCGGAGGGGTCCAAACAGCCAAGATACTGAATCTTTCTTCTAAGATATTCCATTATGGGAGCTACATAGGGAAAAATAAAATTCATTTTCCTTCACAAGCCCTGAGTGCTCCTATGCAAGTTTAGGCAAGCACAATTATTAAGCTATAACTATCGTGATGAAGCAAAAGCCCCAAGGAATGGGGGTTTCTTGTGGAGCACAAAGAACGTACCACATCAAATTGCTTTCTGTCTATAGGTAGAAAACTCTCTCCACTTTCTAGATAAAAGTTGTTCGTCAAAACAGCTGTCTTGAGACCTCTGGCTCTGATGCACTTTACAGCCTCGGTCATAGCAGGGAGCTGGTCCGACTTTTCCGTTCTGGTTAATTCAAAAAGGAAAGAGTCTGCTGGAACAGAAGCATTTGCCTGGGGAGGGAAAGAGAAATGTTGGGTGCTTTTTTCAGCGAAGAAATAAACAGCAATCATCTTATGTAGTTTATAAATTCAACTGTAGGGTTTCTCTATTTTTTAATTAGAAAAAAAACAGCCTAATTTCTGAGATAGCATGGTAGCTATAAACTCTTTTAAATTCCCAACACAGTGATGGATCTTTTCTGGTTGAGCTCATCTAACTCGTGGCAATATGGGAAAAAAACTAAACAAGCTTGTTGGGAAAAAGGCCATTAACCTTGAGGGACTGTCCCAAGGTGCTTCCACATACATTCAGCTCGAGACCCTCCTCCTCCACCCTTACTCATCCCACAGGAATCAATGGGGAAAACCAGCTTACAATTCTGGAGCACTGTTGTCTGAACTCTTGCAGAAATTCTGCCCACTTCAGCTCCCCTCTCATGAATCGCATCCAGGGCCTGTCCTCACCCCCAGATCTTAAGGCCTCTTTGATGGTGCCGGCAGGGACACAATTCCGAATCTCCCAGTCTAAATAAAGGCAGGAAGTCCAGCGAGGAGGTCATCTCCCTCTCTCGGGACCCAAAAGATTCTAAGCACAATGTAGCGTGTAGTGCAGTTAAGCAGCACAGGAGTAAAGCCGACACTGAGGAAGCGCTGGGAATTACGGTGTGCACTGGTGCTCCAGAAGGTGGGAGAAATTCAACAGCTGGAAGCCGGGAAATTTCAAACAGACCCAGCAGAGGGAAGAGAAGGTGATGGAATAAACTCTGGGGAAATCACCTACCCATGGCCAGCTTGTATGGAGAAGGGAGGAGAACTCCACCCATGTCAAAGATCACCGCTCTGTAGGGACAGGATGTGTAATTCCTCCACCGGGCCACGTCTGGCCGTTTGTGCCAGGGAGACCGAAGGATCAGGACCCTCCTCGCAGGGCAGCCGCAAAAGGCTTGGAAAACTCTCCCGAAACCCATTGCTCTGGCACTGCGTGTGTCAAAGGAGAGGGAAGGGCTTCAGAGACTTGTGCAAAAGAGAATATCGGGGCACATTTACACATTTACATTTATGACCTTAATGATACTGGGTATATTTTTTGAAGCGATGTGGACTATTGAATAGATTTTTTTGGGGGGAAGCCCTATTGCTTCTTATGGGCCAGTGTTTCCCAACCTTGGCCTCTTGAAGATGGGTGGAGGGCAAGTCCCCCCTCCCCAGCCAGGAATTCCAGGAGTTGATGTCCACCCAGTGGTCTCCAACCTTGGCAACTTTAAGACTTGTGGACTTCAACTCCCAGAATTCCTCCTCCAGTCATGTTAGCTCAGGAATTCTGGGAATTGAAGCCCACAAGTCTTAAAAGTTGCCAAGGTTGGAGACCTCTGGTTTAAGTGGCCACACCTGAGAACCACCGTCACAGGAGCATCATTTCCAGAGGCTCACAAAAAGGGCCAAAGGAAAGCAGGGGTCAGAGATGCCCCTTCCTGGAGAGAAGGGAAGGGAAAGGTCCCTTACCAACAGCCCCCCACTCCAAAACACAGGGGGAACCTGGAGGCAGATCCCACTTGGCTCTCCAGCCTTCCCAGCCCCCGACAGATTGGCCCCAGCCTCTCCCCTGGGAGGCTCCTCCTCCAGAATCAACCAGGGCTCTTTAAAGCAAAAGACAGGCTGTGGGGCGACTACACCGCCCATCCTCCGCAGCCAAGGGGCCCCATGCTCCCCCTTCCCCCCTCCCGAGAGATCTTTCACCGACGAAGCACCGCTGCAGCGGACCAGGGGAGAGCCCTTCCGGGTTTGGAAGCAGGGGAGGAGGAGGAGTCAAGAGCCACGCTCCCCGCCCACTCGCCCCGCGTGACCGCAGGGCGCCTGCGCGCCGCTCCTCCGGCCGCCGGTGTCAAAGGTCAGGAGGGCGGGGTGGCGGAAGCGCTGGGCGATCCGAGGGGCTCCCGTCTCTCCCGTTTCCCTCCCGCCCGAGCTCGGACCCCCGCAGGCCCGGGACCCTCCGCGGGGGGGCGGCCCCTATGAGTGTGTCCTTGGTGGTCCTTCGCTTGGAGCTGGCCGAGTCTTCGCCCGTGCCGGGCGGCTTCTCTTACAGCGCTGCCGGTGAGGCCGCGGGGCGGCGGGGAGGGGACGTGGGGACACGGCTGGAGGGGGCCAGGAGGGCGGGGGAGGAAGCCATGGGCCGCGGAAGCCGAAGCCTTGAGGTCCTGCTGCCCACATCCGGTGTTTTTCACGCGTAAGACGGGAGGACTTCAACTCCCAGAATCCCCCCCAACCCACCCAGCGGGATTGTGGGACTTGAGGTCCACCCGGCTTCAACACTCCCGAGCTGGCTGGGGGATTCTGGGAGTTGAAGTCCTCTCACCTTAACGCTCCCGTGCTAGAAAAACACCCATTTAGAGGCAGGGGGTCTCCATTCTGAGCCCCTTGAAGACGGGAGGACTTCAGCAGTTGGCTGAGGACTTCTGGGAGTTGAAGTCCTCCCGTCTTCAAGGGGCCCAGGGTGGAGACCCCCTGATTGAAAGCAACATCTGTCAGGCCCCCTTTATTGATCTCCTTTTGTGGGCCTGTTTATACGTTTAGCACCTTGAAGGGAGGCTCAGGGCCTGTTTGTAGGGCGGAGGACAAAGGTGGAGGAAGGGAGGCGTCCAAACAGCCCCTGGCCTGACTAGCTCAGCACACGGGCCGGGTTCAGGTTGAGCTGGTCTGGGGTGGCTGCAGTTGGGTTGTGTGGAGACTCTAACCGCTAGGCGGATCCTCCTGCTCCTCCTCCAGCTACTGAGATGTCTGATGAGGGGATGCAGGAGACATCGCTGGCGGCCGCCACGGTGACCTTGGAGGGCAAGGCGCCTGTGGAGAGGGCGACCATAATCCACCAACACATCGGCCGGCGGGAGATGACGGATGTGATCATTGAGACAATAAAGCCGGATCCAGGTACCTGCGACACGTTGTTTTATGCCCTCAAGCAGAAGGATGAGCGATTAATATCTCTAGGATGTAGAGCAAGGGTCTTCAAACTTGGCCAAGTTTAAGACTTGTGACTTCAACTCCCAGAATTCCTGAGCTAATATGACTGGAGGAGGAATTCTGGGAGTTGAAGTCCACAAGTCTTAAAAGTTGCCAAATTTGAAGACCCCTGATGTAGAGAATGATTGGCACAAGTGGAGAAGCACTATTTGATTGGAGTTGTGTATATTTCATCATGGCATATATTTATTTGTATATCTCTCTCTGTGTATGTCCATCCATCCATCTTCCCTGGTTAATAAGCAGTTGTTGAAGGCCAGGCAAAACCTACCTTCTGAGCCCAGCTTGGCATCTAGCTGCTTAAGCAAGAATTTTAAGGCGCCTTTGTTTACAAAAATGCAGAGAATTGCATCTGGGCAGGCAGGCTGTTAAAACAGATTCACTTGCAAGCAACTTTTCTGCAAGCTTGTTTGCAAGGCACCATTTCAAGTGATTCTTGAAGTCTGCCGATTAATTTTTCATGAGTGTAGAAATCAATAAGACCAGTGATCAGAAATTAGTGCTCTGCTCTGGATTTTTACTGGCAGTATTTAATCTTCTGGTACAGCGTCACTCAGAAATATGAGCTGGTGTCTGAGCAGTTTCTCTGGATTCAGAATCTTAATGCCCTATTTTTACACTGATAAAACATTTCTAAGAAATCTTCTGCCATTCTTTTGCCTATTGCTTCAAAACAGTACCTTACCTTTGAATGAGAAAAAAAAATCTTAAATAAATAAATATGAATTGCAGCTTGGAAGTGTCAGATTTCTAACTTATCTTTTTTTGGATTTCTGAAAAAGACGAGGCGACAGAGATGATGGACAAAGTTGGTGCAGCTGAGGCTTCCTCCACTGAGGATCACAATAATCAGGATGGTCAAAGTGGAAGCAGTGGGACTACCCCAGATTCTCCATCAAAGCAGCTCCCCGACCAGATTTCCTTTTTCAGTGGGAATCCATCGGTTGAAATAGCTCATGGCATTATGCACCTCTACAAGACAAAGTAAGAAAGCAGGACTCGCATTAAATGCTTTAAGACAGGGGTCTCCAAAGTTGGCAACTTTTAAGATTTGTGAACTTCAGCTCCCAGAATTCCCCAGCCAGCAAGTCCAGACGTCTTAAAGTAGTTACGATTGGTGAACACTGCATTATAGAATCGAAGCAAAAAGAATGGACTTGCTGACTGGTCTTAATTCTTCCCTTGTGCAGCAAAATGACCTCCTTAAAAGAAGAGGTGCGGCGCAGCGCCATGTTGTGTATTCTCACAGTCCCTGCCACAATGACCAGCCACGACCTCATGAAGTTTGTGGCGTCTTTCTATGATGTCATTGAACACATGAAAATCATCCGAGATTCCACCCCAAACCAGTACATGGTCCTCATCAAATTCCGGACTCAGGTAAGAAGACAGAGCGACTTCAGCTTTGGCCTGAAGGCTCCTTCCGTGCCTCTCCTGTCTGGTTACGATCCAAAAACATACAGGCTGTTCTTACAACTCGGGGAAAATGGGACCGTTATTGGTAGCTGGACTAGAAAGTCCTGAATGTAAGAGAGGAAGGGGCTGTGTGAGTGCCGCTGGCCTCTTCTTATATAATTTATTTTTTGAGGAGAGGGGTGAGAAGTGAGAACAGTGAGCCACGGTGGCGCAGTGGTCAGAGTGCAGTACTGCAGGCTACTTTTGCTGACTGGCGGCTGCCTCCCAATTTGGCAGTTCAAATCTCACCAGGTTCAAGGTGGACTCAGCCTTCCGTCCTTCTGAGGTCGGTAAAACGAGGACCCAGATAGTTGGGGGCTGACTCTGTAAACCGCTTAGAGAGGGGCTGGAAAGCACCGTGAAGCGGTATATAAGCCTAAGTGCTGTTGCTATAGTGCTAAAACAGGCCTCTGGTCAATTACAACAATTCAGTTTCCCTCCCAACTGTTCTCCTTTGGCTTCTGTGCAGGCCGATGCGGACAGCTTCTACATGGCTTGCAACGGTCGGCAGTTCAACTCCATAGAAGAAGACGTTTGTCAGCTCGTCTACGTGGAAAGGGCAGAGGTCTTCAAGTCAGAAGATGTAAGCGGTCGATTCTTCCCTGTTTCCTCTCTGGGGATGGGGAGATCTTTTCCTAGTTAGGCATCTTCCAGTGTGAGATGCAACTGAAGTGAGGCCAGATTTTTTTGGGGGGGGTGGTGGTGGTGTCACAGTGGGGGTAAGGCCCAGCAGCTTTTTCTGATGCTCCAGAGGAAATTCTAACAGATATCAGCTGGTAGAGGTTCCCAGTTGCCGCTCATTGCAGCTGGAAGGTGGACTGGCTAAGGCAGGGTTTCGCAACCTGCTGGCTGGGGAATTCTGGGAGTTGAAGTCCATGCACCAGGGTGTCCTCTCCTCCCGCAGGGGGCCAGCCTTCCCGTCATGGACTTGACCGAGCTCCCCAAATGCACCGTCTGCTTGGAGAGGATGGATGAATCGGTCAACGGGATCCTGACCACGGTCTGCAACCACAGCTTCCACAGTCAGTGTCTGCAGCGGTGGGAGGACACCACGTAAGACACACACACACACACCCCACGAGGGCGGAAAGGGGGATCAGAGTGGCGGTGGGTGGGGAGCAATGGGGATCCAGAGGGTCAAAGCCGGGCGACCTGGTTTGGAGTGCTCAAGGCCTTCTCTCTTCTCCCTTCTCCAGGTGCCCTGTCTGCAGGTACTGCCAGACTCCGGAACCCGTGGAAGAAAACAAATGCTTTGAATGTGGAGTCCAAGAAGTGAGTGAGGCCGGGTCCATGTCGGTTCAGAAATCAGTCGTGTTGCTTCTTGGGAAATAGAATTTGAACGTCGGTTGTCTTGCTCCTTCTCTCCTACAGAACCTTTGGATATGCCTCATCTGCGGGCACATTGGATGCGGGCGTTATGTGAGTCGTCACGCCTACAAGCACTTTGAAGAGACACAACACACCTATGCCATGCAGCTGACCAACCACAGGGTCTGGGACTACGCCGGGGGTAAGCCCTGTTCCACAGACAAACCCCCCCCTCCCCCCCCCGAGTGGACCACCCCCTTAACAAGTTAACAGATAACAGATAATCAGAGTTGGAAGGGACCTTGTAGGTCATCTAGTCCAACCCACCGCCCAAGCAGGAGACCCTACACCATTTCTGACAGATGGCAGTCCAATCTCTTCTTGAAAGTTTCAAGGGATGGCGCTCCTACAACTTCCGAGGGCAACTTCTGTTCCATTTGGTTGATTGTCCTCACTGGCAGAAAGTTTATCCTTATTTCTAGGTTGAATTTCTCCTTGTTCAGTTTCCATCCATTATTCCTTGTCTGGTCTTCAGATGCCTTAGAAAACAGCTTGACCCCCTCCTCCTCTCTGGGGCAGCCCCTCAAATATTGGAAGACCGCTATCATGTCTCCCCTGGTTCTTCTCTTTACTAGACTAGCCAAGCCCAGTTCCTGCAACCGTTCGTTGCATGTTTTAGCCTCCAGTCCCCTAACACAAAGTTGTAGAAACCCCCGGTCCATCTACTTGGCTACGATGGGTAGGGAGAAGTTGAGGGTCACCAAGATCAGTCCTTTACTTTCAAAAGAGCCAGGAGCTCACCTTTCCAAGTTCTCCGCCAGGTGAATCTTCTTCCTTTAACGCACACCTGAAGGTGGGCACAGGTTGGAGGTGACCCCTGAGCTGCTTCGATTCGGGCCTTGATTCAGGATGACCAGTTGGCTGTTGTCTTTTCTCCAGACAATTACGTCCACCGTCTGGTGGCCAGCAAAACAGATGGCAAGCTGGTCCAGTACGAATGTGAGGGCGATGTGTGTCAGGAAGAGAAAATCGACGCCTTACAACTAGAAGTAAGTGTGCGTCAGTGCTCTTCCCAGGGGGTTCGTTTGTGGAGACTTTCACGGCTAACTCAACGGATGCCCCGTGGAACGTTTGTCATCGCCTGGGGTTGCCTTTCTTGAGTGTAACTTGGAGTTGGGGAGACTTCTGGGATGGGATTCCAGCTCCTCTAGAACAGGGGGTGTCCAACCCTGGCCACTTTTAAGACTTCAACTCCCAGAGTTCCTCAGTCTCTCCAACCCAGGTAACTGTAAGACTTGTGGACTTCAACTCCCAGAGTTCCTCAGCCAGCTTTGAGGTACTCTGGGAGTTGAAGTCCACAAGTCTTAAAGTGGCCAGGGTTGGCGACCTCTGCTCTAGCGAACATAAGGATGGCTTGTCCACTTTCTCTCTCTCTCTTTCTGAATGCAGTATTCCTACTTGCTAACCAGCCAGCTGGAGTCCCAGCGCATCTACTGGGAGAACAAGATTGTCCGAATAGAAAAGGATACGGCCGAAGAAGTAAGTTCCTTCTGAATGTTTTGTTCCTGTGGAGAGCAGGAGCCAGACTTCAGGGTCAGATTGAGTTCCTTCCATTTCTGAATGCATGGTGGATTTCAGGCAACCACTTTGCTCCTGGGGCCCAAGCCCAGCCAAAGAAACCCCTTGAGAAGGGCTCAGGATCTCAAGGGCCTTGGAGGTAGCCCGTGCTGGGCTGGTTTCTTCTCTCTGCTCGGTCTATGTTCCCTCTTCCAAAGCAGAGTCGACCCTTTTCAAAGGGAGCTCCAGGAATATTCTCCCAAGGAATTGGTAGTAAACAAGATGTTCGTTTCCCAACCCAAAGGATAACATTTCGCTGTAGCAATTACTACTCACCCAGAAAACATCCTGAGGAGAACGATCCTGAGACAGATTCTGAGCCATGCAGAGACCATCCATCTGGACCTTAAAATGCCCTTTTCCCAAATACTATTTGCAGATCAACAACATGAAGGCCAAATTTAAAGAGACGATTGAGAAATGCGACTCGCTGGAACACAGACTGAACGACTTGCTGAAGGAGAGGCAGTCGGTCGAAAGGAAGTGGGTAACTTTCAGAACTTCGAACTGGGCGCTCCTAAATTAGCGATCCGGGTGCGAAATGCACATCATATGTGATTTTGGACTCTAGTCCTGCGTCCCTCACCCCTGTGGACCAGCAGGTTTTCCTCTTGGTCCGGAATTAACGTCCTGGGGAGCGACATCGACACCCAGCTATGATGGGAGCCCTTCCATTACGGTCATGCAATAGTCACATGACCTGGGGGGGGTGCTTTATTATTATATATATTTTGTATTTATTTATTTATTTATTTATTTCTGAGTTTTATATATCGCCCTTCTCCCGAAGGACTCAGGGCGGTGAACAGCCAACTAAAATACAAGTAGACAAAGTATAAATTATTTAAAAGAGAATTAAACACTAGACTGTCCCAAATCTAAAAACCCCAATTAAAATCAATAAAACTTCATACCCCGTCCCAAGTAATCTAAAAACCCCATTTAAAATCCCATTAGTCAGCTCAGGCCGGCCTGCTCGAAGAGCCAGGTCTTCAGGTCACGTCTGAAGGCCCTCAGGTCACTGGTCATTCGTAATCCAGGGGGCATCCCATTCCAAAGGGCGGGTGCCCCCACAGAGAAGGCCCTTTCCTCGGGGTCACCAGACGACACATAGAAGGCGTCGGGACCCGGAGGAGACCCTCTCTGTGGGAGCGCACCGGTCGGTGGGAGACTACTGGCAGAATGCGGTCTTGTAAGTATCCTGGTCCGATGCCATGGAGCGCTTTAAAGACCAAAACCAGTACTTTAAAGCGAACCCGGAAGGCCACTGGCAACCAATGCAGCTCGCGCAGGAGGAGCGTCACGTGGGAGTATCTTGACGCCCCCGTAACCACCCGCGCGGCTGCATTTTGTACCAGTTGAAGCCTCCGGGTGCTCCCCGCAGGGAGCCCCATGTAGAGGGCATTACAGTAGTCTAGACGGGAGGTGACCAGGGCATGAGTGACTGTGCGTAAGGCGTCCCGATCGAGAAAGGGCCGCATCTGGCGTATCAGGCGAACCTGATAAAAAGCCCCCCTGGAGACGGCCGTAATACGATCTTCCAAAGACAGCCGTACATCCAGGAGGACACCAAGATTGCGAGCCCCTTCTGTGGGGATCAAGATCTCATCCCCAATAGCCAGCGATGGAGTCAGCTGATTATATCGGGCCGCCGGAAACCACAGCCACTTGGTCTTGGAAGGGTTGAGTCGAAGCCTGTTCTCGCCCATCCAGTTCCGCACAGCCTCCAGGCAACGGGCCATGACCTCCACAGCATCGTTGGGGTGGCTTGGGGTGGAGATGTAAAGCTGAGTGTCATCAGCATAAAGATGGCATTTCACCCCAAAACCACGGATGATCTCTCCCAGCGGCTTCACATAAATGTTGAACAGAAGAGGGTAACAGTCATTAAGCAAATGCCACATTTGTAAGACATACTAAAGGCTCGCTAGGGGCAGGGTTTTGCTGAAGATGGGAAGGGCTAGCTTTTGGCAAAGCCGTCGTGAAAGGCAGCCGCTTGATGGCGGAATGCTGCCCACAGCCGTAAATGAAGCCCCCATTTAGACTAACCTTGGTGTCAAATTTGAATGTTCCCTAATTGACATACATTAAAATGAAATTTGGTGGCCTACAGAGGTTTCAGAGGGCCTCCACCTCCAGGGGCCTTAGCACTTCAGTTCCAGTCATAGGAATTTGGGGGCAGGGGGGCGGAATTTCAAATTTGAGTCATAATTCTCCATTATTTGTTGTAACCTCAAACGGTGGCAAGTCAAGGACTGCAAGTATTAAATTCTAGGTCAAGGGTCTACCAACGTGGCACGTTTAAGACGTGTGGACTTCAACTCCCAGAATTCCTGAGCTAACATGACTGGAGGAGGAATTCTGGGAGTTGAAGTCCACAAGTCTTGAAGCTGCCAGGTTTGAAGACCCCTGTCCTAGAGGGGTGAAATATTTTCCAGGGCAAGCATGCTTGTCAGGCTTCAGAGCGCCAGTGATGTTTTCTCAAGACAGGCAGAAATCCCTGCTCCTTTTATCCCGGTAAAGATTCTTCCGCTGCTGTTGCCGCTGCCGCCTCAGTTTCCCCTTCTCCCCTCCCAGATGCAGCCAGCTAAGCACCAAGGTGTCCAAGCTGACCAACGAGCTGAAGGAGGAGCAGGAGATGAACAAATGCCTGCGGGCCAACCAGCTCCAGCTCCAGAACCAGCTGAAGGACGAGGAGAAGCTCCTGAAGGAGACCTGCGAGCAGAAGGACCTCCAGATCACCGAGGTCCAGGAGCAGCTCCGCGACGTCATGTTCTACCTGGAGACCCGGCAGAAGATCAACCACCTGCCCGCCGAGGCCAGGCAGGAGATCCAGGACGGGCAGATCAACATCCCTGTGGCCTCTCCGGCGGCTTCCTCTGCGGGGGGCAGCGGGAAGCCCTCCTCCCGCAAGGGGAGGGGCAAGAGGGGCAAGTGAGGAGCGAGCGCAGAGGCAACGGAGGTGACCGCCATCGGGTGCAGGAAGGGTGTCGGGAGGGCGAAGCGGGCGTGGTCTGTTTTGGCAAAAAGAGGCTGGGAAACCCAGCCAAGGGATGAGTGTCCGGTCTCTGGATCCTTTGCACTAAACCCTTGGGCCACCGACGGCCCTGCAGGCGCCTTTTCCTCTGCTAGCTCGCTTTCCTTAGGCTCTCCGTAGTGAAACCCTCACCGGCTGCTGGGCCTTCCTTCCCTCCCTCTTTGCTGCCCCTTCCCTGGGGGCCTTTCGGCTCCGCAGCCTTCGCCCGAGGGTCTCCTGGTTGAAAAAAGCGCAGGAACCAACACGAGCCTTAGGTTTTATTTTGGGAGGAGCAGGCAGGGCTGCGGTGGCTTGACGTCCAGCCTACGCTGGAAGCGATACCCGAATGTAGGCTTCCCTCCCCAGGACGAATTGGGGGGCGGGGGGGGAGAGTTAGTGGCCTTGGGAGGATGGGGGCTCAAGGCAGATGGAACCCTGACCAGGTGCTGCAGAATCAGGCCTTTGATTGGGGCATCTAATAGAGGAATGTGCCTCTCTTACTTGATATGCTTTTGGTCCTTCTGTGGTCCCTTCCTTTTCCTTCCTTCCTCCTTCCTTTCTTCCTTTCTCTTTCCTTCCTTCCTCCTTTCTTTCTTTCCTTCCTTCCTTCCACCCTCCCTCCTTCCTTCCTCCTTTCCTTCCTTCCATTCTCCCTCCTTCCTTCCCTTCCACCCTCTCTCCTTCCTTCCACCTTCCCTCTTTTCTTTCCTCCTTCCCTTCCTTCCTTCCTTCCTTCCTTCCTTCCTTCCTTCCTTCCTTCCTTCCTCCTTTCCTTCCTTCCCTCCCTCCCTGCCTCTCCTTCCTTCCCTTCCCTTTCCTTTCTCTTCCCTTCCTCTTTCCCTCTCCTTTCTTTGCAGCTGAATCTTTTCTCCTGCCACGGTTGATCCCTGGCCGTACATTTTGTGGGGTCTCGGCTCGTCCCAATTCCCACCCTTGCCGTTTAGGGAGATTTTATCACTGTTGTGTGTGTTTGTGCGTCTTTGCCTTGGCTCCCGTTGCGTAGCTTCCGCTCTGTGCCATGCATGTCCATTGCAGAGTCCCAGGCGTGGCGTTCTGCTGCAGCGAGGCTGTCGGAAGGCTACACGGAGGTTAGGAGTAAACTCCTCCTCCTCTTCCCCCACCCCCAAATCTCTGCTCTCAAACCCCCTTTTCTGAAAAGGAGGAAAGAGGCGCTGGGGTGTTGATGCTGCCCTCTCTTGCGCAGGCTTCCCCCAGGGAAGGGTGCAGGGCCCCGTACATGGGCCGGATAGCTAGCAAGGCCTTTCACACAGGCTGGGGATTGGAGTTCCCTGGTGCTGGCTTTGACTGGGCCAGACTCTCGACGTTCTTCGTAGCCGCCTTAGACTTAGCAGCAAGCGATGAGATGCAGAACCAGCTACAGAGCTGCTGAGTTTTTCAAGAAAGCTTCTTTTGCACAGTAGCTCGCATGGCACCCTGGTCCTTCAGCGCAAAGAACCAGCTGTCGCACTTTGGGTGGCCGTGGTGTTTTTGCTCCTTCAGCGCGTCAGAGAAAGTAGTAAGTTACTGATTCACCTGGAGGCCCCCAAGTGACGCAGCGCCTCCGTAAGAAATCTTGCTGGGCCCGGATTGGGCTGCAGTTCCTGACAGTGACCAAGCCAGCTTCACGAGGGTTCAGCCTGGGTCTCTTAAAGGCCTTCATCCCAGCAACTGCATCCAGGGAAATGGTTTGCTTAGCATCTGCTCTCAAAGGCCTAGATCCTGGCGTGTTGTTTTCCTTTTATAAAGCCAGAGCCAAAATCCAAGGCTTGTTCTTGGGTTATGAACCTTGGCTCCTTTGGCAGCAACAAGCCCCCGGGGTCCTGAGTTTTGGCCATAGTAAGCCAACCAAGATGTTTGCAACGGAAGACCCTGAACCTTGGCAAAACCTCACAGCCCTAATTCTGTGGCCTCAGCACTCTTGCTCTGAAGCCTGGGAGGGGAGGGGGTGAGGCTGTACAACGAGGAGGAACTCTGTGTGTGTGTGTGTACCCTAGCATGCAGCTCATTGATCTTCCCACTGCCTGGCTTCTCAGCCTCTGGAGGTCATGTTTTCCCTAAGATACGGGACAAATGCATTTTAAAAATTCAAACTGCGCAGGAGGGCTATCTCAGAGAATATAAGAGCCATGATTTCCGCCACACAGCACCTGCTGGGGTTGTTTATTTATTTTTGAATGATCCTGGGATTTTCTTCTTCTTCTTCTGCATTGCTGTGTTCTTTTTTTTTTTGTTTGCTTCCTCATCGATTTCCCTTGAAACGAGGAGGAAGTGAGCGCATGGCCACTCCGTCAGGCGTGGGGAAACGGATTCTGCCGGAGGACCAGAAAGGAAGAGGGGATGATGAGTCCAGAATGAACAGGAACTGGATGGAAAGAAAAGAGTGACTACGTTTTTTATTAGCAGATTTGCCCTTGGTCAGCCACTGGAGGGTGAGTGGGTGAATTGCTGTTGCTTTGGCTGAGAGGCTCCTGCCCAAACTGACCAAGGCACAAGACAGTTTTTAAGAGACCTTTTCGGTTGTGTTTGTAACTTGGGAAACCCCACTTAACGTACTGAGGTAGAACAATGAAAAAAAAGAAAACCCTCCAATCTCAGCTGAGAGCAGCCGGTCTTATTCAGAGGAAGCATGTAGCTTGACTGGCACTCAAAACACCCATCAGTGTCTACTTTTAAAAAATAAATAAATCTGGATTGTAACATCAGCAACGAGAATATATTAAATCGGATAAAAGCTCAACCTGTGATATTTGTGCATAATATGCGTATTTGGTTGTAAGAATGCAGCAGTCACCAAGTTGTCTATTATAGGGGTCTCCAACTTTGGCCACTTTAAGGCTTGTGGACTTCAACTCCCAGAATTCTGAGAGTTTAAATCCACAAGTCTTAAAGGTGCCCAGGTTGGAGACCCCTGGTCTATTACAGGAAGCTAAGGTTTGCCTAATTATAGTTTATTGGCAGATTCCAGGTGGCTGGCTCTGTATAACAAAGTAGACCAGGAACTGTAGTTTATTATACATGGCATTGAAATCCACACGCTAAACAGTTCTTTACTTACTTACTCTCCTTAAAACGCAATTCCTTTCTAAGTCTCCCTTCCGAAGAAAAAGACCATTTTTTTTTTTAAAAAGAAGCAAAACAAGAAAGCAGCTTTCTTCCTTGTAGACTTTCAGCTTAACCCCAGGAAAGAGTCCAAAAAGTTATTGGGGTTTAATTGTGCGCTCGCAGCTGCTACTGCGTGGGATCCCTTCTCATTTGTAGCGGGGTGTCACTGAATCATTGGAGATCTCCCCTGTTTGCAGGGGATCTCTTCAGTTCCTCTCATTAAGATCGCCCGATTTTTGCCGCCCAGATGGATTGCTGGCCTGTTCCGCAGCTCACCCTGATAAAAGTGACTTTTGTGAGGGAAGGGGGGGGGGTTGTATGCAGACAATGGACGCCAAAGAGGCCATCGGACAAAGGCTACATTGAAATCCAGCAGCCGTTCCAACC
This sequence comes from Bungarus multicinctus, assembly GCA_023653725.1. Lineage (NCBI taxonomy): Eukaryota > Metazoa > Chordata > Lepidosauria > Squamata > Elapidae > Bungarus > Bungarus multicinctus. Next base: position 186,163,259 of record CM042836.1, on the reverse strand, counting down.
ATGGCCCAGGCCTTTGTCGTGCTGGAAAGGAAGTAGCAGGGCCAGCTTTCCCTGCTGGGCACCCCAGGCAACTCTTCCCCAGTTGGTCACGTAGGCACAGGGTGAGGCGGTCCATAGCCGCTTCTGCTGGATCCTCAAATCCCATTCGGCTGTTGAAGGATCTAGAACAGGGGTCCTCAAACTTGCTGGCTGGAGAATTCTGGGAGTTGAAGTCCATAAGTCTTAAACTTGCCAAGTTTGGAGACCTGATGTAGAACAAGCTCTAAACTTGGCAAGTTTAAGACTTGGGGACTTCAACTCCCAGAATTCCTGAGCTAACATGACTGGAGGAGGAATTCTGGGAGTTGAAGTCCCCAAGTCTTAAACTTGCCAAGTTTGAAGACCCCTGATCTGTCACTTATCGATCATCTCTCTCTCTCTCCATACCTATCTACCTATTTACCTATCTCATCTATGTATCTATCATCTCTCTCTTTCCCTACCTACCTACCTATTTATCGATCTATTGATCTGTCCATCATCTATCACAAGGGTCTTCAAACTTGGCAAGTTTAAGATTTGTGGACTTCCACTCCCAGAATTCCCGAGCTGACATGACTGGCTGAGGAATTCTGGGAGTTGAAGTCCACAAGTCTTAAAGCTGCCAAGCTAGAAGAGCCCTGCTCCAGACCAACCTCCCTTGTTTCCTTCATCTCTGGCTGCTGATCCCCTTTGATGTGTCGGACCAGACTGAGAATGCCGGTTCTTAAGCTTTACTAGAAGTCTCTTGCTGGATTCAACGGGACCTAATCAAATGCATCATGGTTTTTAGCGCTCCAAGCCTGGCCACTTTTCAGACTTGTGGCCTTCAACTCCCAGAATTCCAGCAACACTGGGGAATGCTGGGAGTTGAAGTCTACAAGTCTTAAAGTTGCCAAAGTTGAAGAAACCCCTGGTCTCAATCTAGACTCCAAAGAGTTGCCAAGTAGTCCTTTTCAGTCTTCAAATGGTGACCAGGGGTGGGTGGGGCTGTGGCTCTACAGGTGTGTCAAGCCCACCCTGTCTGGTGCTGCCCTCCACCCAGTAAATCGCTGTCTTCTTTGCTCCCTTGGGCGACTAATGGGCAGCGCCCTCTCGCACCCCTCTTGTCCTATCAATATTCTTTCCTCCCTCGTGGCCCAGCTGAGACCTTGTTTTCACCTGAAGCATCCAAGACCCCGAAGCCTTAGCTTAAAGTTTCATTTTATGCTGCAAAATGGACCGTTTTACCTCTGAACGGCAAGGGATAAATTGCAATTTGTTTCGTACCAATCGCCTCTGGATTGGGTGTGTGTGTGTGTGTGTGTGTTGCGTGTCTTTCCTTGCTTTTTCAGCCCCCTCGAAATCTCCAGCTTAGTCCTACAAGTCCTCCCAATGGTGGTTTTGCAGCCCCCTCCTCCCTTTGCTCCCTATTTTGCTGAGTAGCCGGATTGGGAATGAATTCTGGGAAATCACAAGATTGCTCTTCTCTCTTTTTTTGTTGTTGTTGTTGGTCACAACAAAGATGTCACCTTTCTGGGTATTTAAGCAATTCCTCCCTTCCTCCAGCTGGCTTCCAACTAAACAGGAAGCAAATTCAGCTTTTCTTATAACTAATTAAGCAAACATCTATTAATACATAGTAACCTTATCGTAGACATTATGATATACACTTCATTGACATATTTGGGTTTTTTCGGTTTGCAACATCCATTTCCCAGGGATCTTTGCAGCTTTGAGAGGTAAGAAATCTGGGTGGGGGGGAGAGAGACAATACATGTTTTTGGCACATTGGTGCCTTCTAAGCCCGATTTTCAGTTGGTGGCTTCGCATCCCCATCTGTGGAGTCGGGCGGATCTTGCATCTCGGCTTCTGTTCCTGCCCCCAAATCCGGTTTCATTAGACGGTCTGATTCATTAATAAAGACACCCCCGCCCCCCGAAGTATGAAAACCGCAGCTCCGGAGGTCGGCCGAGTTCAGGGCAGGACTGGCTTGAACCCGCTCGACACGCAGCCGGGACGGGACCGCTTGAAAAGGAACCTCAGCCCAGCCCTGAAGTGTTTTTTTTTTCACGTGTAGACTTTGCGGCTCGATCTGTTGTGTGAATGGTGGTTTCTTTCGCCCCCCCCCCCCCCCGAATTCAACCGGGGTCTGTCCCTCCCACCCTTGAAGCAAGACCCCCGAGCAACGAATGTTTCCTCCCCCCCCTCCTTTCTCCACCGCCGGTCAAACGGGAGCGGACCCGACCTCAAGAGACCGGCCGGAGAGCAAAAGCAGCAGCGCCCGTTTTGCAACCGGGCGCCCGCCGCCCTTCGCGCCATTGGCCCGCGGGCGCCTTCCCGGCTCCTGGAAGGGGGCGGGGGGCAGCCGGGCACTTTGCCTACAGACCTCCGAATTGGGGGAGGGGGAAATGGGGGATCCCTGTAGAAAAAAAGGGGGGTCCTTGCAGAAAGGGGAGGTCATATAGAAAGGGGGGGTCCCTTGCACAAAAGGGGGGAGGGTGCGGCGCCTTGGAAGCGGGGGTGCAAAGAGCCCCCGATCGGCCCTTCTGCACTCTGCAGGTGCTCAGAGGCTGCCTGCTCCTCCCGGGACGGGGGCGCGCAGGAGGCGCATGCACGCAAGAGTTGGAGGGGGACGCGCGCGCGTGCCCGGGGCAGCAGCAGCAGCAGGAGACGAAGGAGGGAAGCGGTTCCGGGGCTCGGCGGGCGCGAGCGAGCGAGCGAGGGAAGGGAGCCGGGCCGGGCAAGGGAGCCTCCTCCTCCTCCTCCTCCTGCCGCCGCCGCCGCTCGTCCTCTGCTCCGCCCCGCGGCCGGATCCCTCCGCGGGCCTCGCCATGGCGCTGAAGCCGTCGCCGCAGCCCTCGCCGCCCCCGGCGCCCCCGCCGCTGCAGCCCCCGCCCGGCCCCGCCGCGACGCCCCCGCAGCAGCAGCAGCACCAGCCGTCGCCGCCCTCGCCGCCCGCCGCCGCCGCCTCCTCCTCACCGGCCCCGGCCGCGGCTCCGGCGGGCGGGCGTAAGGCGGGCGGGCCGGGCCCGGGAGCGCGGCCCTCGCTGGGCAGGTGGGTGCCGGGGGGGGGGAGGGCGGCCGTCTGCTGGGGGGGGGGTTGCTCCGTCCCTGGCCGGAGGGGCCGGAGCCACCGCTGCCCTTCAAGGCCGGCCGAGAGGAGCCCGCCCGGGCAGAGGGCACCGCCGCGGCCTGCTCTGCCGCAGGGACCCGGGGAAGGGAAGGGCAGGGCGGGGGGGGGGGGGGGGGAGGCTGAGCCCCAGAGAACGGGGACCCCTCCCCAAAAGGCCCCGGGGGGGCGGCGGGGGGGCTGCCCTGAGCCTGAATCCCTCCCCTCAAATAATGCCAGCCTGGCGATGCCCCCCCCCCCGGGCATCAACAAAAGAGGGGAGGGGGCTGCAAGGGAGGAAGGCCAGCAAGGCAGCCCCCTCCCCCGCCTGGGCCTTGGGGGGGGAGGAGAGGAAGGGGCTGCGTCTCTCTTATTCTCTTATCGCCCTCCCCCCCCCCCCCCCCGCAAGGCCGCGCAGGAGAATCGGGGAATTCTTGTGGTTTTGCAACGCTGGAGAAAAATCTCTGGGTTTTTTTCGCTTTGACCTCCGCAATTTCAGCCTTCCAGCTAAGCTGAGGCCGGGGTTGGGGGGGGGGGGGGGGTCTCAACCTGCCTGCCGGGGGGGGGGGGGGGGGCGGCTTCCAAAGGAAAACTTGTTGCAAGATTCAATCTGGGTCGGTTCCCCAGGACCAGAGATCCCCCTGCCCTCTGCTCCTGGTGTGACCGGCCCAGCTTGGATCTTGCAACCTTATCCCAAATATTGCAATATTTGCCTTCCCTTCCAGGGGAAAAAGTTCTACCTACCGAGGCTGCAAAGGGTTCAGGCTTGGTTTTTTTTTTTTTTTAAGCCGATTTGGGGATGGGGGTCTCCCCCCCAAAGCCTTTGATTGACAGGATATTGATCACTGGGGGAGCCTGTTGGCTTTTCCAGGGAGGCAGCTGTTGACACTACCCGAAACCCCCTCCAATCCCTTTTTGGCTTATGCAATGCCATAGTATGAATGGATGATAGAGGGTTACCCCCAAGCTGCTTTCTGTGCCGGTTTTCATATTTCGAACGTGACTAAATTCGCCCTCTTTAGACTTGCCGGAGTCAAAAAACAGGAGCCGAGAAAGGTAAGGTCGTTCCCGTTGTTCCTTTGACTGGGAACCGCTGCTCGGTTTGCACCAAAATGTTCCCCTCTCGTCGGAGTGTTTTCTGTGGCAGGTCGGTTTGCAAGGATTCCTCTTCCTTGCGCCGAGTCCCTTTTTGACGTAAGCGCCTTAGCGCAGAGACGGACGCAGGAGTACCTCCTTTGTAAATCAGCCTGCTGGGTGCTGGCCAAGGGCTCCTTCTGTCCGTGACCCTTAAGAGTGACCTGGGGAAGACCGTTAATCCCCTGAGCCCATCAACCCCAAGACAGAGATTCCTGGCCAAGGAGGTGAGTGAATGGGCAGTGGGCACGGCGAGCAGGAATTCCCAAGGTCCCCAAGCATTTCTGAAGGGAGCCCGGATTCTCCTGTAAAGATGGGACTTTTGCACCCCATGAGACACACTCCCAAAGGCTTCGGGTCTTCCTTCCTTCCAGTTTCAAACTCAGTTTGACGTCAGAGGCCCTGGTGCTGAAAGCCACCAGGAGTTTCTTTGCTTAGAAGACACATATGTTAAGGAAGAAGGGCGGTTTGGTTGGTCATCAGCTTGAGGTCTTGAGGGTCCCATGTCTTGACATGTCCAAGGACAGCTTGGAAATACTCAACTGTTCCCCAGTTGGGTTGGGCCCCAAGCCTCCTGAGATGAGGCTCGACCATTTTGACTTCGTGTCAGAGCGTTTCCTTAAGGTCAAGCGTTCAGTTGGTCTCTTGCAGCTCCCATCAAAACTAAGGAAGTTGAAATAGGCCTGGAAAGCCAGCAAATCCTGCCCTGCTTATCATCGATTCCCCAGTGCAAGTTTTGCATTGTGGACTTTTAAAATGTAAATTGGTGCCTAAAAAAACAGAGCTTCGATTTTGGCTTGCCGTTATTTTGGCTAGAAGGACATGTCTGTTACTGTACGTGTGCCTATCTGGTCATGTTTGGAAAACTTTTTGAGAATTTTTATATCCAGCTGTATTATGTTTTTTTTCATCCTTCTCTGGAGCATGGCAATCTGGTGTGCTCAGTCTTGAATGCCTGAGAGATAAATAGTCAAAATTATTTTCAATCCACTAAGAAATGGTAGCCATTCTGTCTGTCTGTCCGGCTCTTTTAGGCCTTGACCAGAACTGTCCTTGAACAGCAATTCTGTTCCTCTAACCCAGCATTTTTCAACCTTGTGGCAGCTTTAAGAGGTGTGGACTTCAACTCCCAGAATTCCTGGCTGGGGATTTCGGGGAGTTGAAGTAAATCCACACTTCTTAAAGTTAGGGAACTCTGCAAGAGCATTCTTTTCAGTAAAGCCAAGATAGAAAAAGAAAAAAAAACTCAAAGCCATGTAATTATGAATGTGGAGAAATATTTTAAACTAGGGCTCTCCAACCTTGGCAACTTTTAAGCCTGGAGGACTTCAATTCCCAGAACCAGCAAAGCTGGCTGGGGAATTCTGGGAGTTGAAGTCCTCCAGGTTGCCAAGGTTGGAGAGCCCTGTTTTAAACCATATAAATTGCAAGAAAGGATTAAGATAGTCCTTGACTTACAGCAGTTCATTTAGTGACTGTTCAAAGTTGCAACAGCAGTGAAAAAAGTGACTTATAACCATTTTTCACATGACCTTTTTTAGCATCCCCATGATCGTGCAATCAAAATTCAGATATTTGGCAACTGATCTCATACTTACGACAATTGCAGTGTCCCAAGGCCACGCGATCCCCTTTGGACAAGAGAAATCAAACGGGGAAGCCAATATTTCACTTAACAATCGGGTTACTAACCAATCCATTGCAGTAATTTCACTTAATTGTGGCGAGGAAGGTCGTAAAATGAGGCAAACCCACTTAACAAAACGTCTCTCGCTTAGCAACAGGAATTTCGGGCTCCCTTGTGGTTGTAAGTGGAGGAATACCTGTAGAGAACTTGCTGAGAAAGACTTAAAATGAACGGTCTCAGTGTCCTTACTGTTAAAAAGGGAGATTTATGCCCCTGTAGATGAGATTTAGCTTCTAAACTCAGTTCAAAGGATGTATTTGATTTTTTTTTTTGGCATCGCAAAGCTGGGACAAAACAGGAAAAATACGTACGGAAGCTGAATTTGAAGACAGCCCCCAAGGTTGGATGAAATAAACACTTCCGTTGTGTAGCGAGAACTTTAAAAGAGAAAAATTGAGCTCGGCTCCCTTTGAAAGGCATTCTGTACATATTTACAGGGCTCCCAAGAGGTTTGGCTGTGCCATATCAGCAGGCCCATTTCATTCAAAGGCAGGCGCTGAAGTCCGCTTGCGGCTCATCAAATCTTAATGCCTTTTAATACCAGTTCATTGGCAAAGGTGCTACCAGGATCCTAGCCTCACCTGGCTCTCCCCCGGCAGTTGCAACCAAACCCCCTATTTTACGGCGTCCTCCTTGGATTTTCATTTTCCCACCCCTGCTAGAAACACCCGGGTGCAAATTCCCAGTTTTTGTTGACAACAGAAATCGCTTGACAATATTTATTTCTCAGGCCTGCAAGGTACCTTCAGTAGCCCTGCGCGTTGTTCCCAAACTTGGCCACTTTAAGACTGGTGGACTTCAACTCCCAGAATTCCCCAGCCAGCCATGCCTGCTTTCTCTCTCTCTTATTTTCCTAAAGTGGAGAGAGATTGCAGAGGAAGGGATTGCAAGAGAGCAAGCTCTGCTGGCTGGAGAAGTCCAAAAGTCTTTAAAGTGGCCAAGGTTGGAGACTTCTGATCTACAGGCAGCCTTGGATTTGACTTTGGGTTCAAATCCTTGGCAAAATCCTTCAGCCCAAGAGGCACACAGGTGATCCTAGACTTAGAACAGTTCATTTTGTGGCTGTTCAAAGTTACAACGACACTGGGGGTGACTTAGCACCCTTTTTTCCACCCATTGCAACCTTAGTCACATCCCTATGGGTCACGTGATCCAAATTCAAGCGCTTGGCAACTGACTCGCATTTATGACGGTTGCACAGTGTCCCAGGATCCCCTTTGGGCCACCTTCCCACAAGCAAACTCCACGGGGAAGCCACGTGCCAAACTTATCAAACTGCAACGGTTTCAGTTAACGGTGGCAAGAAAGGTCGTAAAATAGGGCAAAAAAGCACTTAAACATCTCACTTTGCAACAGGAGTTTTGGGCTCAGTTGCAGTGGTAAGTCGAGGACTATCTGTACCAGCGATGAAAGGTAATTGACGAAAAAAGATCCATATTTACCCATTTTTCCCATAAGGTCAGAACTTAATCCTGAGCACAGAAGTTTTGTAAGCAGAACCATTGATAGATTTAAAAGGTAGATAGAAGATGGAGATAGGACAGGAAGGTAGATAGATAGATAGATAGATAGATAGATAGATAGATAGATAGATAGATAGATAGATAGATAGATGCATGAATGATTAGGTGAATGGATGGATGGGAGGGAGGGGAGGGAGGAAGGGAGAAAGGAACCACCTCACCTCTGACTTCTCTCGGATGACTTTCTGAGCAAGGCCAAGAGTGCTGAGAACTTAGCAGCCCAACTGGTTGACTTCCCAGTGAGAACGAGTGAGTATCGCTCTTGTGCGGAAGGAGCCCGCAAGGAAGGGTTGTGGGTGCTGCCTCCCCAGGTGTTTTGGTTACAGGTAGTTCAGAACAGCCCCCCCTCCCCCCCCAAGTTGGGCGTCCTCTCTCCGAGGACCCCACATGGCTGCTACAGCTTCTCTGGTGGCCAAGAAGGTCTGCCGAAGCCGAAGCCAGCTGGCACCTTCACTTTGCATCCGTCCCAGTTCGGCAGCCTGGTCTAGGAACACACCTGGTGGTTTTTTCCTTCCGGGTTGGGATTTGCTCCCAGGGAAAGAAGGAAGGGCTTGTAAGGCTGTGGCTGTGAGCACCATAGACCCCTTTCACCTGGCAGGTTGCCTTTCACCGCCATCTTACAGACGGCCCATCCAAGTCCTTGTCGGGCAATGGCTTGACATTCTCATGAAGTCTTTCTGGAGTCGATTTGGAGAGCTTTCCCTTCGAGAAAATATTCTCTGGGACTTTCCTGATAGGAGACCTCCCTGGTCTCTTTGGTGTGGGGAAATCTGTGGGTCATAGCTGGTGATTCCTTTTTCCAAGCCCTGATTTGCTTTGTCCCAACACAAGTTGGATGCAGGGGGTCTCCCACCTTGGCCAATTTAAGCCTGGTAGACTTCAACTCCCAGAGTTCCTTAGCCAGAAAGTCCCCCCCACCCACCCACACTCTTTGCTGAAGTCAAGATATATTACATCTACCGCATTCCCACCATCTATTATTAAGAAAAGCTTATGAAAGAAATGTGACACAGTTGCCTGTTGACATTTCTTCTTGTCCTATCCATGCTGAATTCTGGGTACCTCTTTGCTGGCTGAGGAACTCTGGGAGTTGAAGTCCCCACGTCTTAAAAGCGGCCACGGTTGGAGACACCCCTGAGCTGGAGGATCTTCCAACAGGCTGAGTTGTGGCTTGCAGAGACATCCTGGGGTGGGAACAACTCTTCCATTAAGAGCCAACCAGGCGGTGAAGCTCCCAGGACCTCGGTGGGCCCTGCTTGGAAGCTGCAGGAGTTGGAGGTGGGCTGACCTGCCACCTCTTGGAGAGAAGCCTCTTTCATAAGTTGAGAAACCTAGTTGTATTGGGACTCTTTTTTTCTGGCCTGTTTGGGTTACGGGAGAGACGTTGAGGCCTCTGGGCGGGAAGACCCACTATGCCCCCCCCCCTCTCTCCTCCAAGGCTGAACAAGGGCTCCGAGTCACATGGCTGAAATTTGAGTGTTTTGCTCCTGGTTGTAATGCCAGAGGAGGACCTGATTGGGGTGGTGGTGGAGGAAGTTACACTGAATAGTTTGTCTTCTGCGTGTACTAGCATTGCTTAGCAATTCTTATTAGTGCTCCTAACCGAAGCTCAGTTGTTGTTTTTTGATCAGCATAAATCGGTGTGTGTGTGGAAGGACATAGAGGGATTTTAATTGGAAATTGGGGAGTTTTCTAGGCAGGAAACGGGAGATTTTTTGAGCTTGGAGAGCAGAGGGAGGTGGTTCCCTAAGGGAGCAGGGAAGATCTGAACCCAAAGCGAATGCATCGAATTAATTAAGAAGCTTCAGTATTATGTGGGCTGTCAAATTGCGAGAGACTTTTATGCAGGGAGACCACAGCACAAACGCTTCATTACTTGGGGAAAAATGACTCCGAAATGTCTCCTCTCAGTGGGGGTTGACAAATCAAATCAAATCAATAAATATATTGGGAGAGAGAATGAATCAGGATGGGGAATCAGCCGAAGGTTTGATTAGCTCCTGTTGCGTATTCCAACTGAAGGCGTGTTGTGGGTGCCACATTCCTGGGCTTACTGGACTACACTTCCCAGCATTCCTAGGAAACCTGGCCGGTGGTGATGAATACCGAGCATTGTTGTCCGGCAAATTGGGAGTGTCACACGGCTGCTTGTTCCTGGTGCATCGAGACCCGCAGGGGCACCAGAAAGGTGCTGGAAGAAGGGCGGGTGGGTTCTCTGCAGAGCCCCAGCTGGGTTGCAAAGCCTTCAGGCATCTCCTCCTGCAGGGAAAAACCCTGGAAGGGCTTCATTTTCCTATTTTCTAAGCTGGCCAAAGGCAGCTCAGGAGGTTTGTTGTGCTGCCTGCAACCTGACCGGCAGTGGCCACCACAAGCTGGAGGGCTGCAGGCTCCGGTCTTCAAAACTCCAGCGAGGAAACCTTGCTTCGATTGTGTTGAAGTGGGACCCCGCGTGGCCCTTTCATTTGAATTCCCCTTTATGGCTTCTCCCTCCTTGCGGGTTGGTTGCACCAGCAATTGGGAAGCACTTGGAAGGAGTTCTCTGTTCCACCTGCTGCTTTTTAAGAGAAGTTGTCAGAAAATGGGTAAAATTGCAAGCAAGTCATCTTGGCAGAGATTTTTGCTTAATCCACGCTGAATCGGCACCAGTGTTTTGATCTGTTAAGGACGGATTCCTGTTAACAGGCCTTCAAAAGTCCTGGATTTGGACGGTTTCTTAACCTTTTCATTCCTGGGCTGAAATTACAGTTTCGGCACTGATAACTCTTCAATTTGCTCTGAGCTCAATTTTTTTAATTATTATTTTTAATTTCAGAGGGCGCAGCAGTGGCAAAGGGCCTCCTCAACCACCGGTAAGTATCTGATTTCGTTTTTCCACTTGTTGATTTGTTTATTTAATAAAAGTCAAAGCTCAGTGGGTTTTTATTGTTTAGAGCAATGAAAACTGCCTGATAACAGTGAATACCTCACCCCAGTTAATGTCACAATACTCAAAGGTGTATAAGGGTCTATACTGCGCCTTCAAATTGTCACATGGAAATATTCCCAGAGATAATTATCTAGTGAAATCTTAATTATTATTATTATTGTGGATATTACTTGCCATCTATGGGTTTTTGACGACATTTATTTTGAAGAAACCCAGTTTTATATATAATTACACTGTGGAGTGTTATTGTGGGGTTTTCTGAAGGTCTCTTCTCAATGTTCTGAATCCCCATGAATGGTTTAGACCAGGGTGTCCTACCTGGACAACTCTTAAGACCTGTGAACTTCACTTCCCAGAATTCCTCAGCCAGCATGGAATTCTCCCCAGCCAGGAATTCTGGGAGTTGAAGTCCACACAGTTCCCCAGATTGGACACCTCTTGGCTTTGACCTTTTCTCTTCTTAAAAATTTGCAACTACACTCGTTGGCAAGTCCAAGATTGTAGGTGATAGATTCCCTGAGGAACTCGTGTTAGAGAAAGACGCATTTCTCTCCGTTGCGTTGACAAGGCCCTCTCACCTAGTTAGGGCTGTCTGTAGTTGGAGACCTCACAAAGTCTATCTTGGCTTGACCCTTGTGCCCAGGAAGCCGTTGGGTTAAGAGACCCTCTCCCAACACCCTTAATGGAGGAATAGAACAGAATAAAATACTTTATTGGCCAAGTGTAATTGGACACCCAAGGAATTTGTCTTGGTGTAAATACTCTCAGTGTACATAAAGAAAAGGTACATTCGTTAAGAATCAAGAATCATAATGATAGTCATAGGGTACAATCAACAATCAAATCATACTAGGAAACAGGCAATATAAATCATAAGGATACAAACAACAAAGTTACAGTCCTACAATCACAAGTGGGAGGGAATGTGTTTAGTCCTCTATCATGCACCCCTTTTTACTCTCCTGGGGCACCCAAACCGACCCATGCCAACCTCGTGCAGATTTTGAGGAGTGATAAGACCCAGCAAGCCAAAAGTCACATTTTAACCAGGCTGCCCCTTCACTGAACAGTTTCCCCAGCGCATTAATCGGTGATGTCACAAACCCCAAGCAACTTCAGTGTAAAGCAGGGGTAGACAGCCCCCCCATCCCTCCCCCTTTAGCAGAGCAACCTGGACCACATCCAGTCAGAGGAGACACTTAGCAGCTCAAAAGGAGCGAATGATAGGATGGAGTTTCCGTTCTTCTTCCTCTCTGGCACACGAGAGTAACGTCCAAAAGGAGGGGTGGGGAAAAAATGGAAGACAGTCCCAGTTTAGAACCTCTGACCACGCGACAAGGACGGCTGTGCAAGCCCACCAGAAGCAGCTCCATGGGGGACATTTCCTCTTTGCCCAGCCTGGGGGAACGAGGACCAGACGCTTGGAATGTACGTCTGTACGGGGTTCCGTTGAGTAGTAAAACCGCTCCCTACACTCCCACCCCCCCCTTCGCCTCCTAAGAAGGCTGTAGACACGTTGACGTGGCGGTGAGCTTCTAGGAAGGCAGAGATCGGTGGCTGGATTCTGGTGTTCCTGTGGTGCACCTGGACTGGCGGCAGAGGTGTCCAACCTGAAGGCCTTGGGAAGTTTCTGAAGGACCTCTTCTCAATGTTCTGGACGCCCATGGGTGGCTTAGACCGGGGTTGTCCAACCTGGACAACTTTAAAGACCTGTGGAATTCTGGGAGTCGAAGTCCAAAGGTCTTGAAGGTTGGCCATTCCCAACCTGAGTTGTGCCTACCTTAAGAGTAGTAAGCAGAAGTGGAGTCTCTCTCGATGTGGTCAGATAGTTTCCCCACCCTTCCAAGCTTTTCTCCTGCTGTCACTCCCAACTTAGAGCTGTGTATTTGTGCGGCGTGTGCCGTTGTGCGTATACCACACTATTTTTCTCTTCTTTCAGATTCCCTTTCAAGGCATATACGCAAACATGCGAATGGTTCACATACTCACATCCGTTGTCGTAAGTTATGGCCTGCCTCTTTCCTTGGCTTGGGGCGCTTCACTTTTTCATTGGAAGTGGAAATGTCTACATTCAGTAATCTAGCAACGATTGGCTTTTTGTGTGTTGGGGGTAACCTTTCTCTTAAGCACGCCCACATCCGCTGCTGCTTTCCTTTGAGGCTTGCAAAGTTTTTCTGAGTTTGCTTCTCTGATGCAAAATTCAGTGTGGCTCCCCATACGATGCGGAGGAAAAAGTCATTTATTTTTTTTCGTTGGTTTGCCGTTGCAAAGAAGAGAAGGGGGAAGAGCAGCAGCTTCTGTTTTGTGTCCTTGTCGGAGGGAAGTTTAATGGAAAAGAAGTGAGGCCGAGTATAAGTAGTCCTTGATGTACGACAGTTCATTTAGTGACTGTTCAGAGTTATAAAATCACTGAAAAAAGAACTTACGACTGATTTTCACCCTCGTGACCATTGCAGAATCCTCATGGTTGCATGAACAAAATATCAAACGCTTGGCAACTGGCATGTACTTATGACTGTTGCAATGTCCTGGGGTCACGCAATCCCTTCTTGCAACTTTCTGATGAGCAAAAATCAATGGGGAAGCCAGGCTGACTTAACAACCTGCTGACTAACAACCGTTGTGGCAAGAAAGGTTGTAAAACGGGGAAAAAATTCACTTAACAGCTGTCTCACTTAAGCAGGAGAAATTTTTGGCTCCATTGTGGTCATATGAGTCAAGGGTCACCTGTATGTGTTTTTTTGAAGCGTCGTTGAACAGATCAGCCCGTTGTTAGGACTCGGAGTAATGTCGGGTCTGGAAATGGAGACAGCCAGAATCCGACTTGCCTTCAGGCGTTTTTTAAAACCTTGGTTTTACTGTATGTCTGATTCTCGTGTTTTCTTTTTTTCCTCGCTGTTCTGATTCTTGTTTTGCTCTTGGGTTTCTGTTCTCTGGATTTTGCTCTGCTTTTTTTCTCTTTTTGCCTTGTGGGATAATAAATTAATAAACTCAAAGCATGGGGAGATTCTGTTTATGTTGGGGGGAGTGTCCTCTTGCATTGCACAGGGCGAAGGGGGGCTTAAAGGGGGGCTTTTTAGGGGGGGGCATAAAAAAATGAAGATAGGTGAAAAGGTCTAGACTCTAGAGAGATGAAAAGTTTCGACCTTCCCTGTAAATTTCCTGTAACTTTTATTTATTTGTAAAATTATATTAGCCAACTATCTTACCATATGGGTAACTCTTAATCCCAATTTTCGAATGGGGCTTCCTGATCATAATTCTCCTCTTTCCCCTCCTTTTATTACCCAGGGATCAAAATGTGAAGTACAGGTGAAAAATGGAAGTATATATGAAGGAGTTTTTAAAACTTACAGCTCTAAGGTAAGTTACGTTTTCCTTTCTTCCCTCCCACCACCCTCCTTGCATGACCCAATCAAACTGATCTAAATCTTCTGGCTGGGGATGATGGTGCCTGGTGGGTCTCAGGGTTACGTAAGGTTGGGCTAGAACGGAGAAGATGCAGGCTCTGCAGAAACTCATCATTTTTAGGCAGCCAGACACGTGTTGCAATGTTGTGGCAGGGAGCAGGAGAAGGTTGGAGGCTTATGTTTGGCCCTCTCGATTCTTGGAGAAAGTAGAAAACACGTAAAAAGAAATTAAGATAAATGGTTGGACCTTAAACTTTGGTATAATTTCATTGCTCTTGTTCTGACCCAGGCTTCGTCAAACATAATTAATCACAAATTTGTTTTAAAAGCAAAACCTATTTTATTGCAATGCTGGGAATTGTTTGCATTCCCAGCCGGAATTAAACTCAAACAGTCCCCCAAGATAAGCACCCACTTTTCAGTTCTGTGGAATGCTGCCAAAAACAGAAGTATCCAATTAACTATAAAAGAACAAGAAAAAAACAACCAAAGCACGAAGAGCTTCAAGGATGACTCGGAACCGATCGGATGACTTTGCTTCCTGCAAAGGTTTCTCTACCTTTGCACCTCCTTTATACCTTAGGGGAGGGGCAATCACTTCCAAGCCTTACTCCGGAGTCGCCCCTTTTGTCTTAACTGTTCCTGTCTTCTAGCAGCTCTGTGCATATGCGCATTGGGAACAGGCTCCCCTTGTTCCTCTTCCTCACTGCTGCCAGACTCCGGAGGCTCCAGAGGCAGCACCCCCCTCCCAGATGGTCCTGGCCCCATCTCTGCATCGCATGCAGGACTCTCATCCGAGTCCTCTCCAGACTCTCAGACTGGTCCCCGTTCTTCCCCACTGTCCAATTCCACTGCCGGCTGCACCGGCTGCCAGCGAATTGCAACAGCTCTAGAATAGAGTTTCTCAACTGTGGGCACTTTGAAGATGGGTGGACTTCAATTCCCAGAATTCCCCAGCTACCTGGCTGGGAAATTCTGGGAGTTTAAGTCCACAAGTCTCAAAAGTTTGGAGACCCCTAATCTAGTGGCTAAAGGAGAGGCAGAGGAGATCTCAGCCTTGAACTGGATCTCAACTGTCCAGCCGCATCTACTCTGCATGTTGGTATGTCCAATTCTTGACCCGTTGAAGGCCAACCAGTCTGGACGTTTCAGTCTCGGGTGGGGAGGAGGTGTTGCTTGTTACGGTTTTGCTCCACGAAGCTACCGGCCCGGAAGCATGGGCTTGCTGATCCCGTCGGCCGTGTCTTTCAGTGCGATTTAGTGCTTGACGCTGCTCATCAGAAAACGGCGGAATCCACTCCGGGTCCCAAACAGGAAGACATCATCGAGAGCATCCTGTTCAAGTCTTCAGATTTTGTGATGGTGCACTTTAAGGACATGGACTCCAGCTATGCCCAGAGAGGTATGGAATGAGGGCAGTTTTTTTTTTTTTTTTAAAAATGTGTTGGAATGTTTTCTAAAATTGGATCCACTTCTAACATAGCAGCTATTGTTCCCTTGCTTTCAATTGTCCCTTTCTCTGTTAAAGACAGTCAGAAGCCAATGTCCTCTACTTAGGGTGTGGCTACTCTAGAGAGAAGAAGGATCAGGGGTGACATGATAGAGCAATATTCCAGTATTTGAGGGGCTGCCACAAAGAGGGAGAGCGGTCAACTTATTTTACCAACCTGAGGGCAGGACAAGAAGCAACAGATGGAAAATAATGAAAGAGAGAAGCAGCCAGGAACTAGGGAGAAACTTCCTAACAGTGAAGACAATCAACCAGTGGAACAGAAGTTGCCACCAGAAGTTGTGGATGCTCCATCACTGGAGGCTTTTAAGAAAAGACTGGACAGCCCCTTGTCTCAAATTGTGTAGGGTTTCCTACTTGAGCAGGGGTAGGACTAGAAGACCTCCAAGGGCCCTTCCAGCTCTATTCTGATGGAGTGACTTAAAACAGTTGCGATTGCACAAGAATTAAGTATAGGTCATGAGCTCTTCTTCTCTTGGTTCTTCCTTGTTTTGCTCGCTTCTGCAATAATGTCTAGGAGAAGAAGTCACTTTCCCCACTTGCTTGTTCCAGCCCTGAGTTAGAACAGAACAGAATAAATATTGGAAGGAATAGGATAGGATAGGAGAGAAGAATAGAATAGAATAGAATTAGAATAGAATAAAAACTAGAACAGAAAATAGAAAATAGAATAGAATATAGAATAGAAGAATAGAATATAGAGTAGAATAAAGTAGAGTAGAAGAATAGAGTAGATTATAGAATAGAATAGAATAGCATAGCATAGAATAGGAATATAAAATAGAATAGAATAGAATTCTTTATTGGCCAAGTATGATTGGGCACACAAGGAATTTGTCTTGGTGCATGTGTTCTGAGTGTACATAAAAAGAAAAGATACATTCATCAAGAGTCAAGAATTATCAGATACAACACTTAATGATAGTCATAGGGTACAAATAAGCCATCAAATCATACTAGGAAACAGTCAATATAAACTATAAGGATACAAGCGACAAGGTTACAGCCATAGAGTCACAAGTGGGAGGGGATGGGCGTTAAGGAGTGATGAGAAGATTAACAGTAATAGTACTGCAGACTTTGTAAATAGCTGGACAGCGTTGAGGGAATTACGTGTTTAGCAGTGGGATGGCGTTCAGGGAAAAACTCCCCTCGTGTCTGGTTGCTCTGGTGTGCAGGGCTCTATGGTTACTCTCCTTCATTGAAGGAAGTCGCTTCCTCCCCTTTTTAAAGGACTGCAAGTTGGAAAACCTTGTCGAGGTGCTGCAGAAACTCTAGAAACTCTTTTCTGGCCCAGTGAGCCTGACCTATCTTGTATAAACATATTACTTTCCTCGCTTGGTGCCCAAATACAGTAGTTGGGTGTCTCTTCCTAAGGAGGAGTGAAGTTGGTTGAGCCGGAGTGTCTGCTAAGTAACCACAAAGACTTTTTCTTGGACTGGTTGAGCAGGAAGTTCCTTTGAATAACAAAGGGATTCCGGAGGATCCGGTATCTTTGAGGGGGTGGAGAAGTAGCTGCATGCCAGCCCTGTCAAGGGTTGCTCTCCTGCAGGAAGAAATCACGGGATTTCTTGGGTCTCTGGCTCAAATGCTTCCGGCACCTTCTGACTCTTCGTGATTGATTGGGGTCCAGTCGAATTCCGAGAGGGGGACGGTGTTGGCTGTTCCATTGAAGGGGGAAGCTCAGAACTTCAGCTGGGAAATGGAGACGTTTATTCCGCTGTGGTGTCTCCTTGGCTCTTAACTTCCTTTCTTTCTGGAAAAAGAAAAACAAATCTGAAAAGGTTCCTGAGGTTATGCAGGGATGGCGGTGACCATAGCTCGGATGAGCGATGCGAGGTCTTGTTCATCGTAGGTTACTATGCGTAATCTACGTAAATTCTGCAGGTCCTGGGGGATCCCGGTGATGGACTAGTGGGCTAGAATCCTGTTTTAGGTTGTGGGGGTCCTTGGTGCTCTCTGAGCTTGGTGGTTTTCTTGCAGACGTTTCCTTACCCAGCTAGGCAACAACATCAGTGCTAGGAGGGAGTGGGGTTTGTGAGAGGAGGAGGAGGACTGTGGGATCCTTGTTGCTCTCTGAGCTTGGTTGCCATCTTGCAGACATTTCATGACCCAACCATCTTGGGAGTCTTAGTGGACAAGCAGCTAAATAGGAGCCAGCCGTGTGCAGCAGCAGCCAAAAAAGCCAATGCAATCCTAAGTTGTATTAACAGAGGGATACAATCAAGATCAAGGGAGGTACTAATACCACTCTATAAAGCCTTAGTAAGACCACACCTAGAGAACTACATCCAGTCTTGTTCACCACATTATAAAAAAGATGTTGAGACTCTAGAAAGAGTGCAGAGAAGAGCAACCAGGATGATGAGGGGACTGGAGGCTAAAACATACAATGAATAGTTGCAGGAACTGGGCCTGTCTAGTCTAGGGAAGAGAAGGACCAGGAGAGACAGGAGAGCATCTTCCAATATTTGAGGGGCTGCCACAGGGAGGAGGAGGGGGTCAAGCTATTCTCCCAAGCACTGAAAGGCCAGACAAGGAATAATGGATGGAAACTGAACGAGGAGAGATTCAATCTGGAAATAAGGAGAAACTTTCTGACAGTGAGAACAGTCAACCAACAGAACAGAAGTTGCCTTCGGAAGTTGTGGGAGCTTCATCACTTGAGACTTTCAAGAAGTCATTGGTCAGAAATGGTGTAGGGTTTCCTGCTTAGGTGAGGGGGTTGGACTAGATGACCTATAGGGTCCCTTCCGACTCTGATTATCTGCTAACTGTTAACCAGGTCACATCATCTGTGCTTAACCTCTGTTCTGGGTGGTGGTTCCTTACATTCTACTCAAATTTCAGAGGGTTTTGCTTCTGACTCGGCCTGGGTAGGATCCACAGGGGTCGCCTTTAGCCGTAACTTGCAAAAAAAGGTAGAATGTGCCTCCCCCACAAAAAAGGAGAGGATGTTTCCTGATGCCGTTTCTTTCCTTCCTTCCATCCATCTCAGATGCTTTCACGGATTCTGCCATCACTGCGAAAGTGAATGGGGAGCACAGGGAGAAGGACCTGGAGCCGTGGGATGGCGGAGAAGGCGCTACAGCAGATGACCTCCAGGCTTTAGAGACGGACGTTGTAAGCATCTCTGGAACTCCGGAGGGGGGCGGGGGATCTCGGGGGGAGGGTTAGCAGCCCTGGTCTCAGAAAGAGAATTGCTTCCGATGACTCTCTCCCCTGTCTTTCTTTCTTTCTTTCTTTCTTTCTTTCTTTCTTTCTTTCTTTCTTTCTTTCTTTCTTTCTTTCTTTCTTTCTTTCTTTCTTTCTTTCTTTCTTTCTTCACCTATCCATCTATCATCTGTCTGTCTGTCTATATATTTATCTAGCTCTATCCACCGGTATAATCTATATCTATCTATCCATCTACCTACTTACCTCCGTACCTACCCACCTACCTACCTACCTACCTACCTACCTATCTACCTATCTATCTATCTATCTATCTATCTATCTATCTATCTATCTATCTATCTATCTATCTATCTATCTATCTATCTATCTATCTATCTATCTATCTATCTATCTCTACTGGTATCATCTATTTATATCTGTCAGCCTACCTACCTGCCTCTATATCTTATCAAACTTACTGGTCACTGATCTTACCAGAGGGTGACTCTGGGCAGCTTAGTATATTAAAACATAAAACTATATAAATGGAAGATTACAAAATTACAAAAATGCACAATGCACAGAGTTTGTGGAGAGGGTGGAGTCTGTTTGGAAAAGGGGCTTTTTAAATCCCTCCAGCTGTCAAAGAACTTCTCTTTAGTGAGTTGATCACTTCGGAAGTTTGGGGAATTTCATCTTAACGGAACAGGAAGTCCCAGAGTCCCAAATGAATTAATCCAGGAGCTTTGATCCAAAATTTTCCCTCTCCTCCTGGTCTAAACCTGAATTTTATTCCGTTCAAATCATCTTCAAATCCCAGAATATTTACTCTTCTGGGTAGGGACTCCTCCATCCCACGGCACTGTTTATTTGAACCAGTGGGGTACATGTATAGGAGGGGTGGGTAAACTGAGCCTTTGCTCTGTTGCTGAAGGGTGTCTCTGCTTGGAGAGGTTTCCATAGTTACATTTTGTGTAGTGTTTTATAAGGAAATTGAGGCAAGGAGTCTACAAAGAGCTGGGTGGTTTGGGAACCGTATAGATGAGGGGTCTCCAACCGTGGCCACTTTAAGACCTGCGGACTTCAATTCCCAGAATTCCTCAGCCAGCAAAGCTGGGAGTTGAAGTCCACAAATCTTAAAAGTGGCCAAGGTTGGAGACCCCTGGATTAAACTGCTTGTTTCCAAGAGTAAAACCATTTTTCCTCCGGCTTCAAAAAGAGATGGACACCCCCTTCCTGCAAAGCTGAATGGAAGGGATTTTCTGGCTAGCGTTTTGCTAAAAAATAAATTTATGTCTGCCACCCGTTTCCGCAGCCCGAGGCCCACAAAACCTTTGCAGCTTGTAAACCACAAGAATTCCTTTGGGCCACCAGGAAGGGGGAAAAAAACCCCAAACAATTTAATTTAATCCAAGTCAGAGGGGCGTCTTCAAGGGACGAACACTGATCTGGGTCTTCCCACGCTTGGCTCTGCAGCAGCAGCCCTGGATGAAAAAGGACCAAAAACCCTTCTGCAAGATTTGGGATTTTAAACGTGGGAAGGGTTATTTCTGTACCCCTGTGCCATTTTAACACTTGGACCTCTTTCTTTCTTTTCGCCTTCCAGTCCAATGGATGGGATCCCAACGACATGTTTCGCTACAACGAAGAAAACTACGGGGTGGTGTCAACGTACGACAGCAGTTTGGCTTCCTATACGTACGTGGCCTTCCTTCGCTTGCACGTTTTTAACAGGGCTGAATCAAAGGTTTGGCCTAGACCAGCCATTTTAAGAGGGGTGGACTTCAATTCCCAGCATTCCATGCTGGAAAGTTGAAGTCCACCCCTCTTAAATAGCAAAAGCCCTTAAGACTTACATACCAGTTTACAGTGCTTTACAGCCAGGAGTTCAATTTTACCCGCCTTGGAAGGATGGAAGGATGAGTCAACCTTGAACCAATCAGGATTGGACTCCTGGCAGTGGCAGAGTTATGGATGGATGGATGGATGGATGGGAGGGAGGGAGGGAAGGAGGGAGGGAAGAGCAATAATACTTAGACTTACTTTAAAGTGTTTCCCAGCCCTTCCTAAGCGGTTTCCAGAGTCAGCCTCTTGCCCCCAACAATCTGGGTCCTCATTTGACCCACCTTGCAGGGACAGAAGGCTGAGTCAACCTTGAGCTGGTGGGATTTGAACTGCCAAACTGCAGGCAGCAGAAGTAGCTTGCAGTACTGCATTCCAACCCCTGTGCCACTGAGGCTGTAAAGTGGCTTAAAGTTGAGAAACGCTGGGCTAAATAAACCATTGTTTTTCTTGTGCTGTGCATCTTTCCATCCATAAATTTCTCCGAATTTTATCCTAACGTGTGTAATCCATGGAAATATATTCCTTTTCTTGGGCATACTCTGGATCACACTCTCCCCCTGGTTTTAGGGTACCCCTGGAAAGAGATAATTCAGAAGATTATTTAAAACGGGAAGCGAGAGCGACCCAATTAGCAGAAGAAATCGAATCCAGTGCCCAGTACAAAGCTCGGGCCGCTTTGGAGAACGATGACCGGTCCGAAGAAGAAAAATACACCGCGGTTCAGCGAAATGCTGCCGAGCGAGAAGGGTCCCTGACAGCCCCCAGGTAGAGTGATGGGGAAAGTGGGAATCCCTTCCTTCCTTCCTTCCTTCCTTCCTTCCTTCCTTCCTTCCTTCCTTCCTTCCTTCCTTCCTTCCTTCCTTCCTTCCTTCCTTCCTTCCTTCCTGCCTCCCTTCATTTCTTGCTTCCTTCCATCCATCTTCTCCTTTTTCCTACTCCTTCCTTCCTTCTGTCCATCCACCCTCCTCCCTCCCTCCTTCCCTCCATTTCTTCCTTCCATCTCCTTTGTTCCCATCCTTCCATCCATCTATCCTCTCCTTTTTCCTATTCCTTCTGTCCATCCACCCGTCCATCCTCCTTCCTCTCTTCCTCCCCCACTCCCTCACCTACCTACCATCTACCTATCGTCTGTCTTAAATGGCGCTTCCTTCCTCCTCCCTTCCTTCCCAGGGAGAACAAGTACATCCCCCCTAGCCAGCGGAATCGAGATGTCCTTCCTTGGGGTGCCGGGAGGCAGAACTCGCCAAGGGCCGGCCCGTCGGGATCGGGCCCTTCCATGTCCAGACCTGGCTCTCACTCGTCCGACTACAGCCTCAACTCGGGCCCTGACCAGAGAATCGTGAACGGAGGCAAGTATTCCCCAGGGGCCTCCAGCCCAGCCTTCGGGAAGAGTGGCCACCGTGGGGTCCCTGTAGGAGTAGCTGAGCCCCTTGGCTGAAATGGAGCCTGAAGTTCATTGGGGTGAACCTGCACCCGCGGAACAGAGCCCGGATTGTAGAGCAGTGCCTCTCCATCTTGGACAACTTCAGGTGGGTGGACTTCAATTCCCAGAATTCCTCTGCTGGCTACTCTGGCTGGGGAATTCTGGGAATAGAAGCCCACCCATCTTCAAGTTCTTCTCTGTAACTGGACCATTCCAGGTCTTCCCACCACAAATACTCAGGTCTGGTTGGGCCTCCCGTCCTCTTAGAAGAAATATTAAGGCCCGGTCCCTTGAGCTATCGTCCTGGGGGCGAGGGGATGAGGTCTGGGGGCCTGTTGCAGAATATATACAATTTTCTGGAAGCCGAGAACGCTCTCAAATCGAGGGTAGGGAGGAGGTAGGTTGGGCAACGTTGCAGGTAAGTGGAGGAGAAAGTCCCTTGCTTTACCCAACACTCTTGACCCCGGAGTTCTCTTGCATTTGTGAAGCATCCGAAGAATTTCAGCCGGCCACGCTGAGGACTTCCAGACCTACTTCGGTATGGGTGAAGCATTGCTGTAACCATTCACACAACCTGGGCCCCACCAGTAGCCTTTGGGACTAGGGGGTGATGGAGGAGAGAGGAGATCCTGCAGATTTCAGGAAGAAGCTAATTTGGCTTTGACTGTCATGCCCTGTAGAGGACTTTCTGCTGGGCAAGCAGGACTGTGCTCAGAGTTGGGAGCATCATTGGAAGAGTTTGGGGAACGGGGGACTTCTCCCATGGAAGACCTAGATCCACTGTCTATTTAAAGCACCCCCTGCAAATTGCTTGCTTCTACCTCTACCGTCCAACCCACGGGACCAAAGCCCTTGGTGTCCCCCGTGAGACCATCTCCAGAACTTCAGATGAGGGAGTGGACTCCAGAGGACGGGACCAAGACAGCTGATGGTGCCTTTCATAACTTGGATTGGTGGAAGCCCCCCCAGGGTTGATGATAACCTTCTAGAAGACAAAATGCTAAGCTGTGATCCAAACCAAGGGTCTCCAGACCTTGGCCACTTTAAGCCTGGAGGACTTCAACTCCCTGGAGTTGAAGTCCTCCAGGCTTAAAGTGGCCAAGGTGGGAGACCCCTGCTCTAAATCAGCGTTCCTCATCTTTGGCTACTTGAAGCTATGTGGACTTCTGCTCCCAGAATGCCCCAGCCAAGGCTGAGAAATACTCTGGCTGGGGCATTCTGGGAGTTGAAGTCCTCCAGGCTTAAAGTGCCCTGCTCCAAACGACCTTCCTCAAGCGTAGTGTGAGAGTGCAGAAATCCCCAGGGGGCTCAAAACGATCTGATGAGAAACCATTTTGGTCACTTTTTACTTTCCTCCCCCCACCCCCACCCCCACCCTGTTGCCCCCTCCCATGATTTTTATTTTGCTTTAGTTTTTATGCTTTTCCTTTTTCATATCATTTGTTCTGTCAGGTGTTCCCTGGCCATCGCCTTGCCCATCTCCTTCCTCTCGCCCTCCTCGCTACCAGTCAGCTCCCACCTCTCTTCCACCACGGGCAGCCACCCCTACAAGGCCGCCCTCCAGGCCCCCCTCGCGGCCCTCCAGGCCCCCGCCTCACCCCTCTGACCATGGCTCGCCAGCTCCCGTCTCTACTGTGCCTAAACGCATGTCTTCAGAAGGTACCAATGCCGCAAAAGTTTTGTTTGTTCATGAGTTTGCGTCCTTTTGTTCTTTGTGTTTTACTTCCCCTTCCCCTTTTCCCGCGAGTGGCGGGTCAGAGGGGTGCCGGAGAAGGAGAAGAGCCAATGGCGTCCTTCTTGGTTGATTGGTCTTCTCGCCCCAAAGAGCCTGGAATGAGTTGGCCCTTTTCTCAAGCTGCGAAGAGGAGGAGAAGCCCCATCCATGGTCTAGCAAAGCCCATGTAGATGTAAGAGCTGCCTTGGTGCGATGGTGGCTCCCAGGTCCCACGACAATCCCCTCTTAACAGGGTCAAACCTTGGGTGGAGCTCACGTTGCCTTTGAACCAGAATGGACGGTCCATTCAGATGTGTGGTTCAACTTGTGTCTCTCGACCTTGGCCAATGGCTGGGGAGTTGAAGTCCACTCATCTTAAAGTGGCCAAGGTTGAGAAACTTAGGTTAAATTGAAAACCCAGTTTGTTTCCTCTTGATCATGAAGTATGGATTTTGTTGCAGAAGACTTTTTGAGGTCAAATAAATACATTTGTTAAGGGGGAGGCTGGTAGTTGGGGGAGATTGTAGGTCAAATTGGAGAAGATTTGGGAACTCAGATGTGTAAGTTTCTGCCCCACCCCAGGTGATGATATTGTCTCTCTCTCTCTCCACAAAGTGACTGTTGGCTCCTCCACCCTTTTTGATGCAAAGTTGTCCTCCTTCCCTATTTGCACATTCCATCAAAAATGCTCCCTTTCCAATTTTAATCCCTGTGGTGTCCAGATAGTAATGGGAATTAAGATAGTTAAGTTAGAATTGGGAGCTGTCCTCTTAAGTGAATGCCTCATGATAAATGTAGTTAATGCATCCTGGGAAATGTAGTTCATGTCATGGGGTCACATCTGTAATCCTGATGGGTCACTGAATTGACCCTTGGTTGGATTGCGGGAGCTTCCTTCACTCTTGCCTGGACCCCAGAAGTGTCTCACCCCCTCTGCTCCTTCGTTATGGGATGAAAGATCTTTTACTGTTTTGTCTTTTAATTGGCTGGCTGAATATAAAGACAGACAGGTAACTCTACCAGGGCTTCCATGCAAAGTTTCTTTATTGGTTCACAAGGCATCCTCAAATATAACTCACGGTTACGTCGAGATTCCTCTTAATAGCAATAGCAATAGCACTTAGACTTATATACTGCTTTATAGTGTTTCCCAGCCCTCTCAAAGCAGTTTATAGAGTCAGCCTGTTGCCCCCAACAATCTGGGTCCTTAATGTCCAACTCTTTGCACAGATGACTTCATAATGTAAAAGAATAGTGATCTTTCATCCCATAACAAAGGAGCAGAGAGGGTGAGACACTGCTGAGGTCCAGGCAAGAGTGAAGGAAGCTCCCGCAACCCAACCAAGGGTCAATTCAGTGACCAATCAGGATTACAGATGTGACCACATGACATGAACTACATTTCCCAGAATGCATTAACTACATTTACCATAAGGCATTCCCTTAAGGGGACAGCTCCCAATTCTAACTTAACTATCTCAATTCCCATTACTATAGACCGCCTGGACAGCGCAATCTCTTCAAATCCCCGCGGGGGAGCGTAGGTTTACTGGGAGAACAGACAGAATTAGGTAGAATCTCGTGAGGTCCCTGTGTTCCCTTTAAAGTTGTGATTTCTAAAATGTCTGTGTGGCTGAATGGAATGATTTGCAATGTGTCTTTGGAGAAGGGAGGCCTTATTCAGCCAGGGAAGCCAAATTCAGAGAACCAAAAACACAGCTAAATTAACGTTTTGAAAAGGAGCAGGTGATCGATTCGCCCTGCTGATGGGTAGGATCAGCCTCCGATGGCCATGCAGAAATCCTAGAGATCGCCTTCGGTGCAAGGAGTTATTAAAAGCACCGAAGAAAACAATTGAAACTGGACTTTTTGGAAGAGTTGCCCCGTTGCATAAATCCATTTTGCAAAGCCCCAAAGACCTGCCTTAAATCTGATCAAACCCCATGTAGGTAGTCCTTGACTTACGACCGCATTTGGCTACTGGAACGTCTGTCGCAATGCGACATTGAATGAATCGTGCCTGAATTTTTCCCTTCGGCTGTAAGGCAATCTGGCTTCCCCGTTGAATTCACTTGTCGGTAGCCGAGCGTCCAAATGTTGCTCATTTTACCCTGGGGATGCTACGACGGTCGTAAGTGTGGGGGAACGGTCATAAGTCACTTTTTTTAGGGGTGTCGTAACTTCGAACGTTCACTGAGCGAATGGTCATAAGTGAAGCATTACCTGCATGGCCCCGTGGCTGAAAGGCAGGTGGTGGACTCTAGCTGAGGGTCAAGGGGCCTTTTGCCTGGTGTTCACAATTTGGGGCTTATGTGGCTTTTTCCAGGACCCCCCCGGATGTCTCCCAAGGCGCAGCGGCACCCGCGAGGCCACCGAGTCCCGGCCGGGAGGGGCGTCATCTCCAGCGGCTTAGAATTCGTCTCCCACAACGTGCCCGGCGAAGCCAGCTCCTCCTCTTCCTCCTCCTCCTCCTCTTCCTCCTCGGCCCGAGGCAGCTCTTCAGGTGGGACGTGGTCCTCGGTGGTCATGGGGGGTAAGTTGAAGCTCACGGTGGGAATGTCCTGCTCCCATCGTCGGGGTTGAAAACGCCCCTGAATTTACAGACCGGCCTCCTTGCCCGTGGTCCATTTGGGGGACAGAGTACAGCAGGCCCTGAACACAACGTGTACGCACACTCACGCACCTTGTAACGAGGAGTCCTTTTGGGCCGGCTGGCTGGAGATGCTGGCCCTGCCAAGAGGGCCAGGTTGAATCGCAGGCTGTCAACAAACACGCGTGATCAGAAATACCGGTTGCTGCGTCACGCGTGTTCCTGGTCAGCAGATGACAGTGCTGGCATTGATGCCCTGTGCTGCCAGTTTGATATCTCTGTCTAGATGGAGGCTGGCCAGGCTTGGCAACTTTAAGACTCGTGGACTTCAACTCCCAGAATTCCTGGCTGGGAGATTCTGGGAGTTGAAGTCCACGAGTCTTAAAGTTGCAGGGTTGGTCTAGATCCCAGGGGGAGGTTTGCCTCTGAAGAGCTGGGGAACCCCGTAACAATCTATCCTGTCCTCTCTTTCTAGTCACCAGGTCGTCCCCCAAGGCGCACAGACCCCGGTCTCCGAGGCAGAGCAGCGGGGGAGGGCTGCCTTCTGGCCCGGCCTTGTCCTCCCCCCAAGCTGGCTCGACCCCGGCCGAATTGGCAGCCGCCCCGGTGCCAGCAGCTTCGCCCACCCCCGCCAGTCCTGCCACCAACAGGGCAGGCACCCCATCTGCCGAAGGTAAAAGCCCCCCCCCCGCTCCCCCCCCCAAAGGCTGAGCCTGACTCAGAAGGCAAAGCCAGGGGAGGATCTAATGCAGGAGGAAGCCAGTTAGGCGTGAAGTGCGTCGACTGGTTTTTCTGGCTGAGGGTTGGCGTTTGGGCCGATATTTCCTCTCTGGGCCCGGAGTGCCACCTTTTTCCTCTAGAGTAGCAATGAGAGGGAGGAAAAGTTTGTTTGTTTGGGGTCCTGGGTGCTCTCTGAGCTTGGGGGGGGGGGTTCTTGCAGACGTTTCATGGCCCAACTAGGGAACATCATCTGTGCTAGAAAGGAGAGAGGCTTGCGGAGTGGAGGAGAACTGTAGGGTCCTGGTTGCTGTCTGAGCTTGGTTGTTTTAACAGATAGCAGATAATCAGAGTTGGAAGGGACCTTGTAGGTCATCTAGTCCAACCTCCCCCCCTGCCCAAACGGGAGACCCTACACCATTTCTGACAAATGGCAGTCCAGTCTCTTCTTGAAAGTTTCCCTGCAGACCTTTCATTACCTGACTGGGTAACACCATCAGTACTGGGAAGGAATGGGATTGGGGGAGAGGAGGAGAAGTGGAGGAAGAGGAAGAGGAGGCCTCTGAGAGGCTGAGCTTGTTACTCTCTTGAGTTTGGTGCTTTCTGAGCTTGGGGGGGTTTCCTTGCAGACGTTTCATGGCCCAACTAGGTAACATCATCAGTGCTAGAAGGGAGGTTGGTTTACGGAGGAAAAGAAGAGGAGAAGGAGGACGACTGGTGGGTTCTTGGTGCTTCCTGAGCTTAGTGGCTGCCTTATGCAGACGTTTCATGGCCCAGCTAGGTAACATCATTGGTGCAAGGGGGTTTGCTGTGTTCCCTTGCACAGGGGATAGCAATAGCCCTTAGACTTATATGCCACTTTACAGTGCTTTCCAGCCCTCTCTAAGCAGTTTACAGAGTCTTGCCCCCAACAATCTGGAGAAAGGGAAGGGGAGGGAGGGAGGGAGGGAGGGAAGGAAGGAAGGAAGGAAGGAATAGCACACAGACTTATATGCCGCTTTGTAGTGCTTTACCGCCCTCTCTGAGGGTTTGCAGAGTCAGCCTCTTGCCTCCAACAATCTGGGTCTTCATTTTACCCACCTCAGAAGGAGGGAAGGCTGAGTTCAACCTTGAGCCTGGTGAGATTCGATCTGCTAAATTGCAGGCAGCCGGCAGGCAACACAAGGAGCCCCGCAGTACTGCCCTCTGACCACTGCGCCACCGAGTCTCTTACAATGTTCCCTGGAAGGCCTGCAAGAAAAAACCCCCAGGCTCTGGGACCCCCAAGGATCCCTCATTTCAACCCTGAGCTACAACGTTCTCTTCTGTCCGTTGAGTTTGGCTTGGTGGTCTTTTAAGCGGCATGGCAACCTTCTCGCCTGCCTGCCTGCCGACTGCCCCATGTTGAGTGTTGGGCGTTTGGCTTGCACGGCTGAGGTGAACCCCGGTTTCCCTCCCCAGCAAAAGACTCCAGGCTCTATGAGCAGAGGCAGGGCGGCCCCTCCCCTGCTGCAGCCAAGGAACATCTCAAGCCCAGCGAAGCTTCTCCTAATTTCAGCAAGCCAGAAGGCAAAGGTAAGGCCCGGCCCGAAAGTCGGGGTGGGGTGGATGGGAGGGGCCCCCTTGCAACCCCCCCTGAGGCTGGTGGGGTGCTGGAGGCTCTCTGAGCCGTTTCCTTGCAGGCCTTTTGCGACCCAACTAGGGAACAACGACGGTGCGAGGGGGTGTAGCAGACCCTACACTCTCCCTACTAGCCCCGATGACGTTCCCTAGTTGGGTCGTGCAACGTCTCCCAAGAAAACCCCCAAGCTCAGCACCCAGGACCCCACAAATATTCCCTTTGTGGATGCTGCCATGTAAGGCCCATAATCCTGGACCTTAAAAAGGGCGCGAGGGTAGGCTGTGGAGGGGGCAACCTGTAGGGGAGGGGCATTTTCAGTGCGAGGAGAGGAACCGTACCTGTCGGCCTTTGGGGAAAGTCTCAATATTGGGAGAATCTCAATATTGGGGAGGGTCAATGCAGGCGGTCCTCCCCCTTACAGCCGTTTGGAGTGAGGAGGCAGTGGAGAACAAGGGGCTTGTGCAACCGGTCCTGGCCCTTAACGGCCGTTGCCCCCTCCCCACGGCCGCGTGAACGAAACTGGGGCCTAACGCGCCCCTCTCCCCCCAAACAGGAGTTTCTCCAGCTGTCCTAGAACACAGAAAACAGATCGACGATTTGAAGAAATTCAAGAACGACTTTAGGGTAAGGACCCTGGCGGCAGCCCCCCCCCCTTTCCTCCCCCCCCCCCCAGATGAGGGTCTTCCCTCTCTAAGTCCCAGATTAGGAAATAAATCCATCCTCCCCTCCTCAAAATACCTTTTTTTCTCTCTTTCCCCCCCAGTTACAATCCAGCTCTAACCCCGAAATGGTGGAGCAACTTCTGAGTAAAAACCAAGAGGGGGAAAAAGGCCGGGAGGCCCCCAAGGAGAAGGCGGACCCCACCCCTAAAGACTCGGCGGCCGAGCCAGGCAGCAGTGGGGGCCCCTCAGCCGGCGGGAGCAACCCCCCCAGCAGCCCCCCCAGCGCCTCGCCCGCCAGCAGCAGCCTGGCTGAGCCGAAGGCCGGGCCGGAGGTGACGTCCCAGGGCGTCCAGACTTCGGGCCCCGGAGCCAAGCAGGACAAGGAGGACAAGGAGGAGAAGAAGGACGCCACTGAGTGAGTAGCGAGGCTGCCTGGGCCGCCCTAGGGGGCACAGAGGCCCCTGCCAAGCCTGGCTCCGGGGGGGGGGGGGCAGGGGGGGGTGTCTCTTCTGCCCAGCTGTGAAGGTTGGTGGAGGCTGGGAGAGCAGGAGGGGGCAGGGGCTTGGTTTGTCCACCAGGGGGCGCCCTGTCACTTGTGGACCAGAGATTCCTCCGCCCTCCAAGGCTACATTCACTTCTCCTTTCTCTTTGCTATATTCATTCTCTTTTGTTTTGTATCCTGCCATTTTATGCCAAGGCCCTTCCTCCCTCCCTTCCTTCTTTCCTTCCTTCCCTTCCTTCCATCCGTCCATCTCTTCCGTCCATCCATCCATCCAACCTCTCCTTTCCTTCCTTCTTCCTTCCTTCCCTTCCTTTTATTCGTTCCTTCCTTTCCTTTCCTTCCTCCCTCCCTCCCTCACTTCCATCCATCCATCCATCCATCCATCCTTTCCTTCCTTCTTTCCCTTCCCTTCCCTTTCATTCGTTCCTTCCTTTCCTTCCATCCTCCATCCATCCATCCATCCATCCATCCATCCATCCATCCATCCATCCATCCTCTCCCTTCCTTCCTTCCTTCCTTCCTTCCTTCCTTCCTTCCTTCCTTCCTTCCTTCCTTCCTTCCTTCCTTCCTTCCTTCCTTCCTTCCCTTCCCTTCCCTTCCCTTCTCTTCCCTTTCATTCGTTCCTTCCTTTCCTTTCCTTCCATCCTCCCTCACTTCCATCCATCCATCCATCCATCCATCCTCTCCCTCCCTCCCTTCCTTCCTTCCTTCCTTCCTTCCTTCCTTCCTTCCTTCCTTCCTTCCTTCCTTCCCATGTGCAGCCTGACGCCTCCTAAAACAAGCCCTCGTGGGCCTTCCCTGCTCTTTTGCGCACCTGTGTGTTGGTGTCTTTTGTCTCCTCAGGCAAGTCAGGAAGTCCACGCTGAACCCCCACGCGAAGGAGTTCAACCCCCGCTCTTTTGCCCAGGTGAGCCCAGAGGGGCCCCCCCTTCCCCCCTCCAAAAAAGGGAGCGCCAAACTTGCTCGATGGGAGAAGAGCGTCCACTTCTTCCATCAAAGCTGAACTAAGGGAGTCTTGCACTTACAACCGTTCGTTGAGTGGCCGCTCGAGGGGGCTGAAAAAAGAGACTTGGCACAAAGGAACAAAATTCAGGCGCTTGGCCACTGACTCATAGTCATGACGGTCGCAGTGATCCCCCCCCCCTTTTTTTTGCAACCTTTTGGCCAGCAAAGTCACTGGGGAAGCCAGATGGACCAACAGAAATTTGACGCTGCTCAGTTGACTCCCAGAAGGAGAACTCCGAGCTCTGCGTCCGCCTGGGGGTGTGTGTGGGGGGGCCCACAGGAGTTGCTCCTGGAGGAGTCACCTCTGTCCTGCCCCCCCTTCCCCCCTCCTGTCTTTGACAGCCCAAACCTTCCACCACGCCAACATCGCCTCGTCCGCAAGCCCAGCCCAGCCCGTCGATGGTGGGTCACCAGCAACCTGCTCCTGTCTACTCCCAGCCTGTTTGCTTCGCCCCCAACATGATGTACCCGGTCCCTGTCAGCCCCGGCGTTCAGGTAAGGGGAGGGCCCGCCTGGGCCCCCGGTTTTGGAGGACGGAAAGTCACCTGGACGAGCCAGCCCAGAGGCGGTAGCCCCTTGTAGAGAGCAAGGGAGGGGCCGTTGATGGAGCAGAGGAGGCTTCAAGCGTGGCCCCTTTAAGACTTGTGGATTTCCCAACCGGCTGAGGAATGCTGGGAGTTGAAGTCCACGAGTCTTAAAGGGGCCACACGTGAGGAACCCTGGCCTGGCTTGACCTCTTGATGGCCGTCTGCCTTCCCTTCCAGCCTTTGTACCCGATCCCCATGACCCCGATGCCGGTCAACCAGGCCAAGACCTACAGAGCAGGTAAAGGTGAGGAGAACACGGGTGTGTGTGTGTGTGAGTGTGAGTGTGTGTGTGTTTTTGGGGTGCATGCAGAGGTCCCAAGGGTCAGCGGGGCGGCAGTGGAAGGGGGCCCGGCCAAAGACGGTGCCCTCCTGGACGTGTCCTTCTCTCTGCCCCCCACAGTGGCCAACATGCCTCAGCAGCGGCAAGACCCCCACCCGCAGAACGCCCTGATGCACCCAGCCTCGGCCGCCGGGGCCCCCATGGTCGCCACGCCACCGGCCTACTCGGCCCAGTACGTCGCCTACAGCCCCCAGCAATTCCCCAGCCAGCCTCTGGTGCAGCACGTGCCCCACTACCAGTCTCAGGTAGGGCTTGAGCCCCTCCCTCCCCCAAGGCCCCCCACCCGCTGCAGAAGCCGGACCTCCAGATCGAGGGGCAACACCCCCCCTCCCCCCGAATGGCTACCGGTGGCCAAAGACTTTCCTGGCGGGTCCCTCCCTCATCGCTATGGGAACCCCCCTCTGGAGGGGGGGCGGGCGTTTGGGCAGCTTCTGGATCCTGGGGGGGGGGGAGTGCTGGGCTCCCACCGACTGGCCAGCCTCCATGCTGGGGAGGGGAGCAAGGGGGAGCCTTTGCCGACGGCAGAACGTTTCCGATTGGGAGGGGCTGGTCTGGCTTCAGGTGGGGCGGGGGGCCCACTCGGAGGCTGCCTGGGGGGCCCCTGCATGGGGGGGCAGAACCTTCTCAGCAGCCTCTCTGGGTATCCAGCCCTCACCATCTCTCTCTCTCTCTCTCTTTTCCTCTGTCTCTTTCTTACTTTCTCTCTCTTTTCCTTTTTTCTCTTATTTTTCCTCTCTTTTCCTTTCTTCTGTCTTTCTCTTTCTTTTCCTCTCATTTTCTCTCTCTCTTCCTTTTCCTTTCCCTTTCCCTCTCCCTCTCTTTCTCTCCTTCTCCTTCTGCCCCCGCAGCACCCCCACGTCTACAGCCCTGTCATCCCGGGCAGCGCTCGGATGATGGCGCCGCCGGCCCATCCACAGCCCGGCCTGGTCTCTTCTCCTGCCAGCCAGTACGGGGCCCACGAACAGACGCATGCCATGTATGGTAGGATGACATGATTTGCATTCTTTTTTTTAAAACAAAAAGCAAAAGAAAAGACCCCTTTTAACGCCCCTCACCCACCCACCCACCCGCCAGGCGTTTGTGGATCTGAGGAGAGGAGAACCGAGTGTTCCACGTTTGTTCAGGAAAGCAGAACCATTGTTAAAACAGATGTTGGTTTGACGAATAAAGTGCGCTTCTAAAGCCTGGCCAGTCGTGTGGGCCCCGTTTCAGTCTCTGGTGGTCCGTTTTCGGAGTATTCAGGGTATTTGCCGGCCCAACCGCTTCCCCATGCAGACCCCCAGACCCTCCCCAGCCGAAATGGCCTCGCAGACCCTCCAGGCTGATGGAGCAGGACGCCCAGCCCCTCTCCAGCCAGAGGTAACACCCTCCCACACACACAATCAGGCTTCTACAATTTGGCAGTTCGAATCCCACCAGGCTCAAGGTGGACTCAGCCTTCCCTCCTTCCGAGGTGGGTCAAATGAGGACCCAGATTGTTAGGGGCAAGAGGCTGGCTCTGTAAACCGCTTAGAGAGGGCGGTAAAAGCACTGTGAAGCGGTATATAAGTCTTAAGAACTAAGTGGGGAAGGAAGGAAGGGTCGGTCGTGGTGTCACAGTGGTTGGAATGCAGCATTGCAGGCTTATTCTGCCCACTGTCAGCAGTTTGATCCTGACTGGCTCAAAGTTGACTCAGCCTTCCCTCCTTCCGAGATGGGTAAAATGAGGACCTAGATTGTTGCAGTTTGCAAGAGGCTGATTCTGTAAACTGCTTAGAGAAGCACTATAAAGCGGTATATAAGTCTAAGAGCTAAGAAGGAAGGAAGAGAGGGAAGGAAGAGAGGGAAGAGAGGGAAGGAAGGAAGGTTCGTGGTGTCACAGTGGTTGGAATGCAGCATTGCAGGCTAATTCTGCCCACTGTCAGCAGTTAGATCCTGACTCAAGATTGACTCATCCTTCTGTCCTTCCGGGGTGGGTCAAATGAGCAGACCCAGATTGTTGGGGTTTGCAAGAGGCTGACTCTGTAAACCGCTTAGAGAGGGCTGGGAAGCACTATATAAAGCCGTATATAAGTCTGAGTGGTGTTGCTGTTCTCTCCTGGCACCAGGCAGTGGGTCTCCCTCGATGCTCGCCCCCCCATCCTCCTCCTCCACACACACACATACACACACACACGGAACAATCCCTGCCTCTCGGCGCTTCAGCTGGGCGGCCAAGCCTGCAGGCCCCCTCCCCAGGCAGGAAGCACCGGGCCATGAATAAGGCCTGTGTTTGCCTCCAGCCACCACGGGCAGAAGCTCTTCTGTGCTCAGGGTTGCCTGTCAGCAGCGCCTCCCGGGAAGTTGGGGGTGGAAACCCCCTCATGCCGGCTCCTAGGGGAGGAGGAAGGCCTGGTGGTGGTGGAGGGAGGTGGAGCCCACCTGATAAACGACTCCCTGCCTAAGAAAACCCTTTTTATTTCGACCGATGAAGCGGCTTGGATGAGTAACGAGACGCCTCCGATTAGCAAAGTTTGGTTCCCGTCATTTTAGCATGTTTTTTAGCATGTTCCTCCTTCTGTTGGGGGGCGGGGGGGCGCTCTGGGGCTGTTTCTAGACCTTCCCCTTAGAAGCTTTTGCCCCTTTTGTCTACAGAGAGCGGGGGGGGGGGGGGGGTTGCTTCTTAAGCTTTGGGGCAGCTGCTGCAGGTCTGGGTTTTCTTGCAAGATGCCTGCGATCCACCGCAGGTCCGTTGCAAGCAAGCCAGCCCCCACCCCCCTCTTGCCGAGAGGGTCCAAGCCATGGATGCTCCTGCTTAGGAGAACCCCAAGACCCTTCTCTGCCCGGTTCCCCCCCTACCCAGTTCAGCCATCCTTCTCTCTAGGCAAAGGGCTTTCTCATTTGTCAAATTTATCGGCTGCCCATCTCAGCTTAAAACTCTCCCCGCTGAAAACCCAGCCGCCTTGTCGACCTGGCCTTGAACACACCCGGCCTTGTGAGGGGGGGACAGAAACACCTGAAACCCCCCCCCCCAATTGTTACAGGTGGTGAAGCTGCTACGAGCCAGGTTTTCCCAGCCCTCCATCCCCCCGGCAGGCTGGAGAGAGGCTGCCTGTTTTTAGGGTTCAGGTAGCCTGCTTTTCCTGGACAAGAGGGCCCCTTGAGATAAGACATTGGTGGGGGATATTCTTGGGGATTCAGCATTTAAGGGTACTTGGAGGTTGCCATCTTGACGGGGCGGTGTTGACGGCGCTTCTTAGTTTGTTGGAAACGGAGAAAATTCCTGGTTAAAATCTCAAAGTCATCCTAAGTTTTGGAGGGACAACAGCGCTCAAATGCAGTTCCTTCTCAAGCTTGAAGATGGGCGGACTCCAACTCCCAGAATTCCCCAGCCAGCGCTTGATTTCTGGGAGTTGAAGTCCGCCCATCTGCAAAACTTAAAATGTGAGGGTGTTCCTGATCTCCGTCCCAAAACGTTGGCCATCTTCTGAACGCGTTGACGCGCCGAAGAAATGCTAAATCCTTCTTCCTTTCTCTGGAGGGAAGAGCGGAGAACGGAGGCTTCCAGGGGCCCATAAAAGTCACACTTTACAAACAGAAGCGATGCCTTTATTCCAGTTCCCCATGGAGATAAATCTGTGAACAGCAGCAGCTTTTAGTCTTAGCAGAGCTTCTTCCAAACAGCCTGGCTTGTATTCTGATTTTCCTTCCTGCTTTAGTGGTTTCCTATGTTTTGATTTTTCTCTCTCTGCCAACCGGTTTTCTCTCTGCCGGGAATCCACTGTGATCCACTGGGCAAAGGGGGAAATGAGGGCTGGGGTTTATCCCGGATCATAATCAAGTGTTTCATTCATCTCGGTTGCAAATGGCTCGAAATACGTTTGAATCCTGTTTTATTTTTCTCCTGTTGTGTCCTAATCGTGTGCAAAATGACTTTTAATGATGAACGTCTTAATTGTAGTGAACTCTGACTGACAAATCGTAACCTGTTGGAAACTTTTAACTTTTGTTTAAAAATTGCAAATTGGTTTGTGCATGAAAAAAAACAAAAAAAACACCCACGATAATCGACTTTTCCAGAAGCTTGGAAGTGGTGCTTTAATCTTGTGGCATGTGGCTAATTTCCCTTTTTATTTCTCAAATCCAGCATGTCCCAAAATACCCTACAGCAAGGAGACAGGCCCTTCCTTCTACTTTGCCAGTGAGTTGGGGATCTTTTTGTGTGTGTTTGTGTACTAACCTCGATGTTACACGTTGCACGAATCGTTGTCGGTAAAAGGGGGAAATCGGACGCTCTTCCCTCCCTTTGCAACCAAACCTTCGCTTCGCACATGGAACTTTATTTTTCCTCGGGGGGGGGGGGTAGGGGGGGAGGAAGAGGGGTAGTGAAACTTGTAGCATATCCAGAGATGTCGAAGGAAGCTGTCGGAAGAACATTGGGTAGAGAAATGCAGGTAAAATGATTGTCAGGCTCCCCTGGGAAAAAAAGAGACTTCCTTACGTAAAATCCTGCTCGTTGGCGTGTGCTTCTCATGGTTTTGTTGTTATTGATGAATTAATTGTTATTTGCTACCTATCTTGTTACTTGGTGTGGGTAAGAGAGAGGAGGAATAGGATGGAGTAGAGTAGAGTAGAGTAGAATAGGAGGGTGGTAGAGTGCAGGGTAGAGTAGGTTCTACTCTATCTTTCTACTAGGTTCTTCCCTTCCCCATAGCATCCTTTGGGGTTTGGGGAGCACCCCAAATTCTGCTGGGCTCCAGGGGTTTCTGCAGAACTTCCAGTAACATTGGGGATATGGAGGCTGGAGAGGGCAGGGATGGGGGTCTGGGGAAAGAGGCTGTTGGGTGGAGATCAGTGTCGGGAACTTTGGCGAGTTCTGCCCCAGAGCAATGGGATCTCCAACCTTGGGCCCTTTAAGACTTGTGGACTTCAACTCCCAGAATTCCCCAGCCAGAATTATGGACTGCAACTCCCAGGAGTTGAAGTCCCCCAAGTCTTAAAGGGGCCAAGGTTGGAGACCCCACTGGCTCCAGAGGGCTCGGCGTGGACTGCTATCTAACCCATAGGAGCTGGAGCAGAGAGGGAGGAAGTGTGGGGCACAGTTGAGGGTCCCAACTGGACCCCAAGAGGCAGGTTCGGTCTCCACCAGGATGGTCAATCCATGTAGCAGAAGGTGGGGAGAGTCATACTTATCCTCCCCCCTCCCCAGCATCTGCTGCCCACCTCTTCCCTTGGGCATCCTGAACCCTTTTCCATCCTTCTCCCTTCCCTCCAGTTCCCTTCCGTCATACTCCATCCTTGGGATCAGGGAAGGGCTCTTTTGTGACCCGTGGACTTCAACTCCCAGAATTCCACGCTGGTTCAGGAATTCTGGGAGTTGAAGTCCACAGATCTTAAAGGGGCCGGGCTATAATTGCCCACCCCTGCCTCAGACCATTTATGCTGGGAAAGAAGGCCGGGAGGCTGAGAAAGAAGCCCCCCCCCCCCAACCATCTAACCGGGTTTGGCCGTCTCCCTGCCTGAATGGTGGTCAGGGCTTCCTCCAAGCTCATTTTTGGCACATCCGGCCTGCAGAATTCTAGTTGAACTGGGCTGCTTCCTTCCCACCCTGTTTTTTTAGGCTCCGGTCTCTATTGCACAATTAGCCTTTCTGGCGTCTCCTCACACACACACACACACACACCCCTCCCCCCAACCTCGGAGTAGCTACTCAGAGCTTTTGCAAGCTCCTTTTCTGGCTTTCTCTTTCCCTTCCCTTTTCCCCCCGTTTTTTGCTGACCTTTGGTTTTTCACTTCTCCTCCTGGTGCAGACATGAAGCCTCCCAACAGCTTCCTTGAGGCATGGGGGTTTTTTTTTGCGGGGGGGTGGGGGAGATGTGCGTGTGCCTCCCTCGTATTTCTGCCCCCTGCAAAGCAAACATCATGTGCAGGTGCAGCTTGGAGATGCCAGGGGTCTCTTAAAGGCCATCCCTATGCCCCCTCCCCTTCCCCCCCCCCAGGGGTGTCTAGCAGACCAGGAAGTTAAATCTAGATCCTTTTCTCCTCTGCGTTTCAGGCAGTTTCGGGGGGGGGGGTGGGTATCCTTCCCTAAAGCAGGAAAGGGATGATGGCCGGCAGCTACATCGGGAAGTTTCTCTCCCTGCTAGATTGTCATTGCAAATTATAGCCATCGGTTTGAAAGGATTTTGCCCTGGGGCCCGAAGCAGTTTGGACAATCTAGAGCAGCGTTGGTCAACCATGGTGGCTTGAAGGTGGGTGGACTTCAACTCCCAGGAATCCCCAGCCAGGAGTTGAAGTCCATCCACCTTCAAGCCACCATGGTTGACCAACGCTGAGCTATTAGAGACCCCTGCCCACAAAAACCAGGAGGGTATTTCAGGGAATAGCATGAGCTTGAAGGACCAGGAATTGCGGGGTGGGGCATTTGACCCCTTTGGGGCGGGGTCTGCGAAGCCTTTAAAGACTGTTGGTAGCCTCACTAGGGAAGCC
Source organism: Bungarus multicinctus (assembly GCA_023653725.1). NCBI lineage: Eukaryota > Metazoa > Chordata > Lepidosauria > Squamata > Elapidae > Bungarus > Bungarus multicinctus. The sequence goes on along the minus strand of CM042836.1, from coordinate 186,125,372 downwards.
CCCTCCCCAGCTCCCTCCATGGACACAAAGAAGTGGAAGAGTCCAACCAAGGGGGGGGGGGGGTGAGACCCCATCGTGTTTTAGATCAAGGTTTTTCAATCTTGGCAAGTTTTAAAACTTGTGAACTTCAACTTCCAGAATTCCTCCTCCAGCCAGGTTAGCTCAGGAATTCTGGGAGTTGAAGTCCCCAAGTTGGAAGACCCTTGAGATAAATGGTTGGAAGGGACCTTGAAGGTCATCTAGTCCAACCCCCGCACCCAAGCAGGAGATCAGAAATCCTGGGAATTGAAGTCCACAGAGTCTTAAACTTGGCCAAGTTGGAAGACCCCTGTTTTAGGACGAAGCAAGGGGGTGGGGGGCAAGCGGCACCCTTCCATCGGCCGCCTGCAAGGTGGGGGGAGGGGGGTGCCTTTTCCCACCCCTCTTTTCTCTCCCCCTGCCCAGTTTCCACCGGTTCCCTCGCTCAGCAGTACGCCCACCCCAGCGCCACCCTGCACCCCCACAGCCCCCATCCGCAGCCGTCGGCCACCCCCACGGGGCAGCAACAGACGCAGCACGGCGGGAATCACCCGGCCCCCAGCCCGGTGCAGGTGAGTGCTGCCCCTCCCCCTGGGCAGGGTGTGGGGATCCCTCCCCTACCTCCCCTTGGGCTGCAGCCTCCCAGGGGCGGGGGGGCAGGCTGGGAGCCCCCGTAGGAGCAGGCAGCGGCGCCCAACACCGCCCGATATAGGTAGTTACCAACATACAACCTCCACTCATTTAGTGACCAAAGTTACAAGGCGCTGAAAACAAGGGCGTTTATGACGGTTGCATGTCTGGGGAGGAGGGAAGGGGGGAGCCAGATTCCTTTAACGACCGTGTGATTCGCATAACAACTCTGGTCGTCAAACAAGGGCGTGGCTCGCTTAGCGACCCCACTGCCCCTCATTCTGGCCGTAAGCCGAGGTCTCCCGCGTGACGCCCGTCTCTCCGCAGGCCCACCAGCACCAGGCGGCCCAGGCCCTCCACCTGAGCAGCGCCCAGCAGCAGTCGGCCCTCTACCACACCGGCCTGGCCCCGACGCCCCCGTCCATGGCGCCTGGCTCCAGCGCCCAGTCTCCGCAGAGCAGCTTCCCGGCCGCCCAACAGACTGTCTTTGCCATCCACCCGTCTCATGTCCAGCCGGCCTACACCAACCCGCCCCACATGGCCCACGTCCCCCAGGTAGCCCAGAGCTGCTGTTGGGAAGGGGGGATTCCACCCACCTTCCTCCGGCTGGCCCCCGCCCTCAGTTCTCCCCACAGCCAGCCGGCCGGTCCCGCCTGGAGTGCCGTCCCAGGACTTTGGCCCACCCGAGCTGCTCTGCCCAGCGCTGAGGGTCTTGGGGCAAACGGGGACCCGATAGGAGGGAACGGAGGAGAGTCTCCCGTCCTGGGGGTGTTGGGCTGCTTGCAGCGGGGACTTTCCCATCATGGTTCCCTGGAACGCTCTTAACCTAGATTGACTTGCGGGTAGAGCCGAGTTTGTGGGGCGAAATTCTGCTTTCCGATCTCCTTTCTCCGCTCCACCCATCCTTCTATGCCTGCTGCTTATGGGGCAAGGACGGGTGGGTTTCTACCGGTTCTGTCCACCTCTGTAGAACCCGTAGCTCTGAAGAGCAGCAGACATAGAACCGGTTCTATGTCTGCTGAAGTTTTTGCCCACCTGCCCACCTGGGCTCTTACCTGACCTTTATTTCCTGATTTTTCAACTTCAGCTGCCAAACGAGGCACAGCTGCAGTTAAAAAAGCAGGAAAAAAGTCCTTTTTCAAGGGCTGCTTCTCTGCACACAGCGTCCTGATGACGATTTACAGGCGCGCCTGGCAGTGTGCAGGGAAACACGTCGTAAATCACCAAACCTCATAAATCACCGAACCGATAGTTGGATCCCACTCCTGGGCGAGGAGGGAGGGGGGATGATCTTGGACCCCCCCCCCCGCCCCACGGAGGGAATTAAGCCCCTTGTGGAGGGAGCAGCCCACCAGGAGTCACGACAGAGATTCCTCTGTAGCCCAGGAGAGAGGAGCCTGGGGGGGTGGGGAGATTGTGGCCCCAGAGGAGGGTCCCCAGGAGGAGGAGGAAGGGCCTCCTGACGGGCTCACCCTCTGTTCCAGGCCCATGTGCAGTCCGGCATGGCTCCTTCCCACCCGCCTGCCCATGCTCCAGTGATGCTCATGACGACGCAGCCGCCGCCCGGAGGGCCCCAGGCCATCGCCCAGAGCGCACTGCAGCACATTCCAGTGTCGAGCGCCACTCACTTCCCCTATATGACACACCCTTCAGGTGAGCCCTGCGCCAGCGACGAGAGAGGGAGGGGGTTGCGCCCAGCAGAGGGGGGAGGCAGGCTGGGCACCGCTTTCGGGGTCCCCACGGTGGTCCCTGCTTTGCCAGTGCCTGAATCACGGCACGAGAAGGGGGTCTAGGATGCGCCCCTGGCATGGTGCCTTATGGGCATTGTTGCCCGCAAGCCCTTTTGGGGGGTTGGATTTCCATCAGTGGTGCCTAGACCTCCCCCCCCCTGGCTGTTGACAAGAGGAATTGAGGAGGGGGATCTGGCTGGGAGAGGGTCCGAAGACGCCACCCGTTGACCAAGAGAGACTGAAGTGTTTTTTCTTCCAACTTTGGCCTCTTGAAGGCGGGTGGACTTCATCTCCCAGAGCCCCCCCAGCCAGCAATTCTGGGAGTTGAAGCCCACCCCCTCTTTCCAGAGCCCGAGGCTGGGGAAATTAAATGCATGAGCTTTGGGGTTGTTCCTCCTCCCATTTAGCTCTTCAAAAAAAATCTTATTTCCTTTTCTCTCTCTCTTGCAGTTCCCACTCACCATCAACAACAGTTGTAAAGCTGACCCGGAGTAACTGAGGCTGGATCCCTCTTTTTTTTTGTTTTTCTTTTAAAAAAAAAATAAGGCCAAATACCTTTCTTTCTTTCTTTCTTCTGCTTCATCCAACTTGGAAGCACAGAAACAAGAAACAAAACAAAACAAAAAAATAACCCTTAGTATTTCACTTATTTTTTAAGGCAAGAGCAAAGCCCCAAAAGTATCCCGTCCGGTAGGAAGGCTAAAAGCGTTCCCAACTTTTCCGTGGGAGAATTTTTGGACCGAGTCAAAACTCAAGCCGGTCCCTTCCGGGGGGGGGGAGGGGGGGGAGGGGAGGGGAGGGGGGGGGATGATTCCATGTGTCAAAGCAACTCAACCCCCCCTGCCAAGTTCACTTGCAGAAGAAGAAACTGGAAAAGCTATTTATTTTTTAAAACGGCCCTTCAGAGTTATTGGATTCCTGATTCCTTAAGAGGACAAGGACGAGAAGAGCCTTGTTGCTCTTCTCACTAAAAAAATAATAATAATAATAGCAAATAGTAATGATGAAAAATCAAGACTCTAAACAAAAATCCCTTTTACAGCTAACTAAACTTAAAAAGAGATTTTGGGGGGAGGGGTAGAAAAGAAATTTAATGGTCAAATGGATATGGATTTATTATTTATAAAAAAAAAAAATCATGTTTGAAGGGGGAAAGAGAACCGCCGTCCCAGGGCAGCGGTCTAACTTTTAAGTTAAGAGGAAAACTTACTTTGTAGATAATATAAAATAAAAACTAAAAAAAAATAATCATAAAAATAAAAAAAAGTTTTAAAAACTGACCTTTCCTGCCAGCATCTGTGTGGTCTATTTGGTTCCCTTCTTTCCAATTTTTCTTTCTTTCTCCTTTTTATTCCTTTCCTTCCTTCCTTTTTCTTCTTTCTGCAAACACTTTGGCACCTGGTTGAGAAGCTCAGCCTTCAGACCCGCAAGGAAGATGTGCTAAGCAACCTGGATCAAATTTATTCTGATTTTTCACCCCGGCTATTAAATGCTAGAAACAGCAGCTAGCCTAAGAGATACGACTGCCCTAATCTTTTCTCTGAAGTAGAGAGCATCTTTTCTTAAGATTCAGCCAACAGGAGCACCTGAGAGTAAAGAGGAGGATGAAAGAGATCCTACAACCAGCCGTGAAGCAGCTCTGAAGAGTTTAGTTTAAGGAAGGGGACCACATCGGAATTGTCTTAGCAGGATTTGCCAGGGATGAGAGACTTCTGTAAGTGAGCGGAGAGGCTGAAAAAGAACACACCGTTTTCTTCCTCAAAAGACCAATTTGGTTTCCTTTATTATTTTCAAATTTAATTATTTTGAAAGAACCAAGCGGTGGGACCCACCCCTATCCCAGGTGAGCTGCTGTCCCTTCAGAGGCCAACCTGTTGGGATTGCAGGGCTCAAATCTGCAAGAGGCTGAAGAACTTCTAACAGAGATCCCCAAATTTGGCCACTTTTAAGACTTGTGGGCTTCAACTCCCAGAATTCCCCAGCCAGCATAGCTTGCTCTCTTGTAATCCCTTCCTCTGCAATCTCTCTCCACTTTAGGAGATTAAGAGAGAGAGAAAGCAGGCATGGCTGGCTGGGGAATTCTGGGAGTTGAAGTCCAACAAGTCTTAAGGTGGCCGAGGTTGAGGATCCGTCCTAATGTCTGCAGTTGGCAACCCATCTGCCCCTCCCTTCTTGCTTGGGGTGCAACTGGACAGCATCCCAAATCTGGGGAGTCTCCAAACTTGGCCCCTTGTGGACTTTGACTCCCAGAATTCCCCAGCCAGCCATGTTGGCTGAGGAATTCTAGGAGTTGAAGTCCACAAGTCTTAAAAAGTGGCCAAGGTTGGAGACCCTCGCATTAAATTCCCACCACCCTTCTGGTTTACATGGGTTTAGAAAGCGAGTTTGTTCCCATAGTCCAGAAAGCTTTGGAGCGCCGCATTATTCTCCCAAACGCAAAAGAAACTCTGAAAGGTGATCTCTTTATTAGCCAGGAAAGGGACGAAATTTGAAACCCTGCAAGGTGGTGCAAAGTAGTTGGAACCCAGGTGGTGGTTGAGGCTCAGGTTTCGTGCTGGTTTGGTCTGCCGCTATTGGGTGTTGTCGTTTATTGTTGTTGCAACAATGCACCAGGTAGGAAAATCAAATACTATCGCTGTGTTTCTCAAGCTGTTTCAAGATAGGTGGGCTTCAACTCCCAGAATTCCCCAGCCAGCTGGCTGGGGAATTCTGGGAGTTGAAGTCCATTCATTTTTACACACCTGACACTGCTCTGAAATTAAATTTCAGGCTTAATTCAATATATATATATACTGCCCAACCTGGTGCCCTCCACTCCCAAGAGAGTTTCTCCCTTAGACTGTTTGGTCCTGTGAAACTTCACTCTTGGCAGTTCCTGGGACTTTCCAAGTCCAACTTTTCTTCAAGGTTGAGCCACTGATTAGATAAAAGGCACTTCCCGTGAAAGGCGCGTGTGAATTGGCTTAACAAAAAGAAAAACTCAGAACAGGCCAGATGTTCGTTGGCCTTCCCCGGGCACGGCGAGTTTGAACTTGCCTCGAATGCTGGAGGAGACAGTCCCACTCCTTGCCGAAAAAGAGTCTCTGTTGGGTTAAGGGAAGGCTTATTATCACTTCCCTTTTCTCCTTCCTGCTGACAGCTAGATTAAGATGATTTGCGGTGGCTGTTTTGCAGCCTACGGTTCCTCCCCGAGGTCCTGGGAAGTTCCTCCTGTAACAGCCCTGGGGAAGGTGGGTCCAGGGCCCACATTGCCCTCCCATGGCCCACCAGGTCTCCCATGGCAGGGGGCTGGCTGCCTTGGCCAACACGAGAAGGGAAAACCAGAATGGGAATTGGTCATGCACCGAAATAGAATCCTTAAAACACAGTCTGAGCCCCTCCCTGCAGCCGTTGTGCATTTCTCTCCCCCCACCTCCTAAATTAGGTTTTCAGCTTCTGACAGCTAGGAACAGGCTGGCTCTTGGCCAAAAAAGAGGAGCTAGCAATGTGGTGCTTCGGTGGAAAGGGCCAGGATCGGGCAACTCCTGGGTCCCTGAAATGCTGGTTTTAAGGCAGCTTTGCTGGTTTTTTTTAAAGTTGTTTGAAAGGGGTGGAAGCAATTTTTCTCAGGGTTTTTGAGGGGAAGGAGCAGCTTCTGGAAATGCCTCTCTAGCCAGGGCAGGAGCTCTTGACCCGAAGGGAAGGAAGGAAGGAAGGAAGGATAAGGGAGGGAGAGAGGAAGGAAGGATAAGGGAGGGAGGAATAGGGGAGGAAGGAATGATGAGGGAAGGAGAGGGAAGGAGAGAGGAAAGAAGGAAGGAAGGATAAGGGAGGGAGGAAGAGGGGAGGAAGGAATGATAAGGGAGGGAGAGGGAAGGAGAGAGGAAAGAAGGAAGGAAGGATAAGGGAGGGAGGGAGGAAGAGGGGAGGAAGGAATGATAAGGGAGGGAGAGGGAAGGAGAGAGGGAAGGAAGGAAGGAAGGATAAGGGGGGGAGGAAGGAAGGATAAGGGAGGAAGAGGGAAGGAGGGAAGGAAGAAAAAAGGGAGAGGAAGGAAAAGAAGGAAGGATAAGGGAGAGAGTGAAGGAGAGGAAGGATAAGGGAGGGAGGAAGGGAAAAGGAGAAGAATTTGAGTTTAATGGGAGTTGTTCTCCCAGGGCATCTGAGCTGCTACGACCCTCCAACCGGCCACTCCAAACCTTGTGGGGACCACCAAAAATAAAAAAATTAAAAAGGCAGAACGGGAAAGGAAGCCGTGCAAACCGATGAGAGGCGGAGGGAACCACGCGGGCCGAAGAGGTCCTGGCGGGAAAGACACGTCCGGCCAACTAGTCCATTGCAGCTGGAAGTCAGGGCCCTTCAGCGCTGTCAGAGGGAGGTGTACTGGTTGCTGACCGCCCGGAGGTGGGCCCGGCTTTGCACGTCCATCTCGTAGTCACTGTCCCACTGACGGGCCGCGGGCAAAGGGGCCGTGGCGGCCGTGCTGGGGCGGTGCTGGAGGCTGCTGGCCAGTTCTTCGGGAGGGGGCACCAGGTGGAAGATCTGCTCCACGGAGTGGCGGCGAAGGTTGTCGGGCAGGCGGATCCGGGGGCAGCCGGACGGACTCAGCTGGACAAAGCTGACCTCCGGCGTGCAGTGGTGGCCGGACGGCGGGAAGGCGGCGGGGTGGCCGGAGGCTGCGGGTTCAAAGGAAGGAAGGGGGGGGGAAAGGGAGGTCACCAGGGGCCCCAGCTTCAGCATCTGAACAGAGCTGGGAAGGGACCTCCGAGATCTTCTAGTCTAACCCCCTCCTGCTCAAAGCAGGAGGCCCGGTACAATATCAGACGAGTGGCTGTTCCAGGGGGAAGAGAGGGTGAACGAAGTCGGCTCTGGGGCTGCTCCACATTTATGGCCATTTGCAGCGTCCCAACATCTGACCACATTGTACCCCAACCTGATACAGGGAGTCCTCCACTCACAAAAGTTCATTTAGGGACCGCTCCCAAGTTACAACGGCAGTGAAAAAAAGTCAACCCCCCATGCGAAGAAAAGTCGTAAAACGGAGCCAAACTCACTTTAAAAAAGGTTTCCCTTAGCAAAGAAAATTTGGGGCTCACTGGCAGTCCTAAGTCAAGGACTATCTGTATTTGCTTCCAGCTGTTGGCAAACCGACCCACAGCCAGAATTGGCTTAACACCACCGCAAAACAGGTCATAAAATCAGGTCCCATTTGCTTTACGACAGTCATGAGTTAATGACCGTACCGGGTAGAGTTAAGAGTTGTAAATGGAGGACTTCCTGTATTTTGATTTGCCTGGGATAATTTACAACAGGGGTGTCTCCAACCGTGGCCGCTTTTAAGACATGGGGACTTCAACTCCCAGAGTTCCTCAGCCAGCAAAGAGTTACCCAGAATTCAGCATGGATAGGACAAGAAGAAATGTCAACAGGCAACTTTGTCACATTTCTTTCATAAACTTTTCTTACTAATAGATGGTGGGAATACGGTAGATGTAATATATCTTGACTTTAGCACAATGGGGGGGAAAAAAACCTTTCTGGCTGAGGAACTCTGGGAGTTGAAGTCCACCAGGCTTAAAGTGGCCCAAGGTTCAGCTTTGTATAAAGAAAATTTATACAAAATGTTTTTATCGTTGGCATCTAGCATCGGCGAGATTGGCTAAAATTTATCCAAATTTAAAACCAGAATGTTGGAAATGTAAAAAGAAACCCGGTACATTCTTTCACATGTGGTGGACCTGCCCAAAAGCGAAATAATTTTGGAATAGGATAAAGATCTGGTTACAGGAAATAACAAGTCTAAAGATAGCATCCAAACTGAAATGTTTGTACTAGGGATAATTAAAGGTGAATATACAAGAGTTTGAATGCTTCATGATACACATATTAACAGCGTCTAGGATATTATGTGCTCAAAATTGGAAATTAGATAGTAGACACACACATACACACACACACACACGGGTGACATGATTATAAAAAAAAGCAATGGATTGCGCAGAAATGAACAAATTCACAATGGAATTGCAGGAGAGGGAAGCAAAAGAATACAATACAAGCTGGGAAAGAGAAAGAGGCTGTCTGGTTAGAAAGCAGAAAGAAAATATAATGCAAAAGTAGTAGCGTTAAAGTGTAATGGCAAATTTTTTGTGTGTGTATGTGTATGTATATATATATATATGTATGTATGTATGTATGTGTATGTATGCATATATGTGTATGTATATATATATGTGTGTGTGTTTGTGAGTATGTATGTGTGTATATAAATATATGTATGTATATACATACATATACGTGTGTGTGTGTTTGTGAGTATGTATGTGTGTGTATGTATATATATAAATATATGTGTATGTATGTATATATATATATGTGTGTGTATATGTATGCATGTATGTATGTACAGGAGAATGGGATAACCTATGTCACAAATAAATGTATATAGAATTTGTTTTTAAAGGTAAAAATTTAATACAATTTATATTTTTTTTTTAAAAGTGGCCAAGGTTGGAGACCCCAGATCCGAGAACTCCATTAAGCACCAGGGGGCTTTGTGTGTGTGTGTGGGGGTTGAGCCTCCCCCTGAAGCCCTCGCCTGGGGTGGGGGGGTTCAAAGGGACCCGGCCGAAGGGCTTACCTTGCAGGGGGGGGATGACCACCACGTGCCGGGACAGCTGGACGTTGCAGGCCGTGCCGCACTCGAGGGGGATCGGGCAGTGCTGGAAGTGGTGCAGCATGTCGAGGATGGAGGAGAAGTGCAGGTGCTGGACTCGGCACTGGCCCCGATCCATCAGCGAAAGCCGCAGGTGCTGCCGGAGAAGCCACAAGAGACGTCAGCTCTTCGGGGGGGGGGGGGGGGGGGCGGCCCTGAGGTCCTCCTGACCCACCCCTGGACGCCCAGCGGAAGGAAGGAGCCCTTCACCCTTGCTAGCAACCTTGCTTTCTACTTCCCTGGCTTCTAGGCCTCCATGAGGACTAGAAAGCTTTAAAATGCACTTAGATGGTTACAGTGATAAGACACATGAGGTTGAGTCATTTTTAACACGAATGTAATCATAGCAAGAAATACATATTAAACACAAAATATTTGCACAGGATATATGTACCCGCTTGACACCCTGTATAATTGGAAGATGGATTTATTGTAAAATAAAATAAAAAAATGTTTTTTAAAAAAGGACTAGAAACCTTTGTCTCAGCGGCTCCACATCACGTTTTCTTTTCGGCCCCAAGTCCCGATAGCTAATCCTCGACTTACGACGACAACGGAGCCCAAAGCGTCTGTCGCTAAGTGTCAGCCTTCAAGATTCCTTTCTCTCGCTATCCTTTCGGCTGCCATAGTAATGGGGGGAGGGAGAATCAATTGGGCCTTGTGGGGCAGGAAGTCTGCTGGAGGCTTTTGAGAATGAACTGGATAGCCAGTTGAATATATATATATATACAGTGGATTATTTAATGGATATTTGAATTGTATAATGAGAATTATGAATAATAATTATGAATAAATTAGGCAAATGGGAAATACTATGTGGATCCTAAATATATTGGTTTTATCTATAGTTTTACTCTTTTAAGATTGTTTATTACACATCAGCTTAGAGAAAATAAGGATAATAATGATGTGTAATGTAAAATAAAATAGGTGGTAAGCTGAAAATGGAAATAATAGGGGATAAAGATTTGAAAACCTAGGTATGGATGAAATGATATTGATACTGAATTAATGAATTGAAATATTTTATTTACTTGTCAATTGCTTACAAGATAATAGGTATAAGTAAAACATAGTTATGAATACATGGATACATATAAGAAAAATAAAATATAAAAGAAACAATAGGACAGGGATGGTAGGCACGTTGGTGCGCTTATGCACGTCCCCTACAGACCTCTTAGGAAAAGGGTCAGGTCAAGAGTAGACAGTCTTAAAGTTTTTGTTTATTTTTTATTGATTATTTATTTGTCAATTGCTTACAAGATAATAGGTATAAGTAAAACATAGTTATGAATACATGGATACATATAAGAAAAATAAAATGTAAAAGAATCAATAGGACAGGGACGGTAGGCATGTTGGTGCGCTTATGCATGCCCCCATAGGCCTCTTAGGAAGGAGGTGAGGTCAAGAGTAGATGGTCTAAGGTTAAAGTTTTTGGGGTTTGGGGAAGAAACCACAAGAGTCAGGTAGAGTATTTCAGACACTGACCATTCTGTTGCTGAAGTTGTATTTCCTGCAGTCGAGTTTGGTGAGGTTAACCTTGAGTTTGTATCAATTGTTTGCTCTTGTGTTGCTATGGTTGAAGCTGAAGTATTCATTGACAGGTAGGACATTGCAATGTATGATTTTATGATATTTATAAATATGAAATGCAAATTTATTTAAAGATGAGTGAAATGGATAATGATATGAGTTAATATTATGTAAGATTAATGGAAATGAAAATATGACTATGTACAACTGTTACAACCTGGAAACATGTTGCTCTTGTGAAAAGATGCATAAAATTAAAAAAATAAAAAACTTTTGGAAAAAAAAAAGAGAATGAACTGTATAACTTGGTTGTTTATGCTTCCTTGCTTGCTTACTGGGCAACTGCAGCCCTTTATCTAACCAGGCCAAGGTCAACGGCCAGGTGTCTGCATCACCACCTGAAGATGGCCCACATGGCATTTTGCACATCTTCGATTGGATGGATGGATTGTGGGAACTGTTGTGGGTGGGAACGTTGCCATCACTTTGTATATGTGTTTTTCACGCGTAAATCCTCAGATCTAGAATCCTTTTGACGCCACCACTTGTTTTCCAGTAAAAGTTTCTTTTTTCTATAATAATGGAATCTAAGGGTGTCTTTCTTGGATTTTGAATGGAGCACCATCTGACACTAAGTGAGACGTTGGCTAAGTGAGTTTTGTCCCTTGCCACGGTTGCTCAGCGAATCCCTGCGGTCGACCCGGTCGCTAAGTGAACCTGGCTTCTTCATTGTCAGAAGATCGCAAAAGGGGATTGTGGGACACTGCAATCGTCGTAAATATGAAACGATGGATTCAAGCGCCTTGAAATTCTGATCACGCGGATCCAATGGTCGTAAGTGTGAAAAACCGGTCACAAGTCCCTTTTTTTTCCCCTTCAATCACTCAACAGTCACTAAGTGAACTGTTGCAAGTCGAGGACTGCTGTGTGTTTCCGAACGAACGACGGTTCGGCCTGTCTCCAAAGCAGAATCGGCTCCAACCGTGGCCACTTTAGGCCTGGCGGACTTCAAGTCCCAGAATCCAAAGCTGGCTGGGGAATTCTGGGAGTTGAAGTCCGCCAGGCTAACCTGGGGTGGATCTACGCTCCCTCCTGGGGGGGGAAGGGAACCGCGGTCTGCTCACCTTGGCTTTGCCTTGGAAGTTGAAGGTCAGCACATATTCCCCCCGCCGCGTCTCGCTCTGCCGGATGAGGAAGACGCCGTGTCCTTCCAGGCCTTGCAGCTGGACCAGCTGGGCGGCCTTGACCCGCGAGATGGGGCCATGGAACCAGGGGAAGGCGGACAAGTAGTGGTCGATTCTCTGGGCCGGCGGCTCGGTGGGCCTGGAGAGCAAGGCCCCTAGGGGTGGGGAGAGAGAAAGTAGGGCTTTAGTAGGGGCACAATAGGTTGAACGCATTAAATCTTCTGTTTCTCAACCTTGGGACCGAGAAGCTGTGAGGACTTCAACTCCCAGGATTCCCCAGCCGGCTGGGGAATCCTGGGAGTTGAAGTCCCCAAGTTGCCAAGCTTGGCCAACCCTGATCTAGACAGAGATAGACAGCCTTGCTGGCTGGGGAATCCTGGGAGTTGAAGTCCACACAGCTATTAGTTCCCAAAGCTGAGAAGCATGAAATTTTTGGATTTCAGGCAATAATCTCGAGAGATCCCACCAGCTGGCTGGGGAAAGAGATCCCATTTAATCCTCGCCCTTTCCTTCTCAGTCATCTGAAGGAGCAGCATGAAACCCACCCAAGGGAGGCTTCAGATCCAGCCAAGTCTCTTTCCTAGGCCCCATCCTAGCCTCATTGGGGCTAGCTGCCCCCTACTCCCCCCCCCCCCCCACGCCATCCCCCCCACGCCATCCCCCATGGCCACCAGGCACCTTGGTGCAGGCAGTCGGCGCTGCTGTTGGCCGGGCTGGGCGTGCCGGCCTCCGATTGAGGGCCTGGGCTACCCTCCAGGTTGCCTCCTTCCGATCTGAAAGAGAAAAGAGGGAGGGGGATGGATGAAACGGGCAGGTGGGGAGCAAGGAGGACGGGCGGGGGGCCAGGTTTCATAGCAACTGAGAATCCTGGCTTTCCCCTGGGTGGAAGCCGGTTCAAAGGTGGCTCCCGTCCACCTTCACTGGGCTCTGGAGGCACAGGGACCTCCCAGCGCTATCACAGACAAGCAGAAGTGAGGATGGTCTCCTGGGGAACAGTCAAAGGCAGGAGGGCAGAGTCCTTAAGCCAGGTGGATGCTCTCTGACCTTGGTGGTTTTCTTGCAGACATCTCATTGCCGAACTAGGGAACATCATCAGTGCTAGGAGGAAGAGGGATTTGCAGAGGGAAGGAGGGAGGAGGAGGAGGAGGAGGAGGATTATGGGGTCTTTGGTGCTCTCTGAGTCTGGTTTTCTTCTTGCAAAGGTTTCATTTACCAACCTAGCTAACATAATCAGTGCCAAAATGGAGTGGGGTTTGCGGACTTGTGGAAGGAGGGGGGAGGAGGAGAAGGAGAAGCAGAAGAAGCAGAAGCAGAAGCAGAAGCAGAAGCAGAAGCAGAGGAAGAGGAAGAGGAAGAGGAAGAAGGAGAAGGAGAAAGAGGAGGAGAAGGAGGAGAAGGAGAAGGAGAAGAAGAAGAAGAAGGAGAAGAAGGAGAAGAAGAAGAAGAAGAAGAAGAAGAAGAAGAAGAAGAAGAAGAAGAAGAAGAAGAAGAGGAGGAGGAGGAGGAGGAGGAGGAGGAGGAGGAGGAAGAAGAAGAAGAAGAAGAAGAAGAAGAAGAAGGAGAAGGAGAAGGAGAAGGAGAAGGAGAAGGAGAAGGAGGAGAAGGAGAAGGAGAAGGAGAAGAAGGAGAAGGAGAAGGAGAAGAAGAAGAAGAAGAAGAAGAAGAAGAAGAAGAAGAAGAAGAAGAAGAAGAAGAAGAAGAAGAAGAAGAAGAAGGGACTTGGGGCCCTTGGTGCTGTCTGAACTCGGCGGGTTTTCTTGCAGACGTTTCATGACCCAATTGGGTAACGCTATCAGTGCCGACCAAAACTCAAGGGAGCACCAGGGACCCTACAAGTCCAACCCTGAGTTACAGCCTCTCCCTCCCATCCCTCCTCCAGCCACGTTTCTTAACCTCGGCCACGTTGAGGAATCAGGACTTCCACTCCCAGCCACAACACGAAGCCCCCAGACGCCTCCCTCCTACGGCCAGTTGTGGCCCTGAACGAAAGAGGAAAGGATCGATGGGGTTTCTTCCTCCAAGCCTCCCCCTCCCCCATGCAAAAGGTGGCCCCAACCTTCGGCTCCTGCCCCCCCCCAAACCTGCATTTTTCAAAGCCGAGCACGACTCACCTGGGGAGGCTCTGCTGAATCTCGGCTACCCAGGCGCCCAGCTGCTGCTCATCTCCAGCCTGGAATATTACTTCGGTGGACGCGTTGACCTACGGTGGGGTGGGGTGGGATTTGGGGAGAAGGGAGGCCTTATTCCCACGGCAGAGGCATGCACCCTTTCCAGGTAAAATGGGGGGTGGGGGGATGACTTCTCAGGGGAGGGGGAGGGGTCTCCTCTAATCCCAGAAGCACATTTCTGCTCTCTTCAAGTGAAAAATCTGCTCCGGGGTCCTTTGGACATGCAAGCCAGACGAGGGCGGTTTTCAGTCGGGCAGGTGGGGGCCACTCGAGTTAGGAAAAGCATCTCTGGGGGGGGGGGGGTGTTTGTAGACAGCCCCCCCCCAGCCCACCTCATGACCACTGCTAGACACAAGGACAGTTTTTTCCCCCGAATGCCATCACTCTGCTAAATAAATCATTTGCTCAACACGGTCCAACTATTTACAAAGTCTACACTACTATTACTGTTAATCTTCTCATCACTCCTTATCGCCCATCCCCTCCCACTTGTGACTGTATGACTGTGGCTTTGTCACTTGTGTCCTTACGATTTATGTTACCTGTTTCCTGGTATGATTTGATTGCTTATTGTACTCCGTGACTATTATATAAGTGTTGTACTTTATGACTCTTGGTGAATGTCTCTTTTATGTATATTGAGAGCATTTGTACCAAGACAAATTCCTTGGGTGTCCAATCACAATAAAGAATTCTATTTATCTATCTATCTATCTATCTGTCTATCTGTCTATCTATCTATCTATTAACTATCTATTAACTATCTATTATCTATCTATCATCTATCTGTCTATTATCTATTATCTATCTTTCTATTATCTATCTATTATCTATCTATATCTATTATCTATCTATATTATCTATTATCTATCTATTATCTATCTATATTATCTATCTATATCATCTATCTATATTACCTATTATCTAACTATTATCTATCTATATTATCTATTAACTATCTATTATCTCTCTCTCTCTCTATTTCTGGGGTTCACTGCAGCCCCCTCTGCTTGGGCGCAGCCACCTAGGAAGGTCCCAGAGCGCCAGCTGGGGAGGTAGACCAGGCCTCCCTGCTCCTCCTGATGCAGCCTGTGGGGGGCAAGAAAGCATCTCACCTTGACCACAAAGGTGTGCAGGTGGTCAGGCATCTCCAGCCGAGTGCAGGCCCGGCTCTCCTGGATGGCCACGCAAGGGGAACGCAGTTTGGGCCTTGAGCTCTGCCGAAAGAGAAGGACGAGCCAGAGTGAGACACGCTTCCTTTTGGGGGGGAGGTGGGCTGTTTTTGAAGATTTGCGGACTTCAACGCGAGGGGGGTCAGGAGGGAATGCCGAGGGAGTAGGAATCCAGCCATGCCTCGGATTTTCTAGACACTGCCGGCCATCCTCTCTCTCTCTCTCTCTCTCTTTCTCTGTGGTTCTGCAGGGAACAGTCCTGGCACACTGTCCGGGCATTGATACCCTCCTTCCCTCCCTCTCCCTCTCTCTTTCACACACACACACACATGGGCTGCATCCTGGCACACCCTCATCTGGGCAGGGAGCAGCCTTTCCTTGGAGTTCAACTTCATGTCAAAACTACAGGAAACTTTTTTGGATTCCAACGTCTGCACGAAATCCCTCAGGGAGGGAAGGGCCAAATCCTGGCTGCTTCCCTCCCGCTCCCCCTGCCCCAGAAAAGGAGGGAAGACCCTCGTCTTGCTCCCCAAAAGGAGAGCGAGCGGAAGGGGAGCGAAGGGCCATCGGGAAGCCCAGATTAGAAACCAGGTCTGGACAAATCGCTCTTGAGCAACAGCGGCTGACGTCCGGCATCGAATTCCTTCCTAAGCCTTTCTGTCAACACCAGGTTCTTGGGGAAGAAACACACCGCAGGTGGCTGAAAGCAGCTTCTCAGCTCTCTTTTCCCCGGGCTCTCAGCCCAGGTCTCCTTCGATTGTTGGCTCACCTGTTGTGGCCTCTGCCTAAGACAAGCATCGGAACTGGCCCAGGCAGGGCTGAACTGGTAAAACTGGGGCAGGCTGGGAATCCGAGCAGTATAATGCCGCTTGACCGTATCCGGGACATTCCCGGGACATCCAGCCCAGAGGGCACCTGAGGCCAAGCCCCAAATCCCAGTCCTACCCACAGCCCCACAGGGCCTGCCTTGGTTTCCCCCTTTGGGAATCCAGCCCCTGGCATTTTTGCATTCGCACCGGAAAACCCACCGCGCAGCAAAACAAACATTGCTAAAATAAATCTATGAGTAACGCGTAGGATCCGGTCGTTTCAATTCTTGGCTTTTGGGATACTCATCCATGCCGGGCGGGAGCAGCCGAGTCCCTCCTTTGAGGGGAAGAAGGGGGGGGGGGGGGGGCTCTCCAACTATCCTATTCCACCCCCATCTATCTGGGTCTCAGCCACTTCTGCTCCCTCGTCTGGGTCAGGCAACGTCCATTCTGGGTTTCACCGCCTCCTGGGGTTTGTGGGCCCATGAGTCACAGCCGGTTTGCAGTTTGGAGCCAACTGTGAGAACAGCTGGGGGGAAACGGATGGGGGGGGGGTCCAGATTGCTCATGCATGGGGTGGGAGGGAGGAACAGCGTCAGCGTGGGAGGCAAGGAAACCCTCCTTCCCTTTTGCAAGTTCCCTCCAGCCTGGGTTTGTTTCTCTTTGTTGGCGTCCAACAGCTTTGGCAAATTTTCTCTGCTGGAAAATCTGGTCTGAAAAATGTCTTTTATCGTGAAGGAAAAAAAGACGTGGAATCCAAACAGGATGAGGCCATATTTAGGGATCCTGGTTGGGAACCCCAGCAGATAAACCAAGCCGGCCCGGAAGAACATGCCTCCCAAGGGTCCCTGCAAAAGGCTTTCACCGCCCCCCCCTCCAAGTTCAGGAGGGTCCACTTGAGTCCAGGTACCGCCAAAAGGTTTCGATTTGGTTTTAATCCCTGCAAGTAGAAAGCTCATGCCTCAGGGAAGAAATTTATTTATTTATTTATTTATTTATTTATTTATTTATTACATTTATATACCGCCCTTCTCCCAAGGGACTCAGGGCGGTGAACAGCTCGTCTAAAAGGCTGGGAAATGACTCTCCTGCTGCTCTTTTCCTTCTGCACTTTTTTCTATGTGCAAGTGAAGAGCTGGGTTCATTCAGAGGTCTATCGTGCCCCCCTCCTCAACCCCTAAACATTTGGGAGTGGGTGTACGACCCACTTTACATTTTAGTTAAAAAAATAGAGAAAGGGAGGGAGGGAGGGAGGGAGGGAGGGAGGGAAGGAAGGAAGGAAGGAAGGAAGGAAGGAAGGAAGGAAATTAGGAAATAGGGCCCAATAAGAAAGAACCAGGCACTTCTGCAGACATCCCTCCAAATGCATTCCTCCGGAGCAACAAAAAGCCCCCGAAAAGACGAGAGCCACCGTGTTTGGTTGCAAGAGATAAAGAGCTCGGCCTGCAGCCTTAACAGATGCCCTGCCAAAGAGAACAGAGAGTCCTTTGGGTGCACAAACATCCCAAAACACCAGACCGAGGAGGAGGAGGAGAGGAAGAAGAAGAGGAGGAAGAAAAAGAGGAGAAAAGGAAGAGGAGAAGGAGGAGAGGAAGAGGAGAAAAGGAAGAGGAGGAGGAGGAGAGGAAGAGGAGAGGAGGAGAGGAAGAGGAGAAAAGGAAGAGGAGGAAGAGGAGAGGAGGAGAAAGAAAAAGAGGAGGAGGAGAAGAGGAGAAGAGGAAGAAAAAGAGGAGGAGGAAGAAGAGGAGGGAGGAGGAGGAGGAGAGGAAGAGAGAGAGGAAGAGGAAGAGGAATAAAACCTCCTCCCGGCTCCAACGCCTGGGACTCCCCTGCCCCCTATCCCGCTCTGCCAGCCCCCCTCCAGCCTGAAGCAGACCCCCATGCTCCCCAATGGAAGAAGAGACCCTCAGAGAGACCATCCAAAGACCACCACCCCTGCACCGAGACCACGTCCAACGTCCGAGCGTCAACGGCACAGGAAACAGGATGTCCGAGAAGCCAAAAATGCTCTCCAGTTTACTCTGGGGACCCGAAGGAAACTTGTAGGGAGGGGCTGTTTTCCAGGCCGGCTCACCAAAATGTGTCGGCAGCCCCGGCTGATGGTCTCTGCCGGCACCCAAGAGTTTCTAGGCATTTTCTTGGAAAACAGAATTAGGCCAGGGCCTAACAACCAGCCTCCTCTAACCCAGGGGTCTCCAACCTTGGCCCCTTTCAGACTTGTGGACTGCAACTCCCAGCATTCCCCAGCCAAAATTGTGGACTGCAACTCCCAGCTGGCTGAGGAATTCTGGGAGTTGAAGTCCACAAGTCTGAAAGGGGCCAAGGTTGGAGACCCCTGAGATAGTTGCAAGTTACGCTCCTAAAGCAAGGCGGGTTATCAGGACCACAACATCCATCATTCCGGCTTCTCACGAGAGCCAGGCGTTTCCACAGCTGCAACAGTGACGGAGATTATGGTGCAGGATCCAACCTGGGCTGATTACCGGAACCAGAGATTGCGTCTTCTGGACTTGTGCTGGATCCCATCCCCTGAGAAACTTCTCTCTCTCTCACCCCACAAAATGGAGATGTCCGAAAACTCGGAAGAATAAACCTCCTTGTCCCGCTTGACTGACTCAGATTGGATCCTGCAACTTTCCTGCCTTCGTCCATGAAGATTATTATGGTCGTTCTTTGGAGGAACTCTGGCCACCAACTGAGACCATCTCCCCGGCCGACGGTTGAGGAGGAATCGCCACGGCTGGCCAGGGAAACAGAGAGGAAGATGCTCCGCGGGCCAGAGGCCAAATTCAATTTCCGGGACCTCCAAGGAGGGTTGAGGATGATTTGTATGGAATCCTGGAATTCGAAACACTTCTGGGAAAAGCTCTCCCAGGCCTCCCTGGTCACATATTTTTCATTCAGGGTTAACCATGACGGCGGGAGAACCAGGGGACCAAGAGAAGCGAAGAGGGGACTTTTATCGGCTGATGTGCCTTGTTTCCCCAAAGAAAGGCGGTTTCCAGCAATCCTAGTTTGCACAGAGAATACCACAAACCAGCATTGGAAGGGACCCTAAAGAGCAGCAGCTGATCAAAGGTAAAGGTTCCCTTCCTTGCACCTGCGTGCCAGTCGTTTCTGGCTCTAGGGGGCGGTGCTCATCTCCGTCACAAAGCCGAAGAAGGGCCAGCGCTGTCCGAAGACGTCTCCGTGGTCATGTGACTGGCAGGACTAAATGCCTTTGAAGGCGGACAAAACGCTGTTCTCTTCCCACCAAAATGGTCCCTATTTTTCTACTTGCATTTTTTTTACGTGCTTTTGAACTGCTCGGTTGGCAGAAGCTGGGACAAGGAACGGGAGCTCCCTCCATTACGCCGCACTGGGGATTCGAACCGCCGAACTGCCAACCTTTCTGATCGACAAGCTCAGCATCTTCGCCATTGAGCCACCGAAGTCAGAGCTGGCCTTTTCTCTGGGAGCAACACCGTAACCCCACAAGTGTCCTGGGCAATTCGTGGTCCTACGGAGACTTTCCCCTGGGTTTTCTTGGCCTACGTTCAACCCACCACCCTGGACAGGCTCCAACGTAAGCCGAAGACGGCACCTACAGCCGTGCCTTCCTTTAAGTCCTGCACGCCGGATGGGGACCGGCGAGGGGACGACGAAGAGCCCCCTGCCCTCTGTTCGTCCGCAAGAGCCGCCCCGTTGCCAAATCAGTGCCGCTTACAGAGTTACTGAGGGTGCGTGCCCAGCCTTGCCCCGAGCGTGGCCAGGAAGCAGGCAAGTTGGAGTTCTCGGCATTGCACTGCACTGCGTGTCACCTCAGAAACCACTTTCGGCCACGTGCGTCCTTGGGAGGGGAGGAAAGGAACTAATTCGAAGAAACGGCAATTCAGAGAAAGAAGAACCTCAAGGCCCTCAGAAGTGGAAACGGGGCCGAGAGCGAGCGAGCAAGAACACCCAATGTTTGCAAAGAACGAAAGCGGCGATAAGAAGCGTGTGGCACGCTTGCTCCAGGAATCTGAAGGACGCCGTGAGTTTCGGAGGCTCTGGGTGGCCCAGGAGCCCTTCGCAAGCGACGGGCAGCTCTTAGGCCAAGGTTCCTACAAGATACTCACAGCACGGCCACAGTTCCTACTTTAGGAGTAGTACGCCAAGTTTCTAGTCCTCTCTGCTTGGTTCTGGAGCCTCTGAAGCCGAGGCAAAGGTGATAGCAGCTGAACTAATGCTATTTATTCAACCGAGATCGATGCAAAGCATGGGAATTTTATTTGCACAACGGAGCAAGTTTGCTTGGTGATAACTTTGGTTAGAAGATTTTTTTTTTAATTACTTTATTTAGCCCATTCAAAGGTCCAGGCATTAACAGGTACCAAAGCCAAAACTCAGGTGCTCTGAACATACAGGACCCTCCCCTGATTAAGCCACGTCACTGATGTTTTCGAAGAAGATCCGAAAAGAAATCTAGTGACTTTCTGAAATTCCTTCCATGCGCCTTGAATCACCGAATGACAC
Source organism: Bungarus multicinctus (assembly GCA_023653725.1). Taxonomy (NCBI): domain Eukaryota; kingdom Metazoa; phylum Chordata; class Lepidosauria; order Squamata; family Elapidae; genus Bungarus; species Bungarus multicinctus. The sequence continues at coordinate 186,104,934 of CM042836.1, read as the reverse complement.
AGTTGGAAAGGGACCTTGGAAGGTCTTGTAGTCCAACCCCCTGCTTCAGCTGGAATCTCTTACACCATTTCAGACAAATGGTTGCCCAAGCTCTTCTTAAAAAAAAAAAAAACCCTCACAACTTTTGAGAAACAGAAGAGATCTTGGAGGACAATTCACAAAAATCCCAGAAAGGAGATTGCAAGGTCAGATCAAGGACACCTGGCCTTCCTTTACTGCAACGTTTCCCCCCCAGGAGTCGCAGCCAGCCAGACAAAAGTGCCTCTTCAAGTCTTCGGAGCTTACAACTTCCTTGCATTTTGAAGATCAAAATAATTATTTTTTTAAAAAAATCACAAGGGTTTTGCAATTTCACCCCAGAAATATCCTTAACCTACATCCGTTCATCTGCAGACTTGCCAGTCGTGCACCGAACAGGGTCAAAAAACAACAACAACCCAGAATAACATTTGGGTTTGTATTGTTTTAAATGTCTGTATCTATGGCAAGGGCCTCCTAAGTTGGCAACTTTAAGACTTGTGGACTTCAACTCCCAGAATTGGATGCTGGCTGGGGAATTCTGGGAGTTGAAGTCCACAAGTTTTACAAGTTGCAGAGTTTGGAGATCCCTGATCTAATAGATCCGTTGACAAAATGGCCTGCTGGAATTTACATGTTGCCCAGCTTGGGTTGAGGGCAGGGATAGGAGGGGGTTCAGTGTATCTGCCCCCGCACCGTCCCCCAAAGTTTTCCCTTTAGGCTCCTGCACATTTTCCCCTTAATTCGGGAGGTTAGCAGGTAGATTTTACCTACAGGCGCTTTAAACCCAAATAGTTTCAAAAGGTTGTTAGCATTTTTTTGTTATACTTTCCCTGTTTGGGTTGCAACCCTTTTAAGGATGAGTAATTAGCAAGACAGAAATGAGTAACTGAATATAACAGGATTCATTGAATGTTTAAAAAAGAACCAGAGTGTTGATAAGAAACCTCCACCTCAAACAGCCAACATCCCACAGAGCCTTCCTTCCTTCCTTCCTCTTCCCCTCCACTAACTTATCCAAACAATATAAAAAAAAAATCTTTCTTTTTTGCTGAAAAAAAACCATTTCGGGGCCTTTAAATATTCCGTGCGGAAGGCGATTCCAAGCTTTCGACAACTCTTTCCAGAACAATGCAAGGGAATTTCCTTTCGCAAGGATGAAAAAATGCAGGAAGCAAAATACTTTTTCCCACCCTTGTAGCCTCCAGATGTGCCAGACTACAACGCCCATCCTTCCCAGCGTGCCGAGAACAGAGCAGCAATGGCACAGGCTTCCCGAAGACAGAAACCAGGTGGAGAAACCCAAAGGCCAGCGAGCTTCTCAGCCTGACAAGGGTGTGTTTTTCTTGAAGTCAAAAAAAGGAAAGACGAGGGGAAACCGCACACATTCATTCTGCTCAAGAGCGAAACGTCCCTTTTTTTAGCCAGTGTGTTGTGCTGCTGCTGAATTCTCTATCAAAACAAAAGCAGTTTCAGGGAACATCTTTCATTGTGAAAAAGGAAAGAAAGGAGGGAGGGAGGGAGGGAGGGAGGGGAAGGAAGGAAGGAAGGAAGGAAGGAAGGAAGGAAGGAAGGAAGGAAGGAAGGAAGGAAGGAAGGAAGGAAGGAAGGAAGGAAAAGAAAGGAAGGAAGGGAAAGAAAGGAAGGAAGGGAAAGAAAGGAAGGAAGAAGGAAGGAAGGAAGGAAGGAAGGAAGGAAAGAAGGAAGGAAGGAAAGAAGGAAGGAAAGAAGGAAGGGAAAGAAAGGAAGGAAGGGAAAGAAAGGAAGGAAGGGAAAGAAAGGAAGGAAGAAGGAAGGAAGGGAAAGAAAGGAAGGAAGGGAAAGAAAGGAAGGAAGGGAAAGAAAGGAAGAAAGGAAGGAAGGAAAGAAAAGTTTTTATAGATCGGTTGCTTTATCACATTCACACCACCTCTCGATAAAAACACCAGAGATTAAAAAACCCCAGATAATAATAGTTTTAGGGATAATAACTGGGACGGGGCCCGACTGCCAGGGCCAAAGGCCTCCGGAAGGCGGATGAAACCTCCGGTTTTCATCAGATTCAAGCAGATTTGAAAAAAAACGAAAGCTGGGTGGGGGATGGGAAGGCTGCCTCTTTTTTGGTGGGGGGGGGGGCAACGTGTTGTCCCAAGCCAGCCCCCCCCCCCCCGGCCTGCCCTCCCCGACTTCCGCCGAGGCTTCTCCCCACCAAGCACATGGCTGGCTGGGCTCAGCCCCAGAACACAGGAAACAGATGGTGCTCGGCTGCGCATCCCGGCCGGCCGAAGGAAGGCAGATATCCAGCCATGCAGGAAATCACAACAACAACAACAGCAACAACACAACAAAAGAGAGAGAGAGAGAGAGAGCCAGATCTGGAGAAAATGCGTCCTCCCCCCTCCCTCCCAGATCTCCCTCCCCCAAAACTGGTTGTGCAAGAGGAGAGAGAGAGGCCAGGAAGGGAAATGCTGAGAGAGCAAAAAAAGATTCCCTGGGGGGGGGGAGGGAAGGGGAGGGGGGAGTGTGGGGAGGAAGACAAGAGAGGGGTGTGTATATTTTTTTTGGGGGGGTGAGGGGGGCAGAAATCAACGTATATGTGGCAGGGAAGGCACAGGATCCGTGTCTGTGCAAGGAGGGAGGGGTGTCTCTCCAAGAATCAGGCCCTGGATTATGGGCCACAGAGTCCCTAAGAGGAAGAGGCAGCACGTGCAAAAGGCTTTTGAAGGATGGGGCGGGAGGTGCTTTCTGGGTGGGGGGTGAGGCTGGGTGTGATTAGCTAAAGGGGAGGAAACCCTCAAAGTTGTCTGAAAGTTTGCAGAGGTCGGGGGAGGGGGAGACCTGGGGGAGCAACCCCCATTAGAGAGGCAATGACAGAAGGAAGGAAGGAAGTGAGAGAGAGAGAGGAAGGAAAGAAAGATGGAAAGAGGGAGAGGGAGGGATAAAGAAAAAAGAAAGGAAGGAAGAAAGGAAAGAAGGAAGGAAAGAGAGGAAGGAAAGACAGAAAGAAAGATGATAGGAGAGGGAGAGAGAGAAAGAAAAAAGAAGGAAGGAAGGAAGGAAAGAGAGAGAGAGAGAGGAAGGAAGGAAGGAAGGAAGGAAGGAAGGAAGAAAGAAGAACGAAAGAAAGAAAGAAAGAAGAAAGAAAGAAAGAAAGAAAGAAAGAAAGAAAGAAGGAGAAAGAAAGAAAAATAGAAAAAAAGACAGAGGGAGAGGAAGGAAAGGAAGGGAAGAGGGAGGAGGAGGGAAGGGAGAAGAAGAACTAAAGAAAGAAGACAAAGAAGAAAGAAAGAAAGAAAGAAGAAAAGAACGAAAAGAAGAAAGAAAGAGGGAGAGAACGAAAGGAAGCCGAAAGACGATGAGGGCGAGAGAGGGAGAAGAATAAGAGGCGAGAAAATAAAGAAAGAAAGAAAAAAGAAAAAAGAAAGATGGAGGGAGAGATAAAGAAAGAAAAAAGAGGAGGAAAGAAAGAGGGAGAATAGGAAGAAGGAAGAAAATGAAGAGGGAGAGAACAGAAAAAAGGAAGGGAAGCAGAGAAGAAGAAAAAGAAGAGGGAGCACGAAAGGAAATAGGAAAGAAAGAGAAGAAAGGAGTAGGAAGAAAGAAAGCAGGAAGAAATAGAAAGAAAGAAAGAAAGAAAGAAAGAAAGAAAGAAAGAAAGAAAGAAAGAAAGAAAGAAAGAAGAAAGAGGAAAGGAAGGAGAGAGAAAGAGAGAGATTTGGGGAGTACCCCAATGCAACTTCACCTCCAGCCAGGTGTCAACCTGGAGAGCAACTACCGGAGCAGAGGGGATTTCGGGAGGAACTCCCTTCCTGCTGCCCAAAAGCCAACCTTCCACCAGGCCTCCCAGAGGCCACGAGGAGCAGCCGCCCTGCAGTTTCTTCTCCAAACCTTCCTGGAAGGGCCGAACTGACCACAACCACCAGCATTGAGAGCTGCGTTTCCCACACCTACAGGAAGTGTTTCCTCCGCCGTCACACGGGGCTGGGGGGGGGGGAGGGCGGGGGGGGGCTAGTTCTGACTCTGCAGATTAGGGCATCTCGGACTCCAAAAATCCGTTGCTCCAATCAAGGATATTTTCAAGGTTTTATGGGGCGAGAGCAGAATAGTTTCATCCAGGCGCCTCCAAACTTGGCAAATTCGAGGCTGGTAGACTTCAACTCCCAGAATCCCTCTGCCAGCAGCTGGCTAGGGAATTCTGGGAGTTGAAGTCCCCATGTCTTAAAGTTGCCAAGTTTGGAGATCCCTAGTCTAAGGTTGGACCAGGCAAGATACAAAAAGACTTGCAAACTTTGCAAATTGGGCAAGAAGCTGGAAGAAAACAAGGAGAACAAAGATATTCCCACCTCAGGTGCTTCGTGAAACGGCAGAATTACTTTGAAATTGTTTTGAACCCCTTTGCATTCAAATTAAGGCACAATAGAGTAGGCAGAGGCTAGGATTACACCTCAACAAGTTCCAGTGGGTACATTTACCATCCGTCACTCTGGACAAGAAGACAGGCAGCATCTAAGTTTAATACGTAAGTAAAAATGCAGTGGGAAAGAAGTGAATTTAAGGAAATTTGCAGCAAGAGAAGGGGAGGGGGGGGAGAGAGAGGGAGAGAGAGAAAGAGACCAAGAGAAAGAAAGAGCGAGAGGAGAGAGAGGAAGGAAGAAGAGAGTGAGAGGAGAGAGAAGAAAGAGAGAGTGAGAGAAAGAGTGAGAAAGAAAGAAGAGAGAGAGAAGAGGAAGAGAAAGAAAGAGCGAGAGGAGAGAAAGAAAGGAGAAGAGAGAGAGAAAAAACAGAAAGAGGGAGAGGAGAGACAGAAAGGAAGGAAGGAAGGAAGGAAGGAAGGAAGGAAGGAAGGAAAGGAGAGAGAAGAAAGAGAGAAAGAGAAAAAAAGTGAGAAAGAAAGAAAGAAAGAAAGAAAGAAAGAAAGAAAGAAAGAAAGAAAGAAAGAAAGAAAGAGAAAAAGGGGCATCCCTTTGCCTAATCTCCCAGTTCCCCAAGTATCCAGCCGCCAACGCCCCTTGCAGTGGATTATGGGTACCTGCCCTGCCTGGCCCGCTGCCCCTATGAAGCCAACTGTTACACAACTCTGCATTTTCCTCCCCACTTTTGCAAGCAGCCTAAAACCATCCCTTATGCAAACTTTCCATAACTTCATGGTGTTATAACAACAAATTGTAATATCCACTTTGTGCCTCTCGGGAGCCTGGAATATTTGTTTTTCTTCCCCAATAGCCCACGCATGCAAACAAGACCGGGAAAAGGGTTTTTTTTTTTTGCTTTTTTTTGGGGGGGGAGCCTGGAATACTGCCCCCCCCCCAAAAGGCAGGAGTTAACCACTGTCTCGGTTTTTTCCAATTCCTTTTCTTCTAATGCCCCTCAGAAAACAACCAGCCAGCCAGCCAAGGAAACATCCACTTCACACACACAAACACCCGAGTTTCCACAATAAGTGAATGCCAGGAGGCCGTGTGGTTTCGAGATCTGGGTCCAACCTTCCCCGCCAGCCGCCCTCCCCCTGCCCCCATCGCCCTCATCCGGAAATGACCAAGGATGGAAAAAAAGTGGTGGTTTCATAAATGACAAAGCGTTGGACACATCTTGCCTTGCTTGGGCGGCCTGCAAAAGCTCAGAAAGGAAAAGGCTCACACGGATGACACAACAGGCCCCCCCAAAAAGTCCGGCCCTGACAGCCTTCGAAGAAAGGGGAGGGATCTCGCGGCTGCCCCAGAGAGAGAGGAGGGTGGCAGGGGAGGAGGGCAGCTCCGGACCACGATCACACCTGCCATCAAAGCTGGCTAGTTCTCCAGGCTTTGCCGTAAAGCAAGGATCTCCATACGTGATGACTTTAAGACTGGTGGACTTCAACTCCCAGAATTCCCCAGCCAGCAACAGCTAATGGACTTCAACTCCCAGAATTCCTCTTCCAGTCATGTTAGCTCAGGAATTCTGGGGGTGGAAGTCCACAAGTCTTAAAGCTGTCAAGTTTGAAGACCCTTGGTCTATTCTATCTATCTATTCTATCTCTTTCTCTCTATCTATTCTACCTCTTTTTCTCTTTCTATCTCTCTCTCTCTCTCCCTCTATCTATTCTCTCTCTCTCTCTTTCTCTCTATCTATTTTACCTCTCTTTCTCTATCTATCTATTCCAGGGGTCTTCAAACTTGACAGCTTTAAGACTTGTGGATTTCAACTCCCAGAATTCCTCCTCCAGTCATGTTAGCTCAGGAATTCTGGGAGTTGAAGTCCCCAAGTCTTAAACTTGCCAAGTTTGAAGACCCTTGCCCTAGTCCAGGGGTCTCCAACCTTGGCAACTTTAAGACTTGGGGACTTCCACTCCTAGAATTCCTCAACCAGCACTGGCTGAGGAATTCTGGGAGTTGAAGTCCCCAAGTCTTAAAGTTGCCAAGATTGGAGACCCCTTCAAAACCAGGCAAGATACAGGAGAGTTGCAAACTTTACAAATCGAGCGAGATCCCTCCTGCTAGGAGAGTCAACCATGCAAGGAAGGCTCCTCCAGGATCTCAGGTGAGCCTTGAGGGCCTCCAGGATGCTAGGAAGGGGTGCCAAGAAGGAGGACACCCATGTTTTGAAGAAGACAATTCATTTGTTGTGGAAAAGGGAAGGAATTCTAAGCCTCGGATTGGGGTCACCAAGAGTTGGGGGGAGGTGAAGAGGAAGAGCGAGTCCTCTCTGAGGACCCCAGGGTGAAGAAGTCGCTTCCCATCAGGCTTCAAGAGGAGGTGTCTTCCTCCCCCTCCTCCTCCTCCTCCTCCTCAACCTGCCTCTCACCAGAACATCTGCATGACATAAACAACTGCAAATATTTCCATAGGAAACACAGATGTTCCTGGGAATTTCAGCTTGGCTGTAAATGCTGTACTGGAAGCTAGCAAAAACGGACAAGCCAGACCTTGAATAGGCTGAGAGGGGAGGACCAGGGAGGGGAAGGAAAGTTTTCCTTGCCTGGCTGAGTCCAGCCTCTTTTTTGGCTCCTCCACCAGCTGCCTTTGGGGCTGGGGCTGGGGCTGGGGGCTCCAGAGATGCTGAAGGCAGGCAAAGCTCCTGCTCCAGACCTTAAAACTTTTTTATCTTCCCATCCTGGAGAACCTCAAGGCCAAAAACGGAAGGAAAACAAAACGGAAAACAAACAAACTTTGCAAACTTTGCTAGACTTGAGTTGTGCAATCAAGTAATAGAAGAAAATGCCTTTAACGAATTTCGGAGATGACGCTTGTGAGAGACGTTCCTCTTTTGCTCGTCTCTCAAAGAAAATATGCTAGCTCAGATTCGGTGGCGAGGAGGGGGACATTTCCGGGCTTTGCTCTGGAACGTGACCAACCCATCAATGCACTTTTATCCACGCACAAAAATCATCTGCCCAGGCTCTGTGTGTTCCTCTCTTTGCAACGCATTTCCAGAGAACTGCAGAAGCTCTCTCTCCTAATGAGCCAGGAGCTCTTTCTCAGGAAAGATGAGGCCCAAATTCCCCAGCTAAAATATCAATATAATGAAAAGTTTTGATAAAAATATATTATCATCTTAGGCAGAGGTCTCCAACCTTTAAGACTTGTGGATTTGTGGAATTCTCCAGCCAGCAGAGCTTGCTCTCTTGCAATCCCTTCCTCTGCAATCTCTCTCCACTTTAGGAGATTAAGAGAGAGAGAAAGCAGACACGGCTGGCTGGGGAATTCTGGGAGTTGAAGTCCACAAGTCTTAAAGTAGCCAAGTTTGGGGATGGTGGGGGAGAATAGCAATCTGGGGCAAAACCTCGAGGGTAAGGAAAGCATCATTCGGGGATAATCCAGCTGTAATAAAGGCCGGATATAAATAAAATAAATAAATACGAGAGTAAAGGAATAAAAGCCGGATAAAATCTAATCAATAAACGATCGAGCTTGCGCTTTGAGGCTCAACCTGTTTTCCCCACCTGTCAACTTTCAAATTAATCAGGCTGGATGCTCGGTGCCCCCGCCCCATTCTCCCCCCCCCCCCCCTTGTAAGCAGCTGCCTGACCACGGCAAGGAGCCCCAGGTCTGTCCACCCGTGTGATGCCATGCATTCTGGGCACAAACTCAAAGATCTTGACTGAGCAGGGAAGCCAAGCAGGGCAAAAGTGCCCATCGCCTTCTCCTCCTTAAGAGCCAGGCGAAAAGAGGGAAGACACACACACACACACACACCAAGGGAAAGGCCGCTCCGTTTTTGGGGAAGAGAGGAGGCAACCCAGAGAGCCACTTTTAGCGTTTGGGAAGGGTGGACGGCCGGGCGAAGAGTCGGTGGGCAACCCCCAAGCCCGGAGTGCCGTTTTCTGCCAAGCTTCCGCCAGCTACAGCTGAATCCCCCATTCACGGCCTGCCTGGAGGGATGAATGGATTTCTGTTCCCATCGCAAGGGCTTTGGAAGAGAAGAGGCCGCCTTCCAAAAATAAATAAAAAAAAAATTCCATTTTCACCATCTATTTTCTCTCTAACTGGTTTTGACCTTCCTGGGCTGGTCAAAATAAGAAGGCAAGAGGGGGACAGTTCCATATACGTGCTATTTGCTTGATATTTTTTTCGGCTTATGTCCTAGATGGAGGAGGCATCTAAGAAGCATCCTTGCCTTCTGGCCTCGCGAGGGTCCTTGGCTCACCGGGGGAGGGGGAGGACAGGGAAGGACATTTTGCAGTCACACCGAGTCCCACGAAAGTAAGGATGGAAACCTGCAGGAACCCTTTGAAAATCCTGCCCACCACGAGTGGCCCCAAGGCAACGGACTTCCAGCTGATCTGGGTGTCCACCCAGGCAAGAGCGACTGAGGAAGCAGAACTGGGGGACAATAAATTAAAACAAAAATAAAATATACACATCCAGCCATGATATCCAACTAAGGTACTAATCTCCAACCAAGGAAGAGATGAAAGGAAAAACAAGTTAAAAGAACAAGTTCTGAAACCAGGAGCTTTTAAAAAGATCTCGGATGCGTTAAAGCAAGCCTTTTAAAGCAGCTGGGTCCATTGGTTCTATGTAGAGGCCCTGAAGGAGCTGAGACCATCCAGATGATCTATTACACACACACACACGGACACACAAACCCCCCATTAAATCTCCAAAGAGCAAAGACTGAGATAAAAGAGACAGCACTGAACTATCAATCGCTAACAATAAATAGAAAATAGTCCATCTTGTTCTAGAGATCCCAAATCCCACCTTTAGATCTAAGCACAAAGACTCTGATCACCCCGGCATTCATTCCTGAGATTTATTACCCAAAGGATCACTATTGAACTTAGAGGCCCTGTTTGGCCCATAACTACCAATACGACTTCGCTCGATTTTTCCAAGCGGCTTTTAAAAAGCGTTGAAGCTTCTCACTGAAGCCTCCTTGTTGGGGGTCAGCAAGAGTTCCAGGCCTTTTAATGGACCTACTGAACGAAAAGGTTATTTATTGGGCGAGTCTCCCTCACAGACGTTGAGGAAAGAGAGGGATCGCGCTGCAGCGCGGAGGGGGACTTGCAAGAAGAGAGAGCGCTTACCTTGGGGGGGTCGAACAGCGCCAAGGCGTAATTCTGGCGGTCGGGAGGCCCTTCCTTGTATAAAACCAGCCGGCATTTCTGCCAGCGGGTCCCACTGTCCTCCGTCACCATCATATACTTCAGGATCCCTTCCTTCTGGATCTGCAAGGAGCAGTCCCTGGAAATGGCCCATGGGAAGATCTTCCGGGCCAAGCCGGATCTCAGAACCAAGTCCGCCATCTCTCCTTCGCCAGGGCTTGGCTCCGAGGATCTCCGGCGGAACAAGTTCCGCCAGCTCCTCCGTAGCCGGTCCAAAGAAAAGTGTCTCCTGACGGCCAACGGAGAGGCCGGTGCCGCCAATTCTTCAGAACTCCAAGACTTGGGAAGTCCACTGGAGCGGACCTCAGAGGTCCGGTTGACCTGGTCCGACAATTCCACCTCGGCCTTGGTCCCAACCGTGACCGGGGACCCCTCCGCATGTTTCTGGCTCGTCTCCCGGTAGTCCCGCACACGGCTGAAGGGCAGGATGTGGAGCTGCTCCGTACCGTACGTGTCCTTCACCTCGTGGCAGAAGTATTGCTGGAAGAGGTCAGCAAACTGAAGGGAGAAGTTCTCGGCGGCCAAGACTTCGTGCTGGGGGTTCTCGCTGACGAAGTGAAGGTACTCCCTGGCCAGTTCTCGGGCGGTGGCAATGGCGTGCTGCTTGCAGAACTCGTTCCACCCGCCAGCGTGCCCGGAGTCGCCTGACGGGACAGCTTGTCCATTCATGGCCGAGTCTGGAGGTCTCCAGGGGTTCTGCGAAGGAAACGGGGAGCAGGCAGAGAAAAAGAGGGGAAGAGAAAAGGTGTGAGGATCTTGCGAGTTGTAAGACCGATTCAGGACAAAGAGCAGAGAAGGTCAGTCCAGGAAGCTGGGGGGTCATGTTGGGAAAAGGACAGCCCATCGAGGAACCCAATGAGCAAGATATCATCACCCCATGGACATTCAATGGGGATGTAGAACTGGTAGACATATAACCAGCTCAGTAAACAACAACTAATGAAGGAACTACCTAGAACACCCCCACCAAACTGATGGGGCAAGCCACTTGTATACAAACAGAGAGCAAACCCCACTCTCTTCCAGCACTGATGATGTTACCTAGTAGGGTCATGAAACGTCTGCAAGATGCTCACCAAACTCAGAGAGCTCCACGGACTCCGTAGTTCAACCTTGAGCTACAAAGAGTCTACAACTAGTCTAGCTCTTCAGACAACTCTTGGACAAGTACCAGGGTCCTCCTCTCCTCAACGCAACTTCACCAACGCGCAAAAGCCATCTCAAGGACCTTTAGCAAGATCTCCAAAAGCCAACTCTGCCCATGGGGGTAAGGCCCAAGGAGGGACCGGGCTCTCCTACGGGCCCTTTCTAAGCTGGCTATGAACTCCTGCCGCAGGTAGGTACAACGCTCTTCAGACATGATCTAACACGTCCTGGGGAAGAGAGCGAGCAAGGAGGGAGATTCCTATCAACATTCCTAGACAGCCACCATGCCGCTGCGAGGTAGAAGGACAAGCAAACCAGAAAGGAAGCTGCCAAACCAGTTTTTGCCTGGGCATTTTCTCTTTTTGCCAAGGGGATCTACTCCAACATCATGCTCTTTGGACCTACGGATGGATTCAACCCAGGTTTCTTCTCAACCTCGGCCACTTGAGGACAGGATCGGATTTCAACCCTGGCAGTCTATCTGGCTGGAGAATTCTGGGAACTGAAGTTCAGCCATCTTCCAGTGGCCAAGGTTGAAAAATGCTGGTTAAACCGAGAGAGATCTGTGTTCCCATCTCTCCTTGCCATGACAGATTGGGCGACCCGCTCTGCCTCACCCCTGGTTTCCCTAAACAGAACAGAACAACAGCTAGAAGGGACCTTGGAGGTCTTCTAGGCCAACCCCCTGCTCAACCAGCAGACACTACACCGTTCTGGGCAAATCTCTTCTTAAAAGCCTCTGGAGAGGCAGAGCCACTTCTGGAGGCAAACCCTTCCATTGATTGCTCTAACTCTCAAACACAGCATGGAATCCTCTCCTCTTTGCACACGCCAGATTTAAGCCTGCAAATCGCCCGGTTCTTGCTCCGGGACTCATCCTGCATGTCTGAATGGTGGGTGGGGAAAAAAAGACACACTCACTTGCAGAATATTCCAGCACTAGCTTCATCTTCTGAGGACCGTCACAAGTGCAAAAGAAACCCCACCCCTCAGTGCTGAGAGGGTCTTGTCGGGTGTGCAAAACACCCCACCCAGCCTTGGCTCTGCCACAGCGTGCAATTTAGGAGCCCGAAACTTTGCAAAGTTCCCAGCCCAGAGGCGGCTCTCAGGCCTCGTCTCTCTCTCTCTCTCTCCCTCCTGCACAACGGCTTGTTTTATCGTCGACAGGCACAGGAAAGAAACAGGAAGCCTCGTTCGGTGTGCAACCCCACACTGCCGTCCTCGTGCAAGCAGGCCCGAGGCCTTCCTCGCCCGCAAGCGTGGGCCGGTCGGGGAGTCACCTTGAGGAAATCTTCCCGAGGGCCAGAAGTTCCCACCCACCGAAAAGCAAAACCAAACAAGGCAACCGACATGTGTGTGTGTGTTGCCGTCCCAACCGCTGTGCAACAGTGCACAGAGTACCTGTTTGCTCCCCTGGAGACTAGACTCAAGAGAACTGAAGTGCAGGCAGCTTTCGGGTGTGTGCGCACACCAACAAGCCCACACCCACCAACACAGCGCCTTTCAGCTTTCTCTTAAGCAAGCCGGGCACTTTTTGACGTGCCCGAGTGAGATGAAAATCAAGGGATTCCTCCTCTCTCTTTCTCTCCCTTTCTCCCCGCTGGGTGTATACAGTCCCTGTGTCTCTGTGTGTGCGTGTGTGTGTGTGTGTGCACGCTTCCTCGCTTGCTCATACCTGTGCAAAGCCCCCCCCCTCCCCAAATCAAAGGCATCTCAATGACCTACTTTACACTAAGCCAGAGGCTCACAAACCACAAGTTGCGCACTTCCCACAACCAGCACCAGAAGGTGTGAAGCTGTGTCGCTCACGTGTTGCCCTGATGCCAATCTATCAAGAACTTGGGCCCACCGCCGATAAGGAGCGCCAGCCCTTCTCCCGCCGGGTCAGAAAGAGAGCACAGCTCTTAAGTTTCACCGCCCAGAGAACGACGTCCAGAGCCTCCTTCTGGCTCTCCCTCCTCCCAAGGGGCCCCGAGCCCTGCTTTAACCACTACACCTCTCTCCATTCGGGAGAGAATCCTGAATCTGGGTCTGGTCTTTCGGAGACGGCGGCAAACAGGCCATTCTCAATTCAGGGGCCCAGACGAAGCGTGAAAGAAGCCAGAGCGTGCCAGGATCCGGCCATTTCACCTCCTGACGGACGATGTCTGGACTACAGGAGCCCCTGCAGCCCTGGCTGGCTGGCAATTGGGCAGGGATGAGTGGAACTCATGTCCCCCAAAGCTCTGGAAGGTACCAACTGCCTGGTTCCCACCGGACTTTGGCTCTTGCTCACGCACCTTCGGGCCCAGTCACGTGGCCGTAATGTTGGTGGGCACCTCGCGGCTTCTAAGGAGAAAGGGAGCCACCAAGAGCTCAGCTGAAGGGGTGAAGGGGGGGGGGGTGTACCTGGACAAGCTTAACAGGGTTCCAGGATGATCCCATCTCCCAACTTCTAAGAAAAAAGGATTGCAGCAGAAGAGAAAGCAGGACGGCAGAGTGAGAGAGTTTGGAAGGGGCCTTGGAGGTCTTCTAGACCAACCCCCTCCCTGCACAAGCAGGAAACCCTATCTCCTTTCAGACAAAAGGTTGCAAAAACCTCCGGTGATGGAACACTCACAACCTCTAGAGGCAAGCTGTTCCACTGGTTAACTGGAAATCTCTCCTTAGTCCCTGGTGGGATTCCCGCCCCCCCTGGATTATCTCAGAAACTGGGCTGGTGGGACAGGCTTAACCGGCAGAGACCAAAGGGAGCCTCAACGGAGCATTGATGCCCTGGGGGGGCGGGGGGGGGATCAGGGGGGTGGAAGGGAGACCAAGACACCGAAGAGCCCCTCCCCTTGCAGAAGCCAGCCTCTCCTAATTTGGGGGGGGGGGCACTTCACTGCCAGGCATGGCCACCATCCTTGCAAAGAAAAACAGAAGGCGGGGGGGGGGGGGAATAGAGAGCCCCAGAAGCTTTCCAAACCCACCGGAGAGACGCCACAAGGAGCCGAAACTTCATGCCGCGGCGTTGGCGTGTTTCGTGCAGCAGGTGCCCGAGCCTCTTGCCCCCACAGGGCCCCCAGCTCTGGGTCTATCTGTGTGCCCAGCCTGCCAATGACTCAGCACCACGCTTCCTCCCAGACGCAACACCGCTGACGTCCTGCCGTTCCGCGGGCCAGGGGTCTCTGGGAAACCGAGGCGGGGGGGGGGGGGTGGCAGCCTGGCCCCAGCTAGGGCTTCTCTGCGGCCCCTGCCCCCCCCGGCTGCCCCAGGGAAGGGCCTTCTGGGCAGGGGGCTTTTGCCAATGACCCCAAAGGCAGGGGAAAGCAACAAGGAGGGTTCGAGGCCTGGAGACGAGAAGGGTTGCAGGGTTTGGGGTTGGCCAGTGTGGAGAGGAGGAGGGCCGGGGGTGGGTGGGGCAGGAGAGCCGCATTCCACTGTATTTGAGGGGCTGCCACAAAGAGGGGGGGGGTCCATTTATTCTGCAAAGCACCAGAAAGCAGGGCAAGAAAGAACCGATGGAAACTGATCCAGGAGAGAAGGAACCTGGAATAAAGGAGACAATTCCCTCACAGCCAGGACAATTAACCAGGGGAACAGCTGGCCACCAGAAGCTGTTTCTCAAAAAAGACTGGACAGCCATGTGTCCAGAGTGGTACTGGGGATTGAGCAGGGGGCTGGACTAGAAGCCCTCCAGCTCTGTTCTGATTGAAAACCCACCTGGCTTAAAGTGGCCCATTGCTAGAAGGGCTCTGCCTGAGCCCAGATTCTTGCAAAAGTCTCACTGGCGTTCCCATGCAATGAGCACACACACACACACACAGAGGAATGGAAAGCAGAGCCGTGCTGGTGACGCAGCCCTCGCAGCCCAAAGTTACATAAGTTCGGCTCCCGCGTCACAGAGGCGAGGATCTCTGTGGAATCCGGCGGGCAGACGGCCTGCTTCCTCGGGGCGGGTTGGGGGGGGGGGGACGAGGAGAGAAGCAGCCGCCATGCAGAGCCCACCGAGAACACGTGGGGAAGGCCCATTGGTGGCTGCAGCTCTTGAGCCTCCCGCCCGGTGGAGGAAGGGACACACATCGGACGCACGTTTCCAGCAGCACAACAAAAATAGAAGGCTCTCTCCACCCCCCCCCCACCCCCAGCAGCTCTCCTGTGTCTGTGTGTGTGTGTGTGTGTAGCACAATGGCTTCTCCCCCCTCCCTGCCCCTTAACCTGGCCCTGTGGAAGGAAGGTCCCTCCCAAACTTCCCCTTGTTATGAAAGGCGCCTGGGCCCGGTTGGGAAGAGACCGAGGGTGGAGAGAGCAAAGGACCATTCTCCCTCTCTCTCTCTCTCTCTCTCTCACACACAGTCACGTTCAACACACGCCTTGGAAGGGAGCCTGCGTCCTTTTAGAACAGAGGTCTCCAAACTTGGCAACTTTTAAGATTGGTGGACTCCAACTCCCAGAATTCCCCAGCCAGCAACAACTTGTGGATTCCAACTCCCAGAATTCCCCAGCCAGCAACAATTTGTGGACTCCAACTCCCAGAATTCCCCAGCCAGCAACAACTTGTGGACTCCAACTCCCAGAATTCCCCAGCCAGCAACAACTTGTGGACTCCAACTCCCAGAATTCCCCAGCCGACAACAACTTGTGGACTCCAACTCCCAGAATTCCCCAGCCAGCAACAATTTGTGGACTCCAACTCCCAGAATTCCCCAGCCAGCAACAACTTGTGGACTCCAACTCCCAGAATTCCCCAGCCAGCAACAACTTGTGGACTCCAACTCCCAGAATTCCCCAGCCAGCAACAACTTGTGGACTCCAACTCCCAGAATTCCCCAGCCGGCAACACGTTGCCGGCTGGAGAATTCTGGGAGTTGAAGTCCACCCAAGTCTTAAAGTTGCCAAGTTTGGGGACCACCCTGAACTTTTCGAGGGAAGCGATCTGAACCCAGCATATGGATCTCCCTCTTGAGGTGGGGGTTGGACTAGAAGACCTCCAGGGTCCCTTCCAACTCTGACATTTCTCTCTCCCACGGTTTGGCCTCCTCCTTCAACAGAGCCCCCCCCCACCCCTATCCTTCTCCCCACCCCCAGCAGGAAAAATCCAAGCCAAAAGAGAGGCCAGACCGGGCCTGCAGTGCCAAACCGAAGCCGAACTCCAGAGATTAAGGAAAGGAGCTACCCATCCATCCATCGTGCCTTATCTTGAACCCGGGTTTGTCTCGGGAAAAGTTTCTGCTGGAGCAGAGAGATCTAAGTCAGGGATCCCCAACCTTGGCCCCTTTTACGACTCGAGGACTTCAACTCCCAGGATTCCCCAGCCATAGAATTCTGGGAGTTGAAGTCCACCCGTCACAGTGGCCGAGTTTGGGGACCCCTGTCCTAACTTCGGCAGATGGCAACTCCGCCACCCATCTGTCCCTCCCTTCTTGCGTGGGGTGCAACTGGACAGCCCCCCCCCCCCAAGTGCAGGGGTCGTTCTCTTAAATCTGGGGTGTCTCCAAACTTGGCCCCTTATGGACTTTGACTCCCAGAATTCCCCAGCCAGACATGTTGGCTGAGAAATTCTGGGAGTTGAAGTCCACAACTCTTAAAAAGTTGGCAAGTTTGGAGATCCCTGTTCTAAGCGCCATCCACCCTCCGAGTCCCCCGGGCATCCCCCGGCACCAATCCTGCACAGCGCCACCCCCGCTGCGGGCGGAGCAAACATGCAGCCCAGACTGGGCGCCTGGGCCACGGCATGCCAAGCCTGGCTGCGATGAAACGTGACCCCCCTCCTCACGAGCGCGATTTCTGATAAGCTTCTGAGAAACAGCCGCCTTTTGCCGCAGAGCAATCTGGCCAGGAGAAGCCAGGATGGTGTCCCTCTTTCAGATCTCGGCTTAATCCAAGGTTGTCCCAACTTTGGCTGCTTTACCAAACTTGTGGGACTTCAACTCCCAGAATTCCCCAGCCCGTGTTTGTTCTCCTGCCCGGGAAGGGGCTTTCCGCGCAGCCTTGGTGGCTGGGGAATTCTGGGAACTGAAGTCCCCCATGTCTTAAAGCGGCCATAGTCGGAGGGCCCCCCACTCAAAAGGTTTGCAAAAAACACACACACACACACAAATAGCCACCAATTTGCAAGCCAGGACAAAGCCCCATGGGCTTTGTGGTTGCTCCCAACCTCTTTGGAGTCCCAAAAGCATTGCAAGCCTGTGAGTTTGCCCCATCCTGACCAACAGCCCCCACCCCAAACTTTTTCCCACACCAAAAGCAAATTCCTTTCCTTTCTCACTACTACTCCCTTACTTTCCTACTACCCCATTCCCCCCCACCCCCGCAAAAGGACCCAACAATTAAAAGTATCCGAAGGAATAAAATAATCAAAACCTCGCCCCGTTTTGCATTCTTTCTCCCCCCACTCAAAAAAAAAGAGAGAGAGACCCCGGGCCTCGTTCTTGGAAGTCGGGAGCCACCAGATGTGGGGCAGCTGTTTTTGGAGCCAAGCCTGCTCTCCCTCCCGCCCCCAACTCTCCCCAGTTGCAAGCCTTCCTCGTTTTGATGGGCGGAGGGGGGGGGACAGGGAAAGAATCACCCGGCCCGGAGGGGGTCGCCCCGTTCCCCCCCCACTTCCCGCAATTCAGGCTGCTCCGGTCCCCAAAGAGTCGCCCGGGGGCGCTCAGAGGGCTGCTCCCGCCGGGGACCCCCGAGGCTTCCAGCCTGCCGTCCGGAGAGGGGGGGGTCCCCTGCGGAAGCCCCTTCCCGGTTAGTAAAAGTGGGGTGGGGGGAGCGCAGGGAGAGCCTCCCCCAAAGGTGCGCCCCCCCTTTCCCTGCCCAGGTGGGAGGGGGGGCTTCTTCCAAAAAGACCCGGGACCCCCGAGCCCCCCCCTCCGCCCCCCCATTTCCAGGGCAGGAGGGGCCCCTCTGCCCGCGCCCCGGCCGCGAAAGCGAAAGCAGCCGCGCGAGCGACCCACCTGCGCCAGAAGCAGCAGCGGCGGTGGCGCCCCTCAGCCGGCCGGCCCCGGCTGCTCCCTCACCGGCCAGCGCCGTCGGAGGAGACCGGCCGGAGGAGGCGGAGGCGCTTCGACGCCGACCCGGCCCGACGACGCCTCCCTGGCGGGCGGGAGGCGGAGGCGGAGGCGGAGGAGGCGCCGCCGCCGCCGCCGGGCGGAGGCGGCTTGGGCTCGCCTGGAAGGAGCGGACGGCCGGGCGAAGGAAGGAGAGGCGGGGAAGGGCGGCCAAGAGGCTCCCGGGGGCGCTTTCGGCTCTTCCTTCGGGGGGGGGGAGAAATGGGGGGGGGACACACAGGTGCTGCCCACCTGTTCACGCTTGGAACCGGACACGGGCGTGGGAAGCCGTCGGGGACCCGGTTGGGAAGCTCCATTGAGGGGGGGGGGTCCTTCTGTTTGCAGGGCGTGGAAATCCCCCCCCCCCCCGCATTCCACGACCTGGGGCTGCGAAGACCTGGAGACCCCGGCCAGGGGAACTTCCCCCCCCCCCACCCCCCCCCACAAATACCTGCCTGGGGAAAGACGCGGGATTCCAGAGGCCGAGCGAACGTGCAAAGCCTTGGAACGGATGCGGGCAGAGGAGGGTCAGCCAGGGCTCCTTGGAGGGGAGGAGGAGGGAGGGGTAAAGCGGAGCAGGAGGCGCAGGATTCGCACTCTCTTCCCGACGCCAAAGCCACGCTCAGAATTTCCCAGCTGCAACCTTGGCAACTTTGGAGTCTTGGGGATTGCAAGTCCCAGAATTCTGGCTGTTTGAATTCCACAAATCTTAAAAGTTGCCAAAGTTGGAGCCCCCTGCCCTACAGCCCTCAGTTGCAAAGGCCAAGACTTTTCCATTGTTGGAATCCTCCCCCCCCCCCTCATCCCTTGAGGCCATCAAAGGACCGACTTCATTTTTGCTGTTTGTCCAAGGAGCCAGAAAGTCATTTAAAAATAAAATAAAATGAGGGCAGCTCTTCCAAAACTGTTTGCCTTTTTTTTATTTTAATGGCACCAGGATGAAAATTAAGAGCTCTGTTTAACCCAGGAACCGGGCTTCGTAAGCTGGGTAGCATTAAACAAAGGCGCTGCCTGCATCTTCTGAAGGCAGGAGGGGAAGTCACACTTTTTCCTGTCGTGGTTGGCCTGATTGCTGGGCAGGTTAAACGGATCCTTGAATGGCTCAATTATTCACAGAATTCAATGAAGAAACTCTCAAAAACTCTGCCCAACCTTAATGTATTGGATAATTGCAGTTGGATTTAAGGGGAAAAAAAAATCAGATTCTGGTTCCGTATGCTGGATGAGACTAAATGGGACTTGGTTAAAACACGCAACACAACATACACCGACACACACTCACATCAAAAAAGTCAACTGCAGGGAAATTGCTATCCGTCTGGCTTTGTTTTCTCTAGTCTTTAAGTGGATGGGGTCTTTTAAGCCAACCTTTCTCAATTTAGGCCAGTTTTAAGTATGGGAGGCTTACAAATGCTCATCAAGGCACACTTTGTCATTTGATAAGCCAGCTTTGAAGGATTTTGCATACTCCTTTAAATGTATATACATACATACATACATATTTAAAGGAGCATATATATTTAAAGGAATATATATATAAAAGAATATATATATATTTAAAGGAATAAATATATTTAAAGGATATAAATTGCAAAATTATTAAATATATTAAGTATATATATTGCAAAACAGCTCTTAATGCCCTTGGCCTTCTCCTCTTAAAAGTGCCCTTGCAAATGAATCCATGTGGCTTAAGCGCCATCTAGTGGCCGGATCGATAACTAACTTGAGCTCATTCAAGGGATAGTCTATAACCTTAGCCACTTTAGGACTTTTGGACTTCAACTCCCAGAGTTCCTCAGCCAGCTGAGGAATTCTGGGAGTTGAAGTCCACAAGTCTTAAAGTGGCCAAGGTTGGAGACCCCTGGTCTAGGGAGATTCTCTGCCATCCATGTCATCGTTGTCCCAAAGGTGTTTTTTTTTTTTCAAGAGGCACCTGGAACTTCCTGGTTTTTCTTTGAAGACGTTTCACTTCTCATCCAAGAAGCTTCTTCGGCTCGGAAGAAGAACTGAATTAAGAACTGAAGAAGCTTCTCGGATGAGAAGCGAAATGCCTTCAAAGAACAAAAGTTGTGTGAGCTTCATCCCTGGAGGCTTTCAAGAAGAGACTGGACTTTATAGTAAAGAAAAAACATACTTAATTATACATGTATTAACAGCAGCTAGAATCGTATTTGCTCAAAACTGGAAAAGTGATAAGATACAGATAGAAGGAAAAATAATTGAAAAAATATTTGAATATGCAGAAATGAATAGATTAACATTAGAAATGAAAGAAAAAGAATCTGGATATTACATGGTATGGGACTTGTTTTATAAATGGCTAGAAAATAAAATTAATTAAAAGGGATTAGACATTATTATAAAGCAATAAGAGAAACTGGTGTAATAGATATACTGAATATTACTCATATATATGGGAATGTGATTATTATTATATAGTTATACTGTTAAGAATAATATTAGTAATTGTTAAGCACATGAAATATGTACCTAATCGACACACGATTGAAATGAAATGGATTTATTGTATGTTAAAATAATAATAATAATTTGGAAGAAGAGATTGGGACTGCCATGTGTCAGAAATGGTGCAGGGTCTCCTGCTTGGGCAGGGGGTTTGACTAGATGACCTTACAAGGTCCCTTCCAACTCTGTTAATCTGTTAACAACCAGAAAGTCCAGGTGCCTCTTGGGAAGGGAAGGGAAAAAAAAAACACCTTTGGGGCCACAGGTGAGCGCCTGCCGTGAGATTTCCGCGGAGGGCGCTTGAAAGGCGGCGGGCGAGGGAGAAGGAAACGCCAGCCAGGTGGCTCCGCGGCTTCTCCAAGTGGCCAGCCCGGGGCAGGGCAGGAAGGGGGGCTTTCCAGGCCTGCCTGGAAGGAACCGGAAGGCCGGGGGCGGCCAGAGGCGAAGCCAGCCCAGCCTCCCCCTTCCCAGCGCTGGAAGAGCCGGAGGAGGCGGCGCCCGGGACTGGCAGCGCTCGGCTCTCCCGCGGACAAAGGGAACCGGCGGGCCGGGCGCTGAAGCAGCCGGAGGAGCCCCCGCGGAGGCGGGCAGGTGAGTGCCGGGAGGGGTGGGGAAGCGGGCGAGGGGTCGTCTCGTCCCTCGGTCCCTTTCCAGCCTCCCCCGCCTGGCCGAGGCGCTTCTGCGACCCCGCGGAGACTCCGGGGTGCCCACCGGAGGGTTTGTTCAGCCCAGAAGCGCCCCTTGCAAAAGAAGAGGGGTGGGATAGGGAGGCGGTCGAGCCCGCAAGCCTTCTTCCCCAAGTCCAGAGAGCCTTGGTCGGGGGAAGCGGCTGGGAGAGCCCCTCCTGAAGATCCAGGCGTGGAGGTGGGGGTGGTCCCGAGGGGGGGGGGGGATGATTTCTGCAGAAAAGCCCCCCCGTCCGTCTTTCTCCCCTGGAAACCCTCTCTGGTGGGCTCCCAGAGTGCAGCTCCATGCTGGGCACGGAAGGGAAGGGGAGGGGTTGAGAAGGGGCTCCACTTTTGCCCACCACCCCAGCCCAGGGACCCTCAAGATTGGGGTGAGGGGGGCAGCTGCTTCCCCCAGGTCTGGCCTTTCCAGGTCTCCCCCTTGATCCTCCTTGCAGTGATTTTGTCCAGGTGGGGGAGAGGGTTCTGGAGCCAAGGGATGCCAGTGGATACCCAAAGGCCACGTAGAAGTAGAATTAAGGGGATCCCCCCCCTGGTCCTCTGAGCTGGCTTTGATTTTCTCCTTCCCATTTCCAGCCACCGGACCCAAATCAGAACGTGGCCGAAGACATTGGGGTGGAGAACTCGGGGTGCCGTGAGTCAAGTTGCTAACAGAAGGAGAGAATTTGGACAAAACGACCTTCCAGAAAGGTCGGTTATTTTTCCAGCAGGCACACCGAACAGGGCGCCCTTCCTGGGGGTGTAAATTAGGCTGCAGAATTGCACACTGGGGCCAGCTAGGTGGCCACCAAGAAGGGAGAACCCCAAACTCAAGATTTTGGCATCCTTCCCACATCTCTCCCTGCAAAATTCTGTTTTGCAGCTGGTGCCTTTCCTGCTTCTTTCCGGCTGAGTTTTAAGGGGAACTGGGACCCGCTACATACACCCCTCCTAGGAAGGCCAGTGGCAGCACCTTCCTTCCCCCCACACCCCAAAAAACATGGACTTCTGAGTTCTGCAGGCGGAGGTGGGCTCTGCCAACCGGCTCTAACTTATCCTGGTTTGTTGCACCCCTTCTTCTGGATTGGCTCCACCACCACTGGCCCATGTGACTCAGTCGTGACTGCTGTGCCCACAATATTCTTCCACTGGGCCTTGAGCAGTGCTGGGAACCAGATGGTGCCCGTGTGCCCAGCAAACTCCCCCAAAACACAGGCGGCCACGGAAAGGCAACCTCCTTGCCAGATTTTGAGGGTTGCCACCGTAGCTTGTGGTGGGATACACAATCTTGGCCTGTTGTGGCTTCAGAGGCAGGTATGGCGTCGGCAATGTGTGTGTTTTTTTTGGTCCTGTGGGCGCCTCGGTGCCAGGCCAGGTTGGCACGTGTTGCAACTGTCAACAAGGTTGTTTCCTTCCAAACAATGAAGTTGGCAGCTGTTACTTTGGAAGAGGTTAAATGTGGGTGGCAAGGAGGAGAATTACTCGGTTCCAGATGGGCAGGAGCGGTTGGACCTGATGAGCAGCTCCGGCCATGTTGATTTCCGTCGCTTGTCTGCTTCGTCCTTTTAAAATGGTCTGAAGAGGGGAACTGGCTGGCCAGGGCTCTGCTTTGGTTGCTTGTGAGAGTTGATGGAGCCGCCGTTTCCCCTCTTAGTCATGTGGCCGTCACTGCCCTTAGATGGACCCAGGGCCCTGCATTATTTATTTGCCTTTATTACTGTTAAAAGGCGGCAGACATACCGTATAGAACTCTCCTTCCTCTTCCTACTATCCCCATAGCCCTATGAGATGGGTTGGGCTGGCAGAGAGGGACTGGCCCAAAGTCACCCAGCCGGCGTTCGTGGCTAAGGCAGGACTAGAATTCACCGTCTCCTGGTTTCTAGGCCAGCACCTTAAGCACTATGCCAAACAGGGCTGTGTGGTAAACTTCCTTGGCTTTGATAAATCCACCTTTGATTGATGACAAAGGAGAATCTGGGAGCGAAGGTAAGAAAGAATTAGCTGGACTTCAACTCCCAGCTTTAGAATTAGCTGGACTTCAACTCCCAGAATTAGCTGGAATTAGCTGGACTTCAACTTTAGAATTAGCTTTAGAATTAGCTGGACTTCAACTCCCAGAATTAGAATTAGCTGGACTTCAATTCCCAGCTTTAGAATTAGCTGGACTTCAACTCCCAGAATTCCCCAGCCAGCTGGGAGTTGAAGTCCAGACACCTTAAACTGGCCATGGCAGAGAAACACTGCTATAGATGCCGCCATTTTGAGGCTGGTAAGGCCCCAAGTGGCCCTTGGGGTCGACAATGGCTGCCGGGACCCACTCCCCTTTCTCGCTTCTCCTCCCCAGGGACGCCCACCATGAAGCTGAACGAAAGGAGCCTCTCCTTCTACGCCACCTGCGCCTCCCCAGCCGACCACGTCGGCTTCCTGCACAAGAAGGGCGAGCGGAACACGGCCTACCACCGGCGCTGGTTCGTGCTGAGGGGGAACATGCTCTTCTACTTCGAGGAGCGGGAGAGCCGGGAGCCTGTGGGCGTCATCGTCCTGGAGGGCTGCACGGTGGAGCTGTGCCAGGCCAGCGAGGAGTTCGCCTTCGCCATCCGCTTCGACGGCCCCAAGTCCCGCACCTACGTGCTGGCGGCCGAGAGCCAGCCCGCCCTGGAGCGCTGGGTCAAGGCGCTCTCCAGAGCCAGCTTCGACTACCTGCGCCTGGTGGTGAGAGAGCTGGAGAAGCAGCTGGAAGAGATGCAGGCGGCCGTCCCGGGCGCCCAGTCGGGCCCGAGACGGCAGCGGCTGCTGCATCGGAAAAACAAAACTGCTCCCAATTTGGAACTGGCTGCCTTGCCGCGGGAGAAGCCGGCCCTGCCCATTGGCGTCCCTGGGAAAGAGAACGGCTGTGCCTTATGGAACAACTCGGAGGCCTCGGCCAGAGAGACAAACTCTTACGGCGTGGCCAAGAGCTACGACGGGGGGCTCAAACCGCCGCCGTTGCCCCCTCGGAGACGGTCCCTGCCGAGCAGCTCCGGTGGGCCGAGTTCCGACAGCCCCCTGTCTCCAAGTGGAGTGTGCTTCCCCCAACTGCATGGTTGGTACGGCCAGGAGATAGTGGCGTTGCAGAAGGCCTGGCTGGAGGGCCAGAAGGGGGAGGAGAGCAGCCTTTGAAACCTCTCACCCTCCCATGGGTGGAGAGGCGCTTCCTGGAAAAAGTGAACCGGCTGAAGCTCAGCCACTCTTGGAAAACCCAGCAAGGCCGTCTGGCAGATGAGACTCCTGGAAACTTTGGTCTGCCGATAGCCCCCTTCCGTGATTCATGGAAGAGTCGTGGCTGGTGCCAGCTCACATCCTCCCCCCTTCCTCCAAAAATCCCCCCCTCCTCGCCAGGCCAACCTTTCTAGTTCCTGGAGGCCTCCACCATTAAGGGATCGCGATAAGATGTTGTTGGAAACCAGAAAACACTCACAGCCCCAGCAGGCAAAGAAATGGAAGGGAACCGGGAGCTTCTTTTGATCCTGGACGCCCGGAGGGTCGTTTCAAGTCAGCCCTTGGAGCAGAGAGGTGGACTAAGTTGGCAGAAGCCCTGGAGGACCATGGAAGTGGTTGGACCTGCTCCTTCCCACCCAGTTCAGTTAAAGGAGGAGGAGATCTCCACAGAAAGAATTTGGGTGTACAGTTCAAGATTCTTGTCAGTTAGAATGGGGAGAAGATCAGGGGAGACCTCAAAAGCCATGAAGGCCATGGGGTGGTCACCATCTTGGAACCTAAACTCTCTCACAGGGTTGGTTGTTGGGAGGCTGGGAATCCAGTGAGGAGGTCCATGTATACAATAGGCGGGGTGTATTCTTACAATCAGGAAACGAAGGGACTGAAATAGTTAAACTTTAGCCTCCTCCTTCCAAAGGTGCAACACCAACTCTTTGCCTGACTAACTAACCCTTGGAAGCGTTTTTCTTACCTGGAAGAGGAACCTCTTCAGCCGCCACCGTTTATAATGGAGAGCTGCTTTCCCTGGAAAATTTGCTTTATTCGTTCTGCGGGACAGGAGTGGATAAAAGCAGCTGTTAACTCACAGGCCCACACCTTGAGCGCAATAAACGGGAGACATCAGGCCGAGGTGTTATAGAATTTCTGTATTTTCCTTTTTTAGCGGCTCTTTACAGAACGTAATAGGCCTTTTTTCAGTATTTAACAAACTCCGGTCAATCTTGTAGAAATTGTTTCAAAGTACAGTACAGGCGCCTAGAAAAAGGGAACTGATGCACCTTGCCAGGTTCAAATACAACCGGTCTCTCTCAAGGGTGGAGAACCAATACTTAAGTGCTTCATTAAAAATAATAATAATACTCCTGTTCCATTAAAATTAATCTCGAGCCTTTGGTGAAGAAGAATCCATGGATCCCACTCCACATTTTATTTGGATAGATAGAAGTTGAATTTGTTCGGGGGGTTTCTAGGCAAGTGACATTTCCAGGACAAATAGACCAAACTGGGTGAAATAAGGAATATTAAATATATAAAAATACTTTCAGTTCTGATTTAAAAAATGCACATAATGGGAAGGCCAAACATATATATTTTTGGGGTGTGGGGGAGGTAACTGGTTTCTCTTTCCCTGTTTATAAATTAGATTCAAAAGGCTTTTATCGCATCTGTGGGAACAAATCAACGGCTGGGTGAAAAGCTTGAGGAGATCACTCAATTAAAAGCTGGAGAAGACAGGGCCACCATTAGGGTCTCTTCAAATTATGAAAACATCTAGTGGGAAACTTCCATCGAAGGAAGAAACCTGCTAGCTCGGAGACAGTCCCATCAGCTCTTCATCTAGTTTGGAGATAAAAGTCAAGTGGATGGGAATTACTTAAATAATCCAGGATCAGCTTCCTCCCCAAACTGGCTATTTCCATCCTTTTGGGTCCTTCCTTCTTTCTGGCATGGAAGATCCAGGGAAGGCCTTGGGAAAAGGAGAAGAAGAGGAGGATCTTCACCTTTTCTCCCAAGCTTTGAATTAACATGGGTGGGGTGAATTCATACCGTTATTATTAAATGTATTTGCCGCTACTCCAAGGGGAAAACGTTTTCTATTCTGTTTTAGTGCTCTGGGTCAAAAACGTGTCAAAATATCTGCTTTCCTCCAAGGCTGAAATGTTGAACTAAGCAGGCAGGGACTATTTTCATGCTTTTTTTTTTTTTTAAAAAAGGTGCTGTAATTCTCTTTCAAGCAGGGGTGTCCAACCTTGGCCACTTTAAGACTCGGGGACATCAACTCCCAGAATTCCTCAGCCAGCTTGGGAGTTGAAGTCCACAAGTCTGAAAGTGGCCACGGTTGGAGACCCTTGCTTGAAAGTCTTCTCTGGCAGAAACCAGACTCGTAACAGATGGATCCATTTAGCAAATACACCTTTTTTGAAACTGAAGGGTGCTTTTTCAAGTGGGAAAGAAAAACCTTTTTCTGGATGTGATTGTAAAGGTGAGAAAGAATCGGGGTGCATCTTGTTCAACAAGGCCCTCGAAAACATATTTCCACACAATAGCATGCAACACCTCTCTCTCTCTCTTTTCCTGTGTTGCCTCAAAAAGAAAGAAAGACAAAATAAAAAGGAAGGGAACATACCACTCAAACTAAATAGCAGACTCAAGAGGGCACCGCAGGTTCCAAATTTAGAGTCTTCGTGGACTACAAGAGAAAAGTTTTTTGACAGGTGGAGTAGAAGAAAGTCTTACAGACAAACGCAGAGTCTGCCAATCAAGTTTAGTAACGTTTTGGTCAGTCTCATAGTGCTTCTTGATGGCTTGGATCAATGAGCCAAGGTTCCTATTGTTTTTTTTAATTTTAATTTTTTTTTGTCTTTAATCTCATCCAGTGGCAAACTACAAGACTTTCAGTGGGCATTTAATGATACAACTGATACAGTTTATCTTTTAATATCAAAGCAGCTTGAGCTGTTAATAAATTCCAAAGTTTCCTTTTATTAAAATATCTAAAAGAGGTCTATAAATATTATTTTAATATTTTTTTCCTTCTAAAAGTGTTCTCAGTTTGTTCCTGTGTGTCTGTTTTCACATTTAAAACCCCCAAAATTCGGTTTTAGGTTACCTTCAGGAGCTAAGAAAGAGCAGCGATCTCTCGTGTTCGAGAAAATGCAGCTGATTTTTTTTGTCTCTTCCTCAGACTTGATGAAATTAATAAAATATGTGTGTTTGTGTGTTCATATATATATATATGTATATATATATATATTTATAGATCTGTTTTTTTTTCTATACACTCTGCTAAGGACTCCCTGCTTTTGTCCACATGTTCCATGGAGTTTAGAACCCGGACAACGTTATTTAGGTATTCGGTTCTGATTATTTTCTTTTTTCCGTTCAGCCCTTCAAAATTCCCACTCCAGAGTCTCCTCGCGGTTAGCAGCTCTTTCGAGCCGGTGAATTATGCTGTTGAGGTTAGCCACTTTCTCGTTCCGCCGCTGGGTGTTGGTAGTCAGTTTTGCACTGGGTGGCACAGTGGTGCCCGTATCTGCGGCCGGGCTGGCACTCTGCCCTTTGGTGACCGCCATGCTCACCGGCAAGGGGGAGATGGGAGCGGAGGAGGATGGGACGGGGGAGACGGACATTAGGAGTCCCGGTGAGGAGGCGGCGGACGGAGAGGTTAGAGAAACTTCCAGGCTGCAACGGGAGGACTCTGAGGCGGATTTAAAGCTGACGGGGTCCGAGGGAGACCTCTCGTGGCCGTCGGTCTCCACGGGGTTATGGAAACTGGAATAGTTGTGGGCCCCGGGCAGGTGTGTCTTGCTATGTAGGGTGCTGGCCCAGGTGGGGCTGGGAGCTTCCTGGGGGCCCACGCAGCCAGGCCCTTCCGGGTCTTCCCTGAGGCTGGATGCAGATACGGGCTCTAACTCGCCTTCTGGACTACAACAATCTCTACTGCTGACTCCGTCGTCTTTGTCACCAGCCTCCAGCTGCTCCTCCTTGATTTCCACCAGCGCCTTGCATTCTCCTTGGCACTCCACGTTTCTGAAGGTGGGCTTCTGCTCCTCCCCTTCTGAGTCAGGGCTCTGGGGCTGGGCCCCCTTCAGCAAAGGGCCGGCGGGGGTCGCGCTCTGCTCTGCATCTGTGTCGTCCTGGCTGCCTTCCATCAGCATCTCTCGGCGCATCCGAGACCTGCCGAGGGAAAAAGGCCAGGGGTTCTTGCAACCACAGGAGAAACACCCCCCTACCCCCCCACCCCCCAAAAAAAACATCAACAGGAAAGACAAACACCAGGCTAACGTAGCTCAGGAGGTTGAGAGCTTCTTGAGTTGCCTCAACTCCTGGACCGGGTTTGCACAACACAACTAACCCCTGCAGATAAAGACCAGTGGCCGCTTTCTTGCAACAAGGCAAGCTTGGTGTCTTGCTGGATTGTCCAGCGGTTCTGCATTTGCACGCAGAAAATGATTTCATTTAGTAGGCAGAAGTGGGTTACTGCAAACAAAGCCATTATATGGATATAGAAAAAAAATGTGTTTTTTTTTTCCTGAAAGTCACTGGGTTTTATCAAGAGCAGAAAAATCTGAGGGTGAGGCCAACGTTGTGAATGCGAAAGCACAAAATTAATACTCGAATAGCCTCGAAGGTTTTGTGGTTGTGTTCACACCCAAACGGTATGTATTGCTACCTTTTTTTTTCTTTTTTTTTAATTAATTTTTAATAAACATTTATATGACATACATTTAAAACAGACAAATCAATGATTTGATTCGTAGCGCTACCTCTCATTGGTCATGAACAACCTGACACAAAGGTTTGGTGCAAATCTTAAAGACCCAGGAAATCTGGATTTCCAGGAGAGAGGGGCTGCTTTCCAGAGGGCAAAGAATTGACACAGAGAGAGTCATAACAGCTCCTCCCTAGCAGTTCCCAGAGCATATTTATAGTTCTGCAAACAGTTGCTTTAGTCTGGCAAGATTCTGTCTAAAGGTGAAGAAGAAGAAGAAGAACGGGGACTAAAGTAACTCCACGTGCCATTCTTGGTTCTTGGGGTCTGACACAAGAGAGGCGGCACAAGGCGGGGTTGACCTGCTGTTTACCTGTAATTGTGGAACCAATTAATCACCGTGTTGGTCTTGAGGTTGAGCTGGAAGGAGAGCAGCTCGATGGTCTGCTGGGAGGGGTACGGTTCCAGCTGGTAGGCCCTCTTCAGGGTCTCCTTCTCCTCTGGAGCCAAGACCACCCTTGGCTTCTTGATCTGCAGGAGGCTGAGGTCTTGCAGCTGAAGGCTGGGACTGGGGCACTCGGAACGAGGGTTGGGGGACTCGCTGTCCGAGCCAGCACTGATCAGCCCGTAACGACGTTTCAGATACGCTGCAGACGGGAGGAAATCAGAGGAAGCCATGTTATTTTGGGGAGGGGGTGGGGGAGAGTAGGGGGAGTCACACCTTCATTTTTCTAAATCCCAATCAGGCCACGACTCTTGAGAAGTTGCTACGGATCCTCGACTTACGACCACAATTAAGCCCAAATGTTCTGTTGCTAAGCGAAGCATTTGTTAAGTGATTTTTGCCCCGTTTTACAACCTTTCTTGTCACAGTTGTTAAGTGAATCTGGATTCCCCATTGATGTTGCTCGTCAGAAGGTCGCAAAAGGGGATCACATGATCGTCATAAATACGAGCCCGTGGCCCAGCGTCTGAATTTCAATCATGTGACCGTGGTCTTAACATGAGAAAAACGGGTCATGATTCACTTTTTTCCAGTGCCGTTGTAACTGAACGGTCACTAAATGATCTGTTGTAAGTCGAGTAGCTGCTCATAGGAAGACAAGGGAGGGAAGAACAGACCAGCAGCCTAGTTTGCTGGCAAGCAACTGAGTGCCAGAATGAGATGGAAATTAGCCATGGAAGGATGTGAGCTCCCTTGTAGACCAGTCATCACAAAAAAGTCACAAGGGCCGGTCACTAACAGACATCCTGTCAAGCCCGAAATTGACTTATGTGTAGAGCCATTTTATTTAGCCTTTTTATATATTCCTTTTCTTTCTTCCTGTTTGCTCGTTATGGGGGGAAGGGTTTCGGGCCTGCCATATTCCTAAGGTGGGAGGAGTGGAGAGGGTCAGAGTTGTTTAGGCTAGGTGGTGTTTCTTCCCGTGGGGACGAAAGCTGACCCGGTGGAGACCTGCAGGTGGAGACTGATGACACCAGACAAACCTTGATTTACTTCTATTGGGGAATGTGACTTTTGAGGGGCTGTTTCTAACTTCCAATATTATGTGGTATAATTCCGGGTTGTTTCAGATCCAGAATTACAACAGACTTTGCCAATTTGATGCCACAGTAAATAAAAGAAATTATTATGGAAGATGGACTTTGCTCGTTTTTTTCTTCAATGGATTACATCCCTTGGAAACCTGACATTATTCCCGTGTCAGCAGCATCCTTTCTTGGCAAGCAGGAAGGAAGTTGTTGACACAGCCTTGTACTCTTGAACCCTTCCCTTAAACAACTTAAAGCAGGGCTCTCTAACCTTGGCCACTTTAAGACTTGTGGACTTCAACTCCCAGAGTTCCCCAGCCAGCAAAGTCCAAAGTCTTAAAGTGGCCAAGGTTGGAGAGCCCTGACTTAAAGGATATATATCTTAAAGAGATTTGTGGTGGACATATTATCTCCAGAGGAGACGTGAAGCTCACCCTACTCCCGGATTCTGCACCCAACCCCTCTTCCTTTGCCACTGCAAGCCAGGCGGGTGAGGAACGAGGGCCCCTCACCTTTCTTCTCCAGCTTTTTCATGTCCCGGAGCTTGTCAATGTTGTGAGGATCGTTCAGCCAGAGCTGCATGCGGACGAACGGTTCCCTTCCCTTAAGGCTCAGTTTATGCCAGGGCTTGGGCCTGGAAAGGAGATCTGAGACGGAGCCCTGCGTCAGGCCCAGGATGCTCTCCCCGAAAAGGCGCTGACCTAAGCAGGGAGACAAATTGGAAAACTGAGGCTGCAGTTTAGCGGCCAGGATAAAGTCGCCGTTTTCAGCAGGAAAGGCCCTTCGAAAGTTTGGGGGTACGTTTCGTTTCTTTTAACTTTACACTCAGCTGTTGCCTCAGGTTCTTTCATCCAGGGAGTACCAGGAAATGTTTTCTCCCTCTTCCAAAGGATTGGGGAGAAGCAGACCTAAGTTTGTCCTGGAGGAGTTAAAATTTTACTCGGCGGCGCTAATTCCAGCTGATAAGGAGAAGAATTCTGCAATCAACCTCCACCCACAATGATGAGATCTCAATTGAAGCCTCCAGTTATTGCCAGTTTCTCTGGAATGATAGCGCCTTCTCGGTCCCTGACCTAATTCCCATTGTAATCCCTTTGGGAATATACTACAGAAATACAAATACGATTAGCCATATCCCTGGAATGGAGAAACCCCTCAAGAGCTTTTAGGATGTCCTCAACGTGTGTAGACAGCCTCCTTCTGCCCAACCCTTTTTAATTTAGTTATCTCCACCCTACTAAATTGGCAGAGGAGAAGAAAAATATGCATTGCTCAGATTAAAGCAAATGGCTATGAAGTCCTCAAACCCTGAAATTTCTGGACAGGAGAACATCTGACCAAGTTTTTGGTGGAAACATCTTCTTGGCCTCCATCATAGACCAAGACCCTACCCAAGACTCCTGGAACAGGGCCACCCATGGCTTCGTACCAAGGTTGTTGTCGGTCAAGACTTCCTTGACCTTCTTGGTGATGCAGAAGGTGTCCAACTCGGGGGACATGGCCACGATCTCCTGGATGCCAACAGAGTTGTGGTGGTTGGGGCACACCTTGCTACCCAGCAAAGAGGCGGCTTTGCTTTCCGGCTGCTGGTTTTCTTTGCTGCTTTCCAGGGCAAGACTCAGGGGCTCTGGGGGGCTTTTCTCTTGCTCAGAAGGACTGGCTGGTGGGGAAGGAGAAGATTGAGACTCTCCGGGGCTGGCTGTGAATGGAAAAAAGAAAGAAGGGAGGAGCCGATGAGATCAAATGCGAACAATTATTTTCCAGTAGGTTGCAAACAACAAGGAGAATTGGTTCCAGGATCTCCACAGCCCTTGTGAGGGCATCTTCATAGCACCATAACTGATTTAAATAGCTAAAAGGCACTGCAGGAGAACAATAAATAAGGGTGGCCAAAGGTTATGGGTGTTAGGATTCCAGCAATCGCTCTAATTAAATCATGATTCTCGAGCCAAACTTCAAAAAACTTCAAAAGATTTATTAGAGGCGACCTACTGGCATTGCCCTATATAAAGCCAACTCTGACATACGTAATTTACAGTCACCTGTGGCCCTGTTTCCCCCTCTCCTGCCTGGGTGTGTCATCAATCAGATTCTCCAACTGAGCCCATTCACGGGCTGGGTGTCATCATTCACGTTCTCCAATTAAATATATTCTGGCAGTTTAGTTACAATCTTTTAAAGATAAGAGTTGGAATGTACTTTTGATTTCAAAATGCATTCTCTTCCAGATTTCCTCCCCCCCCCCTTTTTTTAATGGCAACTACTAAAACAGGCATAGGAATGTTTATAGAGTGGACAATGGGGTTGCTTTGGCTGCCCAGGATAAACATGAAGTGAGGGCCAAGGACGGAGGTGCCCACCTTGAGGCAGGCTGGCCTGCTGGCTGATGTTTTGGCCCAGCTGGTCAGAGAGCCAAAGCTGCATCCGGATAAACGGTTCCCGTCCCTTCTGGGTGAGCTTGCTCCACGGTTTGGGCCTGGACAACATGTCACTCACGCTGCCTTGCGACAACCCCAGCACCTGAAGGAGAGGGGAGGATGTTGACATCTCGATTCAGCTTGATAAAGTCGAGAGGCCAGGCAGAAAGAATGCAAAAAACAATCTAACACTCAAGGGGAAAAATGCAAGAGAATGGGAGGTGTGCATGGAGGAAGACCTGAGCTCCAACCAGCTGTCGAAACAAGGGAGGGATCTCAGGAGTTTCCTGAAGGCCAGAAGATACGGGCCCATTTGAGCCACGTGCAGAGCTCAGCATTCAAAGTCTTCAGGACAAAAATCTCATTCAAGGAAAAAGATAAATTCAGCCAGGGCAATAAATGGATTCTAATCAAGCAGCTGTCCCAGGCTTGCTGGGAATCAGGGTCAGTCTAGGAAAAATAATGTAGGAATCAGAGTCCTCATGTTACCAGCAAGGGCATTTTCATTTTATTTCCAATTTCTCTGTAGCTTGCCTTCTCTCATGTCTCTTTCACACATTTTGCCTGCCTTGTACCCCCTCAACACTACACACATTCCCTCAGTCTCTCTACATTGAGGTGCTCCCAGACAGCACAATTCCTCGGGAGAATTGTGTGGCTCCTGCCTTTGAGCTTGGAAATGGGATCTAATTGGGTCTCATAACTTGGAAGAGGGTTTCAAAGGGGACCAGAGGGACGGAGGGAAGACAGATCTGTGTCAAAGGCCATTAATTACCACCATGGCCGGGGAGAGAGCTCGCTTCCAAAAATGTCAGCTACAGGAGAACATCGGCATGTCTCCATCTTCTGCTGCAGTTTGACCACTCTGAGGAACAAGTGGACAGACCAAGAGGAGGTCTGGTTTGCTTCAGCACAAGCGATATTTAAAAAAACAAAAAACAAGGAACGCCCTACCAATCATTTTTCCCCCTGCTAAGAAAGAGGGTCAGATGAAAGGTGAGGTCT
The DNA here is from genome assembly GCA_023653725.1 of Bungarus multicinctus. NCBI lineage: Eukaryota > Metazoa > Chordata > Lepidosauria > Squamata > Elapidae > Bungarus > Bungarus multicinctus. The sequence goes on along the minus strand of CM042836.1, from coordinate 186,071,428 downwards.
TATCTAGCCCATCTCTGCATGATAACAACCTTGTCTGGAATCACCCTGCTGACCTCCCTTCTCAAGCCAGCCAACCCGGCTTCCTCGCGACTGACGATTGAGCTACCTTCTCCCCAAAGATGCGTTGGCAGATCCCGTTCTTGGCCAACTTCTCCTTGACTTGCCGTGTGAGTTCCAAGGTGTCCACCTCCTTGTACATGTATGTCTCGTACTGCTCTGGGGTCAAGGGGGGGACAGTGGGCTTGAGAGTCCTCGGCACGTAGGATGGGTAGTAAGACAAGCGCCCGTTTCCTTGGGCGTCTGAACCCACCGCTTCCGACTTGACTTCTAGCCCCCGATGGGGTTCGTCTTCCAAGGTGGGCAAGTCTTCCTCATTCGGGCCAGAGTCCCCGGGTTCTCCACGGGGCCACGCTCGTCCGTTGGCCATGCTGGAGTAGCTGGACGAGGAAGAGAGGGAGGGGGACACCGAGGTGTAAGGCCGGTTGAGGAGGTTCCTTTCGGATGCCCAGTGCTGGTCAAAATAGGAGCCGGCATCTCCAATCTCAGACTTGACCTTGCGGATGATGTTCTGCACGAAGGCTGCAGGGGAAAGCACCGTCAGAGGGGCCTGGGTCACACCACTGCTGCCGCCGCCCAGCCCACTCCCTTCTTCCTGCTTGATGTAGGCACGGACGATGTTCTGGCTGAAGGTGGACAGAGGGGAGGGTTCTGTAGGGGGCGTGGAGATGGGCTGGCTGGGGCTGCCGGATTCTATCTCGAGCAAGGCCTGTTGCTGAGCTTGCATCTCACGGCGGGCCTGTTCCAGGATATTTTTGATGGCGTCTTCGGAGCTGCTAGTGCTGATGCCGTTGGGGGCCGCCTGGGGCGCGGAGCTGCTCTTCGCCTCCCCTACGGAGCAGGGCAAAAGAGAGAAGAACGTGGGAAGGAGTCCCACCAAGCCATCGAGAACCTAAACCAGGAGGAGCCGCTCTGTGTCTGCACAAGGAGCAACATGGAGCCTTCGGATGGGCCATGAGACACCTGGGGTCAAATAGGACCCTGTCCCCCACCCACCCACCCCCAGACCCTTCTGCTCCTTTGAATGGATTCCTGGGTCTGTTGCAACCCAACTTCAGATCCCGTGGACAGCGGGCAGAATCCACACTTTCTGAAGCAGTCCAGACCACCAACTTCAATCGTCTCATGATGCAATTGACCTTTTCAATGGAAATCATTTGCGAATGGATGCTGGTGACGTAGGGACGTCAATTACGCAAATGGAGTAAAAAGCTGTCAATGACGTCAATTTGCATTTAAGAGAATTTTGACTGGGAGGGGAATCCTTCCCCTGCACACACATGCACACACACACAAGCTTTTATTTGAGGTTTCATGGCCCTCCTCTGCTTGGACACAGAACTATTTCTTGGCTTAAGGACAAGCCAGGACAGGTTGCGGAATTGGAATTCCTACCTAAAAGGAACCGGCAGAGGGCAGCAGACGACACTTTAATTTCAAGGAAACAGAGGGAGTTATTGCAATGTTTAGATTAATATTTAAAGATTGCCCCTCACTTCATCGAGATGGAGAGAAGAAATGAGAATTTATTTAAGGAAGGATTTAAAAATGCATCTGATTAGGGCCACTGCTACACAAGGGCCAAAGTTAAGAAGACCTTAAAGCAACCAAGTCTCACCTGCCTATCTAGGCGACGGCCTCTTAATTTTAAATTTCAGAGGGCCAAAATGTACCCCAAAAGGCCTCTACCATCCCCACGGGCCCCTTACCTCCTTTCTGGGACTCAATCTCTTTCTTGGCCTGCTCTAAGATACTCTTGATGGCGTCGTCTGAACCAGTTTCTGGAGTCCGAATCCTTGGCGTAATGCTTCCTGATCAAAGAGACAGAAGAGTGGAGACTGTCATGGGATCTGGAGCAGCTGTACTCGCCTAAAGTCAAAGAATTATGTACAGATATTCGTGATCCTCTTTTTTTCCTCAGAAGCTCCTGTCTGAAGAAACATCTTTTGTGATTAGGGAAGGAATCTGGGTCTTGGGTTGAGGAATGGGAGACGACAGGAAAGGAAAAACCTAATAATCCCAGAACAATTCTTATCTTTCACTAAGAATCTGCCACAAAGACTGATGCCCAGATCATACTTGGGTCAGAACCTTGGTCCATCTACTTCTGTAGAACCTCTGGTGGCTCCCCAGGGCTTCAGATAGGATGCAATTGCAACAGTGGTCCACATGCCGTGGGTGAAGCATGGAGGCCACCTAGGAAATAATCTCCTTAAAGCTTCAAACTCTCCCATAAGTGATAAATATTATAACAGAATCCTTGCAAACATAGACCTCTCTCCTTGGAGAAAGCAACTTTGGGTTGCTACCATGGTGAGACCCTGACAGACAGACAGACAATCTGACAGACAGATTGGTGGGCCTAAGATCCAAAAGGTGGCCTCACTGAGACAGAAGAGGTTCCCAGCCCACTCTGAAACGCCAGGGCTGGCCGTGGGAGCTTCTGCAGGCCAAGTTGGACCAGTTGGGTTGCAACCTTCCCCCAGAGAGAAACAGGAGACATTCTGGTTCCGAATTGGGTGGTGGGACTGGTTTGGAGGTCTTGAAAACTGGAGCTATGAACGATGTCCTGTTGGCAGCTCCAATGGGTTAACTCGAACTCCCAAATCAAGCTTCTGAAAGGACACATTTGGTTGGGCCAACTTCCCAGATTTGCCGTGGGCATTTCGTGGGGCTCCAGAATCGAGCTGTATCCTACTTCACATCAATTCGTGGGTAGCAGTATTATCTTAATGAAAACTCAACTTGCAGAGGAACCAGTTGAATCACATCTTTGAGCCTGGCTCAGTTTTAATCATATTATTGCTCTTGAGCCCACAGAATACATGCTGCCTGGAAGAGATCCAGGCCAGGCCACAAGGAGCTCACCCTGAAGCACTTGCAAGGAGGAGAGAAAAGAGGGAGACCAAGACTGAGGGTGACTTACCTCAACTGGTTGGTCTTTGCTTAAGAAATCACGGAGAAGTTGGGAAGGCAGGGAGAAGTCTGAGTTCAAAGCAGGAGGAAGAGGAGAAGGAGGAGGAGGAAGAGGAGGAGAAGGAGGAGGAGTTGCACTGATGCCACACCCAGCACCCCTCACCCCAGCTGGGTTCCCCACCTCGAACCACTCACCTCTCTGGCGCACCTGAATCGTTCTCAGCGCTAGAACGTTCTGCTCGTCGGAGAGGAACTGCTTCATCTTGATGAAGGGCTCTTTCCCTTTGACGGTCAGCTTGCGCCAAGGCTTGGGCCGGGCCAGGATCTCGCTGACCGAGCCCTGCGAGAGGCCCAGGACGTAATGTCCGAAGACGCGTTGGCCGATGTTGTGCTTCAGCAGCTGCTCCTTCACCTGGAAAGCGATCTCGGCCGTGTCTAGTTGCTCCTCGTCGGCTGAGCTGGGAATGCTGCCTTCCGACTGGTCACTCGGGGGACTCCCGTCGTTGTGGTTCGCAGGCAGCACCAGCCCTTTGGCGGCATAGAAGGCGGAGGGGAAGCTGCCCATGTTGCTGTTCTCGCTCTTGTAGCCTGGGGGCCCCATCTGTGTAGGGAGAGGAAAGGCTCAGGGTTGGGGTTCGCCAGCACCCTGGCCCCCAAGACCCAGGTGCAAAGGTCCCCAGTACCTCCGGAGCCACTGTGGGGGCCAGCAAGGGCTGGAGGAGCGGAGGGGAGGTGGAGTCTTCCCTGGGCGGGTGCAGGACCTGCTGGGGGGACGGGTAAGGTTGCTCGGGACCCATGGAGTCCTTCACCGACTCGTCTTCCGAGGCGTCCTCCTCTAGAGACCAAAGAGAGAGGAACACACACACACACCAACTATAGCTTCCCTGGACCATGCCCGCTGGGGAGGATGGGATCTGGAGATTTGGTGGACAGCTGGGAACATCAGACAACGTGGGAATGCCAGAGGAAGGAAGTGGACTCCTCTCAGATGCTGAGCAGATTTTTCCAAGAAAGAAACCATCGTTTGTTCATTTAAGACATTTTTACGGCCCCTTTAACCAATCGGAATGATTGATGGAAGAGGAATAAGTGGATCAAGTGGTGGATGATCCCCGGGGAGTGTTGGGAATTGAAGTCCAACACATATCTTGGAAAGTCTCCTAGGATTTAGAGCAGTGTTTCTCCATGTTGGCAACCTGAAAATATGTGGACTTCAACAGGGCCGGCTGAGGAATTCTGGGAGTTGAATTCCACAGATCTTCAGGTTGCCAACATGGAGAAACACTGCTCTAAAATTACCGAAAAGGTCCCTGCCTTAAACCCTCCCTCCTGCCGCTTCCACAATTCTAATTTATTGAGCCATCTGTGCAAAGGATTTGCAGGTGCAAATCCATGCCTGGCTAGTTGGAGAATCCTGGGAGTTGGACTCATCCCCCACCCCGTCTGAGAGCTGCTGAGGTTGAAGAAACGCTGTTCTAGTCCATCCCCTTAACCCAAAAACCACCCCAACAAGGGTCTTTGCATTGACACATCTTCCCCCCGCCCTCAATCTTTTTGCCCTCCTACCAGGATTGGTGGTGAGGTTTGGTTTTTCCAAGAGGTACTTCTGAGAGGTGTAGAAGGAGTCTTTCCCCAGAAAGAGCGCCTCGGAGGGTTTTGAGATACTCTAAATAAAAGATAAAGCAGGAGGGGAAAGGGTTAGAATTTGCCTTCTTTTCCTTCGTTTTTGTTTTAAGTGGCACCCTGACTTTCTGCCCTCGCCACCCTAGGCGCCCGTCAGCCAAAAATACGCTCATGCGTTGCACAAGGACCAGCCACAAAAATAACTCAGTTAAAACGGCAACTTGTTCCAGTCAACCCTAAAAATGTGGCAATTAGTTCAGCCATCTGATCGGGCAGCACTTTCCTGTTTCTGCCGCGAATTTCTTGTTCTTCGCCACTTGGAGTTCCATCTGGTGGAGTAGCAGGGGGTAAATGCAAGAAATAAACAAAGGCTCAAAAACTACCAAGCCAAAACTGGAAGCCTGGTGGATTCAAAGAGTTTACGTTTTAAAAAATGATCCACGGGAGGAGGGAGATCTTTCTCAGCAAGGATCACCAAAACTTCAGGGATTATTTATTCTGTATCCACTGAAAATACTTCTGAAGTGGGCAGAGTGCAGGCAAAATTTTTCCCAATTCTTAATGATAGGGTCCACCTGAGAAGAAAACCCTAGAAGTCCTAGTGGTCTTCTTTCCTTCCTTCCTTCCTTCCTTCCTTCCTTCCTTCCTTCCTTCCTTCCTTCCTTCCTTCCTTCCTTCCTTCCTTCCTCCCTCCCTTCCTTCTTTCCTTCCTTCCTCCCTTCCTTCCTTCCTTCCTTCCTTCCTTCCTTCCTCCCTTCCTTTCCCTCCCTTCCTTCCTTCTTTCTTTCCTTTTCTTTCCTTCTCCTTCCTTCCTTCCTTCCTTCCTTCTGTGCACCAGGCCCAGAAATATTCAGAAGCCAGAGAAGGTATTTCAATTGATGGGAAGTTTCTCAAAGTGCTGATTTCCCACACTAGATAATCCTTCTGATCTCAACTCTCTGGACCTCTCATGGCCGGCAAACACTTTTCGAAAACAGAACACCTAGTGCCCACTGCAGGATAACCTGATCGAGGCTGAAGCTAAGGCGCGTGCGTGTGTGCACCTGTCGGGAAGGTTTCCAACTCACCTGCGACAGGTTGCAATCGGAGGAGGCCAGCTTCATTGCTTTCAAAATGCTGCAAAAGGAAAAAGGGGAAAGGAGGAGCTAAAATGAGCTTCCGGGCAGGGCCTGGGTGCCCGGTTCTTCTGCAGAGCTACGTTTGAAGATACCAAGCAGGGAAGGACGTTCACTTGTGGCCTTGCCCCTCGTCCTCTTCATCCACCCCAAATCTCACGTGCAAAGCTTGGGTCGCTTCTGCAGGCAGTCACAAGCACTGAGAGAGAAGCACGTCTCTCTCTCTCTCTCTCTCTCTCTCCATCTGGTCCCCAACCTTCCCAGCTTGGTGGCCTGGCATAGCACAGGGGTATGTGTGGTGTGCGACTGGCAGGTGCACACACCCAGCTCCATTTGTGCTTGTGTGAATGGAGTTTTGCACGCGGTTGGAGAGTGCTTGAGCAGAGGGCACTTGTGCACAAAGCTCCATTCGTGCACATGGAGCTTGGCACCCACGCACGCTTGCCCACCACTCAGGCACGGCTGGTGAAGAGCTCCTACAGAGAGACGGACCCGTTGATGTAACCCAAAGAAAGGGGGAGTCCTACCTCAGTTCTGTCTTGATCTCTTCGTAATCTGATTGAGCGCGAAGTTTTTCTTCCAACTTCTAAAGAACACAGAAGTGCAAAGAGAGAGAGACAAAGACAGAGAAATATTTAAAAATCCCGATTCAAAGGCAAAAAGTTTGTGGCAAACAAATCTTAAAGATTTCTTCTACATTTTACTTAGCCCAGCTTCAAAATTATTAAAATGTTGTGTGTGTGTTACAGACAGTGACAACTTTTCACAACACCCTGCATTCACTTTTAACTAAAATGATTGGACAAAGTAGGTAATTGGTGATTTGGCCATGATTAAAACAGATGGGAAACCCTTCCATCCCATTTTAATCCTTGGAAAAATTTATCCGACTCCCTTCGCTTTCAACCTTAGGGAGGGGAAGAGGAAGGATTCAATTTAATTCCCCCCACACCGATTCTTGGGGAAATGCCACGGAAACGATACCCACTTCGATGGCCTCGCTTTTGGTTGCCAACTGCCGTTCTAGGTCTGCAATTTGATTGGCTGAAGAATCTTCCATTTCTTGCATGGAGTTTTGCAGATGTTGAATTTCCTTGAGAAGTCGAAGAATTTCCCGATCCTTGGCGGCCAGGGCGGCCTCTAGCCGTGGGCCCGGGCACAAAGAATAATTCACTTTGTCCTGCAGAGAGAAGGCATCTCAAAGGAAGGATCTATTCATTCTGAGGATTTATCTGGCTGGAAATAACAAGGACTACATCCAGGGGTGGGATTCAAATTTTTTAACAACCGGTTCTGTGGACATGGCTTGGTGGTCATGTGATTGGCTGGGCGTGGCCAACTCAACATCACTCACATCGAGGCATGCATCTCCTCGCCTAGCCTCTCATGACTGTGGGGATGCTGCAACAGTCATAAGTGTGAAAAATGGTCATAAGTCACATTTTTCAGTGCCATTGTAACTTTGAATGGTCACTCCACACAAGCAAAGTATCAGCAAAGGAGGAGAAAAAAATGTTGTTCCTGAGACAGGAAGTCTAGTCCTGCCAAGAATGTAATAAGGGTTAACGGAGAGGCAGTTTCTGTAAGCAACACCACAATGTTTCCTTCCTGCCTTCCTTACAGGATTAGGCCAGGAATTTCTTCTAACAACCGGTTCTCCGAACTGCTTAGAAGGTTAACAACCGGTTCTAGCGAATAGGTGCGAACTGGTAGAATCCCACCCTTGACTACATCCTGGTTTGTTTTTCCTCTTGGGTCAATTCCAGGCAGACTGTTTCATGCATCATTATGAAAGACACATGTCTGCACACCAAAACAAATCAGTTTGAGGTCTTCACTTCTTGCTAATCCCTCACTAGAATCATCCCTGTCTTCACAGGAGGCTTTCTCAACAAGCAGGAGACCAAATGGAGACTTCATATCAGCTGCTCCTCTTCTAAAACTGAAAGTAGACACAAGACTCTAGCAGCAGATGGGCCAGTCCCCCTAGCTTAAGACTTGGAAGCCAACACCCAAACTAAATTGTTCCTCAACATTAGATTAGCCTGGTCTGCATCGAGCTGATTGCAATCAGACTTCGTAGAACGAGGAGGAGTCTGGAAATGGAAGATTTGTGCTTCTGGAAATTCCCCTGGGAGCCCACTTTCCCCATTTGATTGATGATGAGGATCCCCTTCTGGTCCTCACCCCACTTGGTCCTTGAGGAGAACAGCAAGCCAAGCGAAGGGAGCTGTTTACAGTGGCAAGCTGTTCCCGCAGGCTCTCCACCTCCCTCTGGGCAGCCTCGGCTCTCTGGAAAAGAGAAGAATCAGAACCGTCAGAACTTTGGACAGGAATGTCACGCCAACTCTCCATTTCCTGAGACCTTCAAGTCATGTTCATTGACAAGCCAAGGCCTTCAGCTCACAGCCGCCTGTCGCTCACCTGGTTGGCTTTTTCGAGATTTGTCATAATCATGGCCACTTCATCTGTCCTAGGGCAAGAAGACAAGAGTTATGGTTGACCTCCAAAGCATCTACAAGGGCAACTAGGAGTAGATGCCACCATTAAGGGGCAACAAAGCATGAACCAAGCCAAAGAGGCCCTCAGATTGTCATGGAAAAAGCAAACATCCAGAGATTTTGACCTGCCCTAGTTTAAGCCTCCAACGAATCTGGCTACTTGGTGACTTAAGTGTTAGATAGTAGGGTGGTGGGAAGTGCATGAATCTCGAAAAGCCCAGCGTCTTTTCACCTTGAAAAGGGATGGAAAGCAGCAGCGAAATGCCTGTCTACCCCACTTCTCTTTCCATGCCTCCTCATTCAGCACGTACGAGCCCCGGTTTTTGATCAAAGGCAACGTTATTTCACACCAGGTGCCAGGAGGGTGCACATGAGAGGATCAAAAGCCCATCTGGTTCGTTATGATACGATTAAGAGTTCCTAGCACCATCGCATACGAGAGAAGAGAACGGTGGGGAGTTGTAGTTATGGCAGAGCATCAGTGAGGATGCTGGAAATATTTGGAAGCAGGGAAGAAAAGAAACCAAGCACATATGCAACGATACCAACATATGGAGCCTCGGTGGCGCAGTGGTTAGAGTGCAGTACTGCAAGCCACTTCTGCTGCAATTTGGCAGATCGAATCCCACCAGGCTCAAGATTGACTCAGCCTTCCCTCCTTCCGAGGTGGGTCAAATGAGAACCCAGATTGTTGGGGTTTGCAAGAGGCTGACCCTGTAAACCGCTTTGAGAGGGCTGTAAAGCCCTATAAAGCGGTATACAAGTCTAAGGGCTATTGCTATTTCTTCTACAATTTCTTAAGCCTCTCTTCATTTGTGAAGCCCTTTTCAAACGATCATCGGAATGTTCTCCTATTTAGACGCCAAGCAACCCTCACAACCTGACAAACAAACAAACCAACTTACTTGGAAGCTGCCTCTTCGTCATATTTACATCGCAGCTCAACCAGTTCCGTCTGGGTAGCCTTTAGTGCTGGCCAGCAATGGGGAGAACACAAAAACAGAGAGTAAGACATGTACTTCCAGTGGATTGTGCTTAAAGAATGCTACTCGGGGCTAGTAAATATTCCGTCATAAACTGGATAATAGGATAATTAGGGGGGAAAGGAGATATTCGTAGACTTGTTGGCTCCACCAGTTATCTCCACTTCTTTCTCAACCCACTCAGAGACTTAAAATTGAGCAGAAGTTCTTCCCATGATCCTGGCATTTGCCATGTAGCATCCTGGTTTGTGTTGTTCCCTTTTAGGATGGTGGATTGAGAGAGATTGTGACACTTATTCAAGTTAGTTTGAATAATTAATTCTCTTTCAGACTGACTCAACCTGGCTGAGCCAAATGCTAATTTCAGGTAAGGGCTGGATGTCATTAAAAAGGGAAGGATTTGACAGACTGAAGGAAAAAGAGAGTTTGGCCATTGCTCCAATGTCTGAGAGAAAACAGCAGACATCAGAGAAGGGAAGAAAATTGGACTCAGCTCTTCAAGTGAAGAGATGATCTTTCAACAGATACAAAAAAGCAGCTTTTTCTTAAGAGCTAAATGGAGCAGACAGAAGGTGCCATGCTGAGTTTCACAAATGCCTGGGCCCACCAAGAATTAACATGGCCCAGGAGGAAGCCATGGGAAACGCTCCTGCCATCTTCAACTGAGTCCCCATCGATCTTTAAAAGTACCTGAATGCAGGACTTTGATCTTCTCTTCTGCTTCCCCCAGCCGGCTGGCCAAAGTGAACTGCGCTTCTTGAAGGCCCCTAAGACAAGGAATGTATCTCCTTGAGTTAATGTGGCACCCACATCAAAGCCCAGAAGAAAGCAACCTTCTCAGCCTGAGGTCCATCCCCTTGGAGTCAACCTCCCCATTTGCTTGAAGCCATCACTGGTTTTGCAGAACATCTAGAGAACATCTTCGATTTGAAGGGATTAAAAGGAGGGGGCTGTCTGAAATGCCCAATGTTGACCGATTTTGATTCGTGGGTTTTATTATCTATTAGCATACGATCAGCTCTCAATCGAGTCTCGTGAATTTGTAGAAGAATGGGTTTTCCAAGCTCACTGAGGAAGAACGGGGGCTTCTTACATAAAATTGGTCCTTCTTTCTAAATCCTCAGGCACCATAAATGTATAGTAGACCATGGAGCTGAAAAGCAACCTTTCTAGATCTTGGCAGAAGTAGAAGGCAGAGCCTAAAATTTCAGGGAAGGCTGGACTTAACCACCTCCCATCCTTATATTTGGTGACAGGTTTTCCTTTGAGGAGAGCAACTCTCCCGTCTACCTTCCCTTCCTCACCTCCCATACTCACGTACTTTTGCTTCTCAACCTCATTTCTCTGCAACAATGAGTCGGTCAGCAAGGCTTTGCTGTTGAGCCCAGCAAGCTTGGCCTCCGAAGCTGCCAGTCCACTGGTGAGGGTGCCATCTTTTTGCTCTGCGAGGGAAGGGAACATCTTCATCAGCAACGGGGTCGGTCTAAGCCGGATTGGTCTCAGCTAGATTTCCTTGCGATCTGCCTCCTTTAGATCATTTCAGCTGAAGGGGACCAACCGCCATGGATCTGTGAGGCTCACAGAATGCAAAAACTCCTCTGTGCACTTTCCAGCGCAGCCTTGAAGCACTAATGGACCCTGGCTTGGCTCTGGTGGGTTTTTCCTCTGAGTCTTTCCCTGTGCTGAGGCAACAGGGAAGTTACTACTACTTTACTTTAGGCTGCCAGTGGAAGAAGCAGGATCTCTTTAGGTACCTTTGGGGAACAGCAGCTCCTTCCTCCAGGGCCTGTTCAGCTCCTTCAACGGGGGTTTCTCGGGGCCAAGGCAGTGGAGGGGCTGGTGCCGCCCTTCGAGGGTGGGCAGGGAGTCTGCTGGAGGGGAGAGGAGAAAGGCAGAGGTGACCTTGGAGGCCCTTCACTTGCAGAAGGCACCTCCCAAGAAAAGGGGGACAACATGGAGGCCGTGTTCCTTCAGAGGAGGAAGCCATTAGAAGGAAGCAAAAATGTAAAATCATAACATTCTGTTGAAGAGAAAGAGAATAGATGATTATATACGATAGACAGATGATAGATAAATAGATAGATAGATGATAGATATAGATGATAGATAGATAGATAGATAGATAGATAGATAGATAGATAGATAGATAGATAGATAGATAGATAGATAGATAGATAGATAGATAGATGATGGATAGGAAAGAGAGGGTAGATGATGAGAAAGAGAGAGAAAATAGATGATTAGATATGATAGATGAAAGAAAGAGAGAGGGAAGGAGGGATGGCGTGGGGGAGAGAGAGAAGCCCTCCAAAAGGATTTTAAGCCCCCTCCGTAGAAGACGTACATGCATTATTCTGTCACCCTGGTCCTACTAAGGAGGCCACTATTTTCCCAAACATTTTGCCACCCCCAAAATAGAAACCCAACGCCGTGATGTTGTTGAACCAAAGTCATATGCCGGGTTTCTCTCTTGCAATCTGCTGGGCTCAGCCTAGAACAGTGGTAGGGAAATCTCCCACGGGGGGCGGTCAGGGTTGGTAAGCCAGGTCAGAAGCCCAACCTTGAGGGAGGCATGGCTTCTCCAGCCCCCAACCCACCCCAACCCACCAACCCTGATCTGCAAAGAAGCAAGAAACCAGCCCCATTTCTCTCCCCCCCCCCCACACGTTTATTAAAAATGATCCAGGCTTGTAAATTAATTTGTTTGTGTCGTACACCGGCAGTGCAGATGGACTCATTAGCATGCACACAACAAATAATTAAGGATGCATTTTTTAGCTGGCCTTCCTAATGGGGTTTGCTGGGTTAATGATGTCAATGCATAATTACCTTGGCCTGGGAGGCGTTAAGAAGCCCCCCCTCCGCTACAGGCAGGGCTGGCTAATAATGGTGGGCTGCCCCGGGAGAGGAAGGGTCCTTTTTGGAGCCCACCTGCTTACCTCGGCAGAAAACGCCACCCTGCTCTCTGCCCACCACTGCCTAAGCAAACAGGCGTTATCGGCAAAACATGCCGTGGGATGGAAACAGTGGCACTTGAGGGGCCCTGCCAGAGCAGAAGCTCCCGAGAACTGGCACGGAAGGAGTTTCTCTCGTAGCCACGAACCAGAGCCAGCCCCTTGTTCCCTCCCTCCAGCCTTAAGCGGGGCAGCGAATGCGAAGGGCGCCTTGTGTAAAAAAAAATTGAAAAAAAAGATGTCATCTTCCTCACAGCTACAGATTTAATCATATGCACCGCAGATTTAGCAGAGTAATCAATCAAATCTGTTTTAAATCAATGCAGAGTTCTTAATGAGACGAGAGCTTTTGCTCAAACAGGGGGAAACATAAAACCAGCCAGATCTGCAAATATACAGCAAAACCATTTTGGCTTTGGATTTCTGGATGGGCAGCCACCACGGACCTCTGCAGCACGAAGATGCAGGATTGTTCTACCCTTCAAGGCCTTAACCAGGGGTGTCTAACATTGGCCCCTTTAAGACTGGTGGACTTCAACTCCCAGAGTTCCCTGGCTAGAGAATTGTGGGAGTTGGAGTCCTCAAGTCTTAAAAGTGGCCAAGGTTGGACATCTTTGATCTAAACACTCCCAAGCTCTCATAAACGTTCCAGTTTTTGTCTGAGTCTGGTCTGATGCTATTCAAATGGTGAGCCACCAGAAGATAGTTCGGGGGGGGAGGGGGGTGTCTTCCTTGCCAGGGTCAAAGATGTGCCAAGAGGTGGAGACCATAAATCCAGAGCCAATAGAAGGGCAGTTGTGCCTCTTGCCAAGGACCCACGTGTTCACTTATATCAGCCACAGCGGTGGGTCACCAGTGGGGCACATGAAGCATGGGTGGTCTTGGAGCAGGATAGCAAATCAAGGCCGGCTAACTTTACAGCTGTTAATAACATCTCAGAGCTAAGATAACGATATGGACCATTAAGCCACATGCTTCCAGGTGCCAGGTGATGAGCAGGAATTCCAACCGCCAGCTCTACCGGAGACGGAAGGAGCAGCTTTGGCTTGAGGGCAGAGCCAAGGGCCTTGGGGGTCCAACCTTTCTCAGTTAGGGGGGGTCGCAAGCAACCATAGCAGAGCCAAAGGTGAGAACGTGAAAATGAGTCTTTCCAGATGAGATCAATGGCGCCTAACTGGCAGCTGGCTTCTCCCAATGACCAACTGGATGTCCTTGGAAACCCTAGAATATCCAGTTCCAGAATTGCAGCAGACTGAGAGATCTGGACTCATAATTCATGCGCAATCCAGAAAAATCTACCTGGAGGCTTTAGGCCAACTGCTATTTTCTAACACCTCAACAGTTTATTAGGAGGACCCAGGGCTGGGATTCTACCAGTTTGCCCCTATTTGCTAGAACCAGTTATTAACATTCTAAGCAGTTTGGAGAACCGGTTGTTAGAAGAAATTCCTGGCCTAATCCTGTAAGGAAGGCAGGAAGGAAACATTCTGGTGTTGCTTACAGAAACTGCCTCTCCATTAACCCTCATTACATTCTTGGCAGGACTAGACTTCCTGTCTCAGGAACTTCTCTGGAGGTTTTTTTCCCCTCCTTTGCTGATACTTTGCTTGTGTGGAGAGACCATTCAAAGTTACAATGGCACTGAAAAAAGTGACTTTTTTTCACACTTACGACTGTTGTAGCATCCCCACAGTCATGAGAGGCCAGGCGAGGAGATGCGTGCCTCGATGTGATGGATATTGAGTTGGCCATGCCCAGCCAATAACACGACCACCAAGCCACACCCACCAACTAAGCCATGCCCACAGAACCGGTTGTTAAAAATTTTGAATCCCACCCCGGGGAGGATGGCACAATCTTGGAAGGAGGGGAAATGAGAATAGTTCTTTTTATTTCTCTTGAACGTAGCCGCAACAGGTTCCTGATTCGGTCTTCCAAGAAAGAAGCTGGACTCCAGTGAGGCTGGCAGTTCCTTCTTAAAATGCCCTCTTTGCTTTCCGCCTCCGCTTGCAGCCAGCCACAATCTGAAGCTGCCTCCCATTAAGAAATGCCTGCGCACGTCGTCTGTGGTTAAGGGCAGCTCTAACCACAGCATGCCCTGAGCAACTGTGGCTCCCGAAAGGTTCCCCAAGTCCTCCCAAGCACAGCCAGGAGAGAAACCTAAAGTGTTGGTCACTTTCTGCACCCAGGTCTTCCCACGTGCAACCAGGACACAAACCGATCAAGAGTCCAGGGATCCCGGCTGTCTGCCCAGGCTCTCCATGCCTGGCCCAGGAGATGCCCTCATGAAGCCATTCTCACCGGGGGAAATTGCTATTGTGTGGACAGGCAAGAGTCCATCTTTAGAAGGTCTTGGCTGTCTTTGCTGTGGATTGTTTGGAAGAACCTGCTGGTTCAGATCCAAAGTTGCATCTTCAGTCTGCAATTTTGGAGACTCTTAGAAGCAGGACTGGAGCTACGCATCCTGTGGTCAACCCCCCAACACTGGGCCTTTGGAGTAAGGTGACCAACCGTCCTCCTTTTGTAAGTTCTGTCCTCTCTCGAAAAGTGTCCTCCTTCATGTCCTCCTTTTTGATATTTGAAGACTAATTTGTAAATCTCCGTATTTGATCGATGCCGATCTGATCCGTTGTGTGTGAAGTGACGTATTTGTATTCGACATGACGATTCGTCAAGGCTCGGTACAGTGCGGCGAGACGCGGTTATGAGACGCATGCGCTCCACACGGGAGAACTGCTTTGAGAGAGTGCGCCGTGCGCAAGTGGCTTTGTTTTTTTTCTCTTCAATTTATTTGTGTCCTTTTCATTGTAAAAAAGTTGGTCACCTTACTATGGAGGAATCCAGCTTCTTCCTTAAACATTTCACTTGGCAGGTAAACAGAGTTCGTTTTATCAAGTCAAAATACATGAGCAACCTAAGGGGTTTAATCCAGCCATACTCAGGCATTAGCAAGCCTCCCAAATTTCTAATTTGAAATCCCCGAAAAGCTCCATTCCAGCTGCAACGTAAAGTATTTCTGTTTCCCTCCTATGCACAGCCTGGTCCTTACTTAGCAAACTATTTTCTTCTCCCCCTGTTGGGTTCCCGTCGAGAGGGAGCGGTGCATGCAAAAGACAATGAAGAAATCAGTTGTCACTGCCACGCGAGTTAAAATGAGACTTAAATCAATCCATTCTCAACAATGACTTTAATTATGCTTTTAACATGATTTCACTGCTTCCTCTCCACCCTCCCTCTCCTCTCCCTGTCCGATGGAGACGCGCGCCGAACCCGCTTCCCCATGCCACATCTGGGTGAACAATATCAGAAAAAATGATATCTTTCCCCCCTTCCTGTAATTACAGACACGCCATCCCAGGCTCAGTGTATCAAAACACTTGCTGAGCCACACACTTTTCCTCGGGTGAGGTTTGCGCAGACAGAAGCCATTCATGCTTCGAAAGGAAGGGAGGAAGAGGAAAGGAAGGAGGAGGAGGAGGAGGAAAGAAGGAAAGAATGGCGCGTGTACGAACCACTCCAATAAGCCCAACTGGAACTAAAATATCTGTCAGATACTGAGATGGGCAGGTCTCCTTGCTGATTAAGCAGAGGCCCTCAGCAGGACAGTGGCTGCAGCTCTGTTGTGGTCTTCAGACCTGGAAAGTCAGGGCCCCCTTGGCTTTCTACCCTTCCGTTCCCAAGAGGGTCTTGTGTATAACAAGGCTGCCTCCAGGCCACAAGGGCCAGGGAGGGCTTTTCTCGCTGGAGGGGGAGCTCCAGATCAGGGGTCCCAAATGTTTGGGATCACCTTCCTTCTCTCCCTGAAGTTCCTGACTAGATCAAGAGAGCTTCCAAGGAGGGGAGTGCACACCTTCCCCCTCCGAGCCTGCCTGAAGAAGGAGACCCGTCGGCATCCATACCTGGGGCTTTGAGTAACTGCTTGTAAATGCTCAGGAATGCGGCCTCGGCTTCCTTGGTCCGTTTGCTGAGAGCAACCACCTAAGGGGAACATAAAAACAAGAGCCCGGTTGGGAAACCAAGGAGAGGGAGGGCACCCCCAGAATAAAAGGAGGCTGCCTCCTCCGCTTTGGAGAATCAGGAAGGAAAAGTTCCAGACAATTAGGAAATACCCAGCCAAGTTGCAACTGCAAATATTACCCTAGAAACCCAATCTCAACCTCAACAAAGCTCTTGTAGGTAGATCTCAACTCAGTAAACTTGATCAAATGCTAGTGAAGTAACCGCAGGTGGAGGAAAACTAATGTAGGAAGGGAAGAAAGGAAGGAAAAGGGATAGAGGGAGGGAAGGAAGGAAGGAAGAAAAGAAGGAAGGAAGGAGGAAGGGAGGGAAGGAAGGAAGGAAAGGGAGGAGGGAGGGAGGGAGGGAGGGAAGGGGGAGGGAGGAAAAGGGGGGAGGAAGGGAGGGAAAGAAGATAGGAAGGAAGGAGAGAAGGAAGGAAGGAAAAGGGAGGAGGAAGGGAGGGAAGGAAGGAAGATAGGAACGAAGGGGAGGGAGGAAAGGAAGGAAGGAAAGGAAGGGAGGGAGGGAAGGAAGGGAGGGAGGAAAAGGGAGGAGGGGGAAGGGAAGGAAGGAAGGAAGGAAGGAAGGAAGGAAGGAAGGAAGGAAGGAAGGAAGGAAGGAAGGAAGGGGAGGGAGGGAGGGAGGGAGGAAGGGTTCTCCCAACCCCAACCCCTCAATCTTAAAAGGACCAAATGAGAGAGAGAGAGAGAGAGAGATTGCAAATCTTTCACCCAAGACTGAATTTAAATGGCTTGTCATTCAGAAGGGAAGCAGCAGGCATTTACAATTCTCCCGTCACCAGAGCGAACTGCCTTCGCCGCTTCCCTCCCCTTCCCGCTGGGGATTGCCTTACCTTGAGCGTTCAAGCGTGTTTCTTTCCTCCTCTACACTTTCAGACGGAGCTGAGATGTTACCAACCACTTCGCGGTCGGTTTCCACAAACCCAGAATCGGCCTAAAGCTTCCATCCTGGTTCAGTCACAGTTATACAAGAGAGGAAGCAAGTGCTCCAATACATGCCTTTTTGGGGAACCCCAGAAACTGTGGCCCCCACGTGGGGAGGGCAAACTAGGAGAAGCAATAACTTGACAGCTGGAGAAATGGGGGAAATGGTTGGATCAGAGGAGGGAAAGAATCCAGCCATTGTGTTGATGCCAGGAGGCCCCAGACTTCCCTGTTGTGGCTCCTGGACTCTCACCTTGGAAGGTGGCCTCAACAGCCTTGAGGTTCCTCACACCTGTTCTGGAAACAGGACTAAGTCCAAGAAGGAGAGGACTCCTCCTCATTGGCCCTTCTGAGGGGCTTAGATTCAGGGGTCTCCAACCTTGGCAACTGTACGACTTGTGGACTTCAACCCCCAGAATTCCTCAGCTGGCCATGCTGGGAGTTGACGTCCACAAGTCGTAGAGTTCCCAAAATCGGGGAGTCCTGGCTCTGATGCCGGAAGGACGGCTTGTGGGGGACCAAGAAAACCCAAGAGACATCAAGACTCCATCTTGGGATTCCAGCTGAGCAGTGCAGGTGTTTCATCACCTGTCCAATGAGCCAAAAGGGAAAGGAGCCCTCGCAGAGGGAAACCAGGGAAACTAAGGGACCAACAAGCTTCCTCTGGCTTGGCTCCCCTGGCACAGGCTCAGAGTTTGCTCAAGCCGCTTCTGAGAAATGCAGCCCGATGCCCCAAGAAGACGGCGGGTGCAACCAGCCAGCCGAGAGAAGTTCCGAGAGGCTGGTCAAGCTGACAGGATCAGCAAGTGGGGTGAATGTAGCCCACTCCCCAAATATTCTCTCCTTGCTCCTCAGAATCTGAACCCCCTCCCTCCCAGCCTCCTCTTAAACCTCTGACATATCATTAACTTTTTCCTTCTCTGCGTGTTTCTCTCTTTCTGCCTTCCACACACCCGACTCAAGGTGAGAGAAAACACAACTGCGCACTCCGCAACGACACAAGATTGATGAATTACATTTCTGCTCCGGGTCTTTTCCATGGCTGGTGATTTTCCAGCAAAGCAATTATCACCATAGAATACATAATGGCCTAATTAATTACTACTGTCAGACCGGCCTCTATGCTATGATTATACCTTATCAAGGCATGCATCTCTCTCTTTCTCTCTCTCTCTCTCTCTCTCTCTCTCAAAAGCAACACTGAGAAGCAAAAAATATTATTGCTATGGACAGCTTTTTTTTAAAGTTGCCTTCTGCTTCTCCTTCCACCTGCCTTCTATCTTTCTGTTGATATTTTGTCTGTGTTTATGTGCAAACAGCTCAAAAATGCCTTTAAGTGTAATTATTCCCATTCAAGCTATAAAAGCAAAGAAGAGCTTAACGAGAAATGGAGCAACGGCTGACTTAAAGGAGAAGAAGAGGAGAGGAAAACAGAGTTTTAATAATTTACACAGCCAAGATGATGCTACTCCTGAACGAAAGGAAGTTGCTGCTGGCCATCCATTTTTGTCATCATACTTCCTGACAGACACAATAATGCCGTGGCAACGCTTTTCTTTCTATCCTCCCTCAGGATGCTCCTTTCGTTAGAACTGTTTCAACAAAGCCCATCTCTCTCTAGCCACGGGGCACCTGCTTCCCGTCTCTTGTCCCGGTTCGAGGAGGACCAGCCAAGGTGTCCCATCGGTCTGAAGGTGGCCTCCATCGTAGAGTGCATGCCGTCTGCTCCAAGCCCTCCTTCCAATGCTCTCGGCCCCTCACAATCAATTCCAGGCCCCCAACAAATCTTTCTATCAAACAGGACTCTTGGGAGCTGCCGGGGAGGATGGGTTTCAAACTCGGACACTGCCCAACGTTGAAGCATTTTCTCACCCGAGGAGGATTCAAGGGTGATGCCCAGGAGCTGGTAGGGCCACAGCCCGTGATTCTATCTAGGGAAGAGAACGATGGGGACACATGGGATGCCCCTGAGCTCACCTTTCCATAAACCCTGACAGGTAGAGGAGACTCCATTTTTATTTTTAAAACAATGATGGAAAATGCAGAGGAACGAAAGAGCAATGACTTCAAAACAACAGCCATTAGTCCAAACTATGTTGACTTTCTCAGACTTCCTTTTTGTTAAAAAAAAAAAAAGGCAACTAGCTCTCAAAGATGGTCTGATGTTCTGAAACTGGGCACCCCATTCCTCTAGGAACTGTGGCCAGTCTCCCCGTATTTTTTTACAAGGATCCTCTGGGACCATTTTTTCCCCCAAGTTAGCACTTTTGCATTCTTTTAATAATGGCTTTTTAGCATATGGCTGGTGTTGTTTTACGTTTGTAATTACTGCATTATGTAAATTATGCTTTTAATGGTTGTTTTTAATTAAGCTGTTTGTTTTGTATTCTTTTGACCATTAGACATTCAGTGGTGGGGGAACAAATCCAAGAAATAAATATGCAAGGAAGCCGTTTGGGGCTCTGAATTGAGAGAGAAAGCAGATTCTTGACATTCAGTTAGCTGTGGATGAAGCAGCCCAGAATCTGGATATTTGAAATGGTCTCAGGATGTCACAGTGAGAGAGACAGAGAGAGCTGGGTTTTATGGGTTATTTGCCTTCCTTAATTTATTATCTCAAAACTTTTTTTTTCTCAGCAACTGAGAAGTAGAAGAAATTAGCTGACCCAGCCATGATTCTTTTGACTTGCTCCTCCACCATCAAGTCAATGGTTCACCTACATTTTCATGTAAGAAAACTTTTAATTTAGATATTTTCATCCCTTCAAGAAAAAGAGGAGGAGGAGGAAGAGGAAGAGAGAGAGAGAGAGAAAAAGAAATTTCAAATAACGACTGTAATAAACGAAGGTAATTAATTGTAGTTTGTTCCTTAACTGTCTAGTCAGCTTAATTTTACCTTTTCATCTAATAATGAGAAAATAATTTTTGTGCTCTGAGGGTTAATGATATGTAACTGCAAGAGCTGCTAATTGCATGTTGCAAACTATTCATCAGAATCCCCATCTGTGCTACTTGATTATGTTTGCTAAATTATTGCTTTGAATTATCTTTCATAAAGCAACTTTTGTAATTAGCAGGGCCCTGGCTCTGCTCTTTTTGCCGTCTGAAAGGAAGAGGGGGAGGGGGACGGGGGGGGGGGGGGGAGAAAAAGCAAACCAAGAAAAAAAAAAACTTGGACCATTTCAATCTGTCGTTGTTCCGTTTCCATCACCGACAGCCTTTTGTCTTCCCTGGAATGGAAAAATTAAACTTGGGGTCTTATTTATCAAACTCAGGTAAGGAGAGAACGGCCGTCTGCCTCTCCTGTTCACCTCCTGGGCAGAGGCTCTGCTATTCATCCGTTCATCTCACCCACCAGCACACAACCCCCCCCCCCTGCAGAAACCCCAGGTCTGCTAGCAATCCACAGAGCCCTCAGGGTGGGTTGGGGGTACTGCTCCCTATTCTCAAGGCCAGGGGTCTGCAATGAAGGGGACAGTCACGGGTAGATCCTATTTCTCCCGCAGATGGCTTGCAAAAGAGCTGGGGAAAAGCCTCTTTTTTCTCCTACCTTCTGTTGTGTCACCTCTTGGATCCCATTTCTACATTCTAAGCGATCATATTCATTGCCTTCGCTCTACCTGGAGACCCCAAAGATGAGATCTCCTGGGATACAGGTAAACCCCCAAGTGGCCTCCACAGCTCTGGGAGCTAAGAACCGACCGACCCTCAGAGTGCTAACGACCAGGTGACCGCAAAGAATATAAATCTTTCCATTCCATTCCCTACCAGTCAGTCAGAACTGAAGAAGCTTCTTGGTCAAGAAGTGAAATATTTTCAAAGGGAAAAACAAAAAAGTCCAATTGCCTTTTTGAAAAAGCGCTTTGGGACAACCATGACCTGGATGAATGATCTCCATAGACATAGACAACCATCACCTCCATAGACATTTACTTGGAGATGTAGGGAGGATCCGGGAAGATCTAATGCCCTTCATTGATAGGACACACAACCCAAGGAAGAAGAGCTGGGCCCCAGGGGCCCTTCAAACTCTAATTGAACGAGCCAATTCCAGAGATTGACCCACCTTCCAGCACCAAAGAGGTTACCTAGTTGGGGAGTAAACATCTACAAGAAAACAGTCCCAGGAAAGGCTCAGATTGTTCCCAGTCACTAACCAGGATGAACAGAGTCAGGACTGCACCACAAAATCATGGATGACTTTTCTTTCTCCAGGAAAACCATTCTTGGCTCTTGTTGGCCATCTAAATCCATTTTCTCTTCTTCTCCCAGAAGAGCTACAGACTAAGCTGAACGCCAAATGTAGTTCATTCTTCATAAAAATGAAAGCCGATTCATCCATTGTTTGGCTGAGCCACCTCTGATTTGCATTATTTCCATACAGGAAAAGTGTTTTTCACTGGCTAGGTAGCTTCAGACTCTCAGCCCAATCTCCTCATCTTAAGACATTCAGGGTGTAATTTCACAATGCAGATTCTGCTGATTATATAAAGTGGCCTTAAGGCTTAATTAGATGAAATACAGGGGGAAACACCCCCCCCCCAATATCTACATCCTGTATATTTAATCTGCTTGAAATCCATATTACAGTCCTTCAGAAACTTGATGCTTGAAATAAAGAAAAAATACAGTGGAAGTTGTAAGATCACAATACAAATGTCCTTCAACATACTCAGGGACACATTATCCCTTCTTTCCATTCTCTCCATCACTTGGTGAAGAAGGTCAGGGTTGAGAGGAAGGGAGGCCCACAGCTCCAAATATCTGCAAACACCACAACTTTTATTTTCCCAAATGTTTAACAGACACACACGCTTTGCATTTTGAACAAGAGCTTCTGCTTTTCATTACATTCGCACCCTCTCTCAATTCGGAGTCCCCAGCTTGGTTCACAAATTTTTCTACCCATGGTTTAAAAAAACAAAAACAACGGTACCTTGTTACTGGTCTCTTCTTACCTCTGCCTGGAAACTTTTAAAGACAGGAGCCACCATATCTCGAACCTCCTGAAGGAAAGGGAGGAAAAAATAAAGTCAGGATGAGAATTCTCTTGTTTGGGCCTCTAAGGCATGGAGGATCAAGGGAATGGAGTTCAAAATTTGGCCCCTAGCTCAAATCCCCAACTTAAATGTTAAGTGTACAGTATTTGTGGCAATATTCAAGCATTAATTAGGAGGGGGGGGAGGAAGGAGAGGAAGAGGAAGGAGGAGGAGGGGAAGAAGAAGGGGAAGAAGGGGGAGGAGGAGGAGGAGGAGGAGGAGGAAGAAGAAGAAGAAGAAGAAGAAGAAGAAGAAGAAGAAGAAGAAGAAGAAGAAGAAGAAGAAGAAGAAGAAGAAGAAGAAGAAGAAGAAGAAGAAGAAGAAGAAGAAGAAGAAGAAGAAGAAGAAGAAGAAGAAGAAGAAGAAGAAGAAGAAAAGGAGGAGAAGGAGGAGGAGAAGGATTGACTTAAATATTTAAGTTTTGAGGACAAGCAAGACACCTTACCTCTGGTACATTTCTTTTAAATTCCTGGCTGAGTTCAATTAAATGTTTGTGTGAATGTTCGCTTTCCTCCTGAC
Source organism: Bungarus multicinctus (assembly GCA_023653725.1). NCBI lineage: Eukaryota > Metazoa > Chordata > Lepidosauria > Squamata > Elapidae > Bungarus > Bungarus multicinctus. The sequence continues at coordinate 186,048,778 of CM042836.1, read as the reverse complement.
GGGCAGCCAGTTCAGAAGCCACAGAATTCAGTTCCTTCTGGAACAAAAGAACCAAAAAAGGAAACATGAGAAATACAAGAATGTGAAAGGCAATTATTTTCCTAAGCTACTTTCCAACGCTACCTTGAGCATCTAAAGGTGCAAAGTAGCAAACAACCATCAAGTCCTGTAGCCACCGATAACCTGCCAGGAGTTTTGAAAACTCTGCCATTCATTTTGGACCTTAAATCCATTCAACTTCCACACCGGGACTTTCAAGTCAAGAGTAGACAAGGTATAGAATAGGACAAAGCCAATTCTTCAGGAAAGGCCCCATATGTCTTAATGACGCCCGTCACTCTGTCTACAATGCCAGTATCTCAAAAAGAGAACGATTAGCACATTCACAAAGGAAGAACAAATCCAGATCAGATCGGTTTGCATGTAAACAAGTAAATACAGATGGGTGGGTCAAATTAATGAATCAATATTTTTAATAAGCAGATTTCTTTGGGTTGTTTTTTTTCCTTAGCAACTGTAAGGAAAACAGAAAATCGTGTCAAAATAGTAAGAGCACCATATTGCGGTCCACGCTACCATTCGCTAAACGCATCGACCATGGAAGGAAGATGTCCAGATTGCAACTAATTTAGATGTGTGGGTCTTCTTTTTTTTAATAATCTTTTAAAAGATCTGGGTGGCTTTTGAATTTCATGGGCTTTGGAGTGGGGCTTCGGGAGGAGGTTTTTGCCGGCTGGGGAATTCTGGGAAGATGAAGTCCACCCATTATAAAGTGCCCAAGGTGGAGAAACACAGCTTGAAAGCAATTAGAGCATCATCAACCGTGAACTGAATTCATGGCTCTCCTTCCCAGTTCCTTCCTTCCTGCCCTTATCTTTCTGGGTCTTTGGAGGAAAAGCCAGATGGCTGTTTTCAAAGATGACAGAGCCCGGCCTCTCCCTGAGGGCAGAGATGCAGGAAAGGTGTTGCCATCTTTCTGATGCAAGGAAGACAGGAGCGCAAGACAGATAGCGGCACGGCAGCCTCTCGGTAGACAGGCCCATTTCCAGGAGCCATCAATCATTTTCCTACAGAATATGTAAATTCCAGACGCTAAAGATGTACGGGGTCCGTTATCAGGGGGTGACGATTGCGTGCCCAAGTCGCCCAATGAAGCTTCTTTTGGTCTCTGGTGAAACCGAGGGATGGCGAGCTTTCTGCCTTTTATTGGACTGTGTAAATGTTTCACCGCTGGGCATAAAGGGGAGCAGAGCAGATAAAAAAAATATGAGCAGGAGAGAAGGAAAAGAGAGAGAGGAGAGAGAGAGAGTGGGGAGGGAGGGAGAGAAAGAGAGAGAAGGAGAGAAGGAGGGAGAGAGAGAGGAGAGAAAGCAGGGAGCCAGACCTGGCAATTGGCTGTGTTTTATGAGCTTTAGGGCACGATCTGCAAAGACTCGGGTTCAGAGATGCAGGTTGTACCTGTTTCGAGATATAAGATGGCAGGCCAAGGGCAGCCCCAGGGGTTAGGCTACCAGGGGCTCAATCAGCTACGAGTTCTGGCCTCAAAAACAAAACTCCGGGGTTGCTTGTACCAGGAAGAACCAATGCAAGTGGGGGGGCAGCAGTGCCCTTCCATCCGAGAATGCTTCCCAGCATCTCTGCATACGAGTCCCTGGCCAGGAGTGGCCTCCTTCCCAAAAGGCAATACATAGAGAGCATAGAGTTCAGGAAAATATAAAAAGAAGATGATGAGGCAGATAGCAGTGGCAGAGGGAGGGAGGGAGGGAGGGAGGGAGGGAGGGAGGGAGGGAGGAAGGAAGGAAGGAAGGAAGGAAGGAAGGAAGGAAGGAAGGAAGGAAGGAAGGAAGGAAGGAAGGAAGGAGAAGGGAAAGGAGGGAAGGAAGAAGAGAAGGAGTGGTGCAGAAGAAACACAGATGGAGGAGAAGGACTACCATTTTGTGAAACAACCTATAGCAGCCTCTCAAAATTCTGCCTCCCTCCCAATTTTCAAACTGGAACAAACAGGTGATGGAGTAGACAAACAGGCTAAGTTGTGGGCCTCCAGTGGCCCAACTTCTAAACCGACTGGCCTCTGGGTTTTAAGCCAAAAGAACAACTAACCAGGATGAACAGTTAACCGGGATGAGCAAACTTAGTCATTAGCCCTCTGGCGTCACCAGCAGATCCTAAAAGCCTTTGATAGCACAGTCTGCCCCGCCCCAATCCCCTCCTCTGGCCTGTGCCTCCCACCTCTCCAGACCCCTCTCTTCCCCGAGAACAAGCATCTTGCACGCCTCTGAAAACCGCTGCCTTCCGCCTGGAGATGCCACTACAATCATTTCGATCAAGCATCCGAAGCCAGAGATTCCATTTTAGATTAGGGGAGATGACAGCCGGAAAGGGGGGGGGAGGAGGGGAGGGAAACCATCTCGAAAGGGCTTTGTTGCCAGGAGGGCCCCCCTCCCCCCCAAAAGAGGAGACATGGGGGCTGGATACTTTCAAGGTTTAGCCTGGGGAAAATGGCGGAACTGCCAGATAAATAGATAAAATAGATAAATAAATAGATCTGGGAATAGAAAATACAATTCCTGTACCTAATGGCAATGGTTCATTCATCCTCCGGCCTGACCCAAAACTTCAAGCATGGTTGCAGACCGGCTGAAAGCTTCAACTCCGAAGCACACCCAACAAGCAGCCTTAAGTCAAGGAGACGTTTCTTCCCACCGGTATAAAGATGAAGACAGGAGGAACTAGGTGGCTGTGGTCACCTAGATTGGTTGGTTACCTGGAGGCAGGTGATGGGTCTTTGCTGATGGTCTCCTCCCCAGATCAAAGGTTGGCCAACCCAAGTCCAAAAATTCCCACAGGGCTGAGCTTATGTGGCTGGCAAAGCAAAACGGTCATTACAACGTTCGATCCAGAGCAGGGAAGTCCAACCTTGGCCATTTTAAAGACCTGCGGACTCCCCCTTCCAGAATTCCCCAGCCGGCCATGTCCAGGGGTGGAGGGCTGAGTGGACAAATGCCCAGCTCGTTCCATGGTCTTCCACTGCTGGTGGATGCCAGTTGGAGACAGGAAAGCTGTCCTGTGGAGGAGACGGTCAAGAGGCCAAAGATCTTGGATCAGATCTGATGAAATCTGGCTCGGGGGCAAGTCAGGCAGTGCAATTTTGGGGAAGGGGCTGTTTGGAAGAAGGTGCTTTCGGGGGGGGGGAAGGAGACCCATGTGGCTTGCCCCATCTTTACCCAACCCACTTTTTGCAAAGAGGCTGGGCTACAACTCCCATCACTTCCGGCAAAAAAGGCCATTTCCACCCTGCCCTCCTGGAGAAGTTCCTCTTCCTTTGGTCCAACTCCAAAGGAGCCCCTTCCTCACTCCCTGCTCAGACCCACTCCCCAAATGGGGGTCTCCTCTCTGCCCCCAATAAGTCTCTTGGAGAGGTCCACCGGCAACCGCTTCCCCACACCGCTGGGGAGGGCTCCAATCCCAGATGCACAGAGGGGAGAAGACAATACCAAATTCGAGTCCTTAAAGGATATGCAAATCGGCTAATCAAGCGGACTATTATTTCAGATCCCGGCAGCAACAATCCTACGAGATAAGTGATCAACCACTAATATCCAATTGTGCGCCGGCGTTACTACTAGACCCCATGTGTGTGTGTGTGTCTGTGTGTCTGTGTTAAAAAAAGCATTTCTAATTACAGCAAAATTGTCCTCTCCCCCTGAAAACAGTTCATCAAGCTCCCCCCACCCCATCAAGTTAGGGAAAAAATAAAACTGTCAGCAGTAAGGATGGTGGATATTTTTTTTCCCCATCTGGGGAGGGAGGGGGAAGAACCTCCTGCTGGGGAAGGGGCACAAACGGAAAGCAGCGAAACCTAACAGGATGAGAGAAAGGGCTTGGTACATTTCAGAGATGTGCCGTAAAAGCTGGGTTTCTAGTCCTCATGGCTGAGCCCCGAAGGAAGATTAGCAAAGTAGGCAAGTTGAACGAATGCCAGACTAAGTCTCCCCTTTGCGCTAGGAGAAAAACTTGAATGGCATGGAATAGAAGCTGGAAGGGACCTTGGAGGTCTTCTAGTCCAACCCCTTCCTCAAGAAGGAGACCCTTTACCATTTCAGACAAATGGCTGTCCAATCTCTTCTTAAAAACCTCCAGTGTTGGAGCATCCGCAACTGCTGGTGGCAAGCAGTTCCACCGGTTAATTGTCCTCGCTGTTAGGAAGTTTCTCCTTAATTCCAGGTTGCTTCTCCCTTTGGTTAGTTTCCAACCGTTGTTTCTTATCCTGACCTAAAACTGACCTAAAAGCAGGCTTGAATTCAGAAGTATAACCATAATTCTGCTCTGGTCTGCAGGACTTCTGATACCAGGAAATTGGACCTAATCAGAAATCCCTCGCAAAACTTTCCACTTCTATCTTCTCCATAAAAAGCCCAATCAGAGACTGGCAGCTTTCCCAAAACTTAAACTGAGTGGCAGGATCCTCTCCTGAAAATAACATATCTGCCACTCTCCTCACCCGCTCCCCAAACCCACCCCCACCATTTGAATGTGTCTCAGGCTCTGGCTATAACTTTGTCAGCTACAATTTAACTGCCAATTTAGGCAGGGAAGCTCATAATTAGAGTAAAAGAACGAATGCTGTCTGGTTATTGATAGACCGAAAATTTCCCCGGAGCCTGACGACGTTGTTAACCCCTTCTTGCTTGGGCATCAGAGATCGAGGCAGATCTGTGGGAGAAAAAGAAAATGCCAGGAGGTACCAGGAAGAGATTTCCTTAAAACTCTGGATCGACTGGACGGAAGGATATTTTCCTTGGGAGCCTTGGAGAAGGAACCATCTCTTGCCACCGGTCAAAACCCGCGAGGGGAAATTGCTGACGGTGCCCTCTGGGTTCTGGGAATGCCAAGGCTGGTCCGACCGGGAGGAGCCGTGCCCGCTGGCAGGTCTCAAGGTAAGAGCGGACATCGGTTTCCTGCCTCTGGTGGGGAGAGGCAGCATGGGGGCTTTTAAGCGGCAGGAGGAAGACGCCACGGGGCCCCAGCCATTATACACTTTTATTGATGCTGTTCTGGAGAAAGCTAATCGATATATTAGATTTCCCCCAGAAAGAAAAACAGCCGTCGCCGGAGAGTTTTCCAACCGGAGGAGTTTGCAATGGCACAGGCTGGAGTGATCGCCCAGCCTGCCTCTGGCTTTCCTGGCTGCCTGCGGGTGCCAACAGCTTGCCAAAGAAGAAGAGGAGGAGAAGGAGGAGGACTGCAAATTTTCAATCAGCGTAAAAAGCTTTGGGTCAATGGCACTACGCCTGATGACCTGGACAGGTTGCTTGGATTTTAAAGGAAGAGGGGAATGAAGTCACCCTCAAGGTTGGAGAGGCCTCTGAGGCGGCAGAAGACAAAGGGCCTCTTAGGACTGCAATGGGGCATCTGGAGATGCCATAAGACCACCATGAAGGTGGAGAAAGCTGGGTGTTTTAGAGCGCTATTTCTCAACTTAGGCGTTGATGGGTGGACTTCAACTCCCAGAATTCCCCAGCCTGCCGGGTATTCTGGAAGTTGAAGTCCATCCATCTTCAAGTTGCCCAGGCTGAGGACACTGATTCAAAGCCTCGGTTAGGCCAACCCGCTGAGCTCCAGAAACATAGAGTCTGTTCTTTAGGGAAGCCAGACCCTGGGAATTCTGGGAGTTGGTCCATCCATCGTCAAGAGGCCCAGTTGAGAAGCCCTGCCTTAGAGAAACAACAGATCTCCCCTGAGACTTCAAAATAGCTTTCCAAGATCTTTTGAGGGGGAGTCTCACTGTTGACCCAAAGTGGGGGATCCTGGGAGCTGGCAGTGGAGAAAGCACTTGAGAATGTCAGCTGGGGGATTCCGGGAGTTGAAGCCCACCCATCGGGAAAAGTTCCTGAAGCTGGCCACTCCTGTTCCGGAGACTGGGGAGGGAGGACGATTTCCCAAAGTTTACCTAAAACCACATCAAATCTAACCCAATCATCCGTAAGGCGATTACACGACCGTGGAGTGAGCAGAATTCTGTCGAGAAGGCAATGTGGATCCAAGACCGTGAAGGTGGTTTAGGGAAACCCGAGACACAAAAGAGAAGATTTTTTGGGTGGGTGGGCTGGGAGAATCACACAGGCACAGAACCTGAGATCGTTTCCTCTCTGGGCATGGGGTGGGGGGGGGGATGGTTGCATTGCATCTAATTGCAATCAAGAGCAGACATCTAACGCAAGTGACGGGCTCAGCAAAAAAAAGAGAAAAGAAAAAGAAAAAAAAATTGTTTTGCTGCTGAGAGGGGCAAAATCTTTGTCTAAATATAATCAGCCATTCCACACGCCGCCACCGGTTGTTGTTGTTGTTGGGTCTGATTCCCCTCCCTCCTCTCTCCCTTTTTGCTAGAATGGTAATCGATGCTGGAGGCTTTGAATTCCATCAATTTATAGATCTGCCCCAACTCTGCGCCTGCCCGCCTGCCTGCCTGCCTGCGATTGTCTGCAGGGGCTGGTGGAAAGGGAGCGAGCAGGGAGGCAGGAAGGCCGCAGCTGCGCGCACACACAACACACACACACACACACACACCCTGTGGGGTTCAGAGAAGCTCAGGGACCTTCTGCGAATTCCTCCATCCCTTCTCAAACATCCTCCGTCCCGCCCATCAACCCTTGACGTACAGGTACATATAATTTACACACGCCACGCCATGCACAAGCACCGTCCCGGCAGAATTCTCCTGGCATGTTTGCATGCGTGAGAGAATGGATACAGAGCACACAAACTGGCAGGCAGGCAGGCAGGCAGGCAGGCAGGGTCTATCTGCGCGGAGAGAGAGGGGATGTGGGGGGAGAGGCAGAAAATGGATGGAGAGAAGGAAAAACAATAAGAACGGTCCCCGGAGAGATTCTCAGCAGTTAAAGATTAGCCCGAGCTTTCTGGAGACGCCAAATTTTCTTTTCGTTTTCTTTTCTTTCTTTTTTTTTTTGAGGGTTATCGATCAATAAATCAAATCAGCGTCCAATCAATCGCCCAATCAGGAGCGTCTCGCCGATGCATTACTGCTGGCGCCTTCGAACCCGGCCGGGCCTTCGGTGCCTTTCATCAAAACAGAGCTGGGCTGGCACGGGGCCAGCTCCCACCCTCTGCCTCCACAGACTCGGTGGCGCAGCAGCCTGGCGCAAGAACAATAAATTTCTCATCTAACAGCCGATCAAGAAACAAGGTGAACATCTGTTTTGCTGCAACGGAGACGCGTGCGTGCCGCACTTCTGGGGCGGGGGGGGGGGGGTCTGCAAACCGGCTTCGGAGGAGCCCCCTCCCCAAGACTGCTTCCTCACTGCTAGGAGCGTGCAGGCCTCTCCACGCAAGCAGGGGGCATTTACACGCCTCTCTCTGTCTGTCTGTGTCTGTGTGTGTGTGTGTGCATTTGCACTGCCACAGGGGCAAGAGGGTGCCCACTTATTAATCGAGGAAGGAAACAGTTGCCCCTTGCCCAAGCCATCTCTCTCTGCCTCCATCTTCCCACTGCAAAAGGAGAAAGAGGGAGAAACGGCCAAGTGTCCAGTCAATAATAAAAGCTGCCCAGGGATGGAGGCGGTTTTATGATGCCCATTAAATAGCCCTGTAACTCCATTAAAAGCTGTTTATCCCCTCTGACTATTGCCAAGTATTTCTCCTCACCCATAAATGGGGGTGGGGGGGGAACTGGATCATCCAGGAGGCTACCCAGCCCACAGCAAGGATGGCCAAACTGCACGAAGGAGGCCTCTTCAGTCCCACAGCCCCCCTCCCCAAAATGGCCCGAGGAGCTTCCGCAACCCAGAAAACAAGAGAGATGGGGGAAAGGGGACTAGCGCTGGTCCTTAATAGGCGAGCCTCAAGGATAGCCTGCTCCTGCCCTTGGAGGTTCTGCTGGGCTGCTGAGCAGGAGAACCAATCGACTGGCTTCTCTCCTGCCCTATTTTGGGGTCACTGAGTTCCTGGGGCAAAAAGGGAGCCAGGTTCTGATTTTGAGGAACCGTAAAAACCTCACAATGATAGGTGAACTTCACTTGCCTCTTAATTGGGGGGGGGGATGCTTTGGCTGCAGGGGGAGGGTGGCACGATGTGGGAGGTGTAAAAGGGGTACAATGGAGCCCCCTTAAAAAGAGGAGGGGACTGGCCAACCCCCCCTTGATGTGGTGGCCATGCCTTGTCCCTTCCCACTTCTCTCCCTTCCTTAAATCCCCTCCCTTGCAGCCCTCAATTCTTCGCATTTTGAGACACGTTGCTTCCCTTGGGGGGGGGCAATGGGGATGGGGGGAGGCATTCATCTCTTTATGGCGAGGCTGCTCTGAGTCCAGGGACTCGCTTTCAACCCCGCCATCTGCCAAGCATCAGATCAAAATCTGAGTTAGATTCCATTAAGCGCAAGTCTCTCTTTCTTCCTTTCTTGCCTCTCCCCCTCCAGCACGCGCCCCCACACACACCCCATTAAAAAAGAAAAGGAAAAGGAAGAAGAAATACTCGTTTTATCTCGAATCTGCCCTGAATGGGAGTCTTTCTTTCCCTCTCTCCCTCTCTTTGCATGCTTGTTGTTTTCACCAACCCAGAGAAGCAGCACAGAAAGCCAATATAGGAAAGGCCGTGAGCGAAGCAGCCAGCCTTGAACCAGAGATGCTGAGGATCAATGCCAAAGCCAACGGAACCACTTCTCTGGCCAGGTCAAGCCTTTCCGGCCCCACTAGAGTCACCACCTTTCCTCCAAAAGAAGCTCCAATCTCCACTCCCTAACCTGCCTCTTTGGACAACCCCTCTGGAAGGCTGCAGCTGAGGAGGTGCAAACCTTGGTGAGATCTATCAGTGGTCCACGTGACCTGGAGTCGTACAAGTATTGCTCTGTGCATAAACGGCACTTTAGGAGTCTGGGAGATCCTAATTGCACCCCTGAGGCTCCTTGGGTTGATGGAATGGTTCCTAAGAAGCTGCGTTCCATCTACGCGCAGGGTGTCCCCAAAGAGGATGGGTTCCACCATGCATAGAGTGGATACCCTTATTACACAATGAAACTTGGCATTACGTGTCCCATCGTGACCTCTGTTGACTTCCCTTGGCTCACAGGAGGAGCCAATGCTCGTTGATTCAAGCATCGTACAGGCCAAGAGAGGCCAGCCTTGGGCCTGGTCACTTCCGGCGAACAAGCCTTGTTCTCCACAAGCCAACTTTCTAACAATGGCTGTGCGTGACGGGGGGGGAGGGGGGGGGTTGCATCTCAACGGGTTTTGAAGGTGCCAAGTTGGCGACTGCTGGCCTCAAAGCCTGGTTTAGAGACTGGGTCCCAATAGTTTAATCGTGGTATGTATCATAACATACGAAGCTAATCCACACTTTACAGTCCTAATCGATAGGTTAAGGTGTTGTGGGCAGAAGAAGAGATTGGAGAACCAGATTGGTCTGAAATAGTCCAGGTCTCCTGCTTAAGAAGGGGGGGGTTGGACTAGAAGACCCCCAAGGTCCCTTCCAACTCTTCTGATACTCTGCATTTCAGCCTAAGGGGGAGTCCTTGGGCATGTGTATTTCCCATCCCACTTCAACTGTTTGGGGATTGCATTGATTAGGACAGTCCATTGTTCGCCCCCAGCGAATAAGTAAATATCTTTTAAATCCAAGGAGAAGGATATCAAAATAAGACCGGATGCTGTCCAATCCCCTATGAGGGGGAAGGGCCTTAAATAAATGTAAAAAGAGACAATTGGATTGCTTTTGCTAAAGGATGGGGAGGAAAGAGACAACCGGCAGCCCCCGGGAGAAGGAAATCTGGAGTGATCCAATTCCCTTTGTGGTACAGTAAATAATTCTTTATTACACTTTGATGTATCTTTCCCCTAACGACTTTTAAGGGCAACACAATAAAATTGAAAAAAAAAAAAGAGAGGGGAGGGGAAGCAGGGCTGCAAGGAACAAATGCTTAATATTCAATAAATGTGTCAATTTCACATAGAGAGGCAAATGGGCCTCTATTGAGGAACTGGTAAATTTCCTTGGAGAAAAGTAAGTGCATTTTAGCCTTCAAGGGGTCCCCAGTGAAATGGAAATGGAATGTGATTTGTGATAAAACTCAGCTGCTCCATAAAAGACATTAAATAAATGTTGCTCTTTCACTTGCGAGATACGGAATTGATTGCATTATAGACCTGCTCCAAAGACGCGCAGTTTCTCCCCCTTCCCCACAAGGGATCTGGCTGGTCGGACCACAGTTTAGAAGGCGATTTAGATGACATCTTAACTCACCGGCTAATGGCGGCCCCCAATTTGGAGGTGGAGGAGAAACGGCTTTGTGCCTCTGACTTATTATTTCCTTTGACACCAGAGCTGTTAGCGGGGCCCTCGGTGCCGGGAAGGGGTTCCGCAACCCACACAGAGGGGATCAGATCTGCAAGCCAGGGCCAACAGATCGTGGGACACGAGGGGCCCTTGGTGCTCTCTGAACTTGCTTGTTTCCTCGCAAATGTTTCACGACTCTTAAGTATTATCTAGTTTGGGTCATGAAATGCCTGTAAGAAAACAAGCAACTTTGCCAGGGATGGTGGTTTAAAAACACGGACATTTTTCCCTGGTCCCAAGTAAAAAATTCCAGTAGAGGAGAGATCAATGCCAGAAGGGATGATGTCATCGTGCTCACCGCTAGAACCACAAACTCCCAGGAGTATCATATCTATCCAGGTTCATAAGTCCCAACTTGGGTGACATCCTGAAATGCAGATTTCCTGTCTTATGAAGGGGGTGGGGGGTGGGGAAACTGTTTTTCCCAATTCCAAGAAAGCTTACAAAGCTTTGGGCTGGCAGAAGTGACGCTAAGCAGATTGTATCAAATTCAATTTCTCCTAATCTCCTCCTGATCAGACTCTACCGATGGGCTGTTCCAGTCCTTGGGCACAACTCGACTTTGAGTGACGTACCTGGGCCTCCTTCCAAAAATTGCAGGGAAACAGGGCAGAAACCTTGGCGTCAAGCTATAAAACGTTCAGATTGACTTAATAGTTCAGTAGGATTAATCGGATTATCCCGCAGCCACGGATGTCAGCATTGTCTCCTTTATGTCACAATAAAATCTGACCTGCCATTCAGAGGCTTCGGATTATGCCCCTCTTAAAACCAAGGGAGGGGTATGCGATAGGTCAGACCCCGGCAGATAACTTTATTGGGTCACTCAGTCCATGCCCCGTTGCCCCTCCTCTCGCCTCTGAGTTGGCTAAAGTTGTCCCAAAAGTGCTTTTCCAAAAGGCGAGAGGCCTTTCTTGTTTTTTTTTTTTAAAATGTTTCGCTTCTCATCCAAAACCGAAGAAGCTTCTTGGATGAGAAGCGAAAGGTTTTCAAGGGAGAAAAAAAAAAGGAAGGAAGTCCAGGTGCCTTTTGAGAAAAGCACCTTTGGGGCGAGTGTGACGTGGAGGATCGGGAGTCTCCAGAGACACTTGGCTGAAGTTATTCTTGGCAAAACACGAAGCCGCGAACCGCCCAGCTCTCTCTAGGAGATGCATCATATCGCATTAGCAATTTGGATGGTTATTAGCCCTTTCCCCATCCGATCGGATTAATATTTTTCACTGATACAATACAGGCAGTCCTCCCGGATTAGCAACTTTCCAATCACATTAGTGCCGACAAATACAACTATGATACAGGAGCGATACGACAGGCCGCGATGGAAGGCCTCTTAACGCAAGATGACAGCTAGGGGAGAGTTGGAAGATGCTGCGGTCCCAGGTGGGTGAAGGATGCGCCTTACGATAAATGCCAATACGGCATCACCACGAAATGGCAAATGCCCTTTTCGGCGAAGCTTCAGGTGGGGAAATGAGCCCGAGCCTTACTCAGAAAGGGGAAGCTTTTCCATTGCACCATTAGAAGACCTTAACCAGGATGGGCTTCAAGGTGAGATAATTAGCAGTGACAAGCGTCATTTGTTTATTTTATTGAAAAAGCTACTGGCTTCCTTTCTCTGGTCTGCGACATAATATTTGCATGGATCTCTATAATGATTACAGTTTATTCAATAAGCCTTAGTTAAACCAACCACAGTTTAGTGCAAGATATGAATGCAGCCTGCTTGTGCTCACTCGCTTAAAGGAAATGTAAAACGATCAATAAAAAAGCCTATAGTATTTAAGCTGCATTCTAGTTAATAAAATACTTTTACATTCCAACACGTCACAAGACGAAGGAGAGAAACCAAGCCTAAAAATGAAAATAAGCTGGGAATATAATCTTTTTTTGCACACCCACGCTATTTTTTGTACACCGACACATCCTGTGCAAGGAGCAATCTTAGAAAGGTTGAAACTGGGAGCGGGGGAATCACCAACCAGCTCAATTCTCGAACAGCCTGACACAAAGCAGCCTTACATTGATGCCGGGAAATTCAGTTTTTCTGCTAGCCACCAAGAAGAAAAGGAAAAGAAAAGGCCGTTCTGCTAAGTTTTGCATGGAATTGACGTCCTATATTCCCTAACGTAATACAAAAACATACATACATGCATAATGGGGAATGCAGCTTTTTCCTGAAATGGCAGGAATTGTATTGGTGTTAATAAGGATAAATCTCCAAGTAGCTGTTGGGAAATAGCGCAGCCTGTTCTCAGTTGCACAAGTTCACTCAAGAAAGCAAGACAAGAAGAAGCAGGTTAGAACTAGGGAGAATTTTCCTGACAGTTAGAACAATTGATCAGTGGAACAGCTTGCCACCAGAAGTTGTGTCTGCTACGTCACTGGAGGTTTTTAAGAAAAGATTGGACAGCCACTTTTTGGAAATGGTTACAGGGTCTCCGGTCTGAGCAGGGGGTTGGACTAGAAGACCTCCAAGGTCCCTTCCAACTCTGTTATTTTGTTATTCTATTATTCTTTGCTGGAGTTGAATCCCACAGTCTAGGAAAAGCTAGTCTAAATCCTGACTTTACATATCGCTTAAGATACACTGTGGTTTCTTGGGTTGGCTTAGTATGAGCCACAAGACCTGTTATTGTTTGCAAATTGGCTTATAACGTGGAGCTTTTGGTGTCTTCTGATGACTTAATTGTTCCGTCATTCTGCAACTTTTGCAGTCTCTTAATGATGTTAGGGGTTTTTTTTTTAAATAAAACTTGTAGGAGGTTGCTTCTCTGTCCCACCCAGACACCCAGCCAAGCACCCAGAACGAGGCTGAATGGAGCCTCCACCCACCTTGGATGTCCATCTTGCTGAAAAAAGACAAGTGGGTGGACAGGCCAATATCTGAAGACATCGCACGAAGGGTGCATTCCAGAGGGCTATTCCTGTCCCCTCCCCAATCCCGTCCTCCCTCTCCTGCCCCCTGAGGATGAAGGTTGGAGACAATCTCTTTGAGATGCCCAAGAAATGGAGTTTCCCATGAGCAAAGTGGCAGAGGCGCAGAAAGGGGAGGGAGAACGCTTTCAAAGGTCTAAAGCAGGGATCCCCAAACTTGGCTGGGGAATTCTGGGAGTTGAAGTCCACAAGTCTTAAAGTTGCCAAGTTTGGGGACCTCTGGTCTAAAGGTAGTAAAGGAGAACATTATCATATGTAAGCTCTGTATTTCTATGTCAGTTCCAAAGTTTAAAACTTAAACCGTTTCCCACCGCGGCCCTTCTGGGTTAATGGACTCGCCGCTGTTCGATTCCTAGCTTTGAGATTGATATGGACCTACCATATTAGGCCATGAAACTACTGCACTTCTTCCAAAGGTCTAAAGGCAGCAAGAGAGAAAATGGTCTTATGTAACACAGAAAACTCTGCATTTAAATGGCAGTTCCAAAGTTTAAAACCTAAACCAACCTTCTCAAACCTTTTCTGCTTGAAAATGGGTGGACTTCAACTCCCAGCGTTCCCCAGCTGACATTCTCAAATGCAAAGCTGGCTGGGGAATGCTGGGAGTTGAAGTCCATCCATCTTCAAGCAGACATGGTAGAGAAGCGCTGAGAGTTTCCCACGGCCCTTCTGAGTTAATGGACTCTTTGCTGTTCAATTCCTACCTTTGAAATTGATACGACTCTAGCATATTAGGCACTGAAACTACTGCTTTGAGCAAGGCTGCATTCGGCCACTCTGGCTTTAGCTCTTCTAGTAGGTGTAATTTATGCCTCCACTCCATGCTGGTCAATTTCTGTGACATCTGCTCTTGAGCAGAGATCCTTTCATCTGCAACAAAACTAGCTTCCAGTCCCAGAATCCTAGCAAATTAGGAATCTGGTCCGCCACCCCCCATCCCCCGTATATCACTTTGAGATATATACCATATTAGCCAAAAGAACTGAATTATATTGCATTCATGATGCAATTAAACACTTCACTAGGAATCAATGTAAAACCGATGAGGCCTGAAAGTACTGCATATGGCTTAGAACATTATAAAACATTACCTTCACTCAAATCCTTTTCAGTAGCAATTTAAATCTTCTTACAGTTCCTGCTGCCAATGGTAAACCGTCTCCTGATTCATAACAGCACAAGGGGAACGGAGGAATTTTAAAAAGGGAAGGGGGGGCAGAGATTCAGCCAACTACTAAATTACCCATGAAACTGGAATAGCTGACAGTAGTAATCTGAATTATTATTAGGCCTGGCAAATCATCTGCATTAGCCAATTTAAAACTACAGCTCACGGGTAGAAGCCGGTTAATACAGTCAGTGTTAAAAGGACGAAGGTTGGTCTCCATTTTATTGCTTGAAAAGGTTTAAAAGGTCAAGAGATAAAAATTATAGGCAGGAGCAAACACAGAGTCCAGATTTAGAATTTCTCTTCCCAGCTTCTGGGCTTTTGAGACTACGAAGCTTAAATGACTTATTTCCAGAAGAGGGGTACTTGCTGATAAATTTTTTAATAAAAATTCCATGCCAAAGAGACACCATCATTTCTGTTCTTTTTCGTGTCTGCTCCACAACGTTGGGACATGGGTGGCACAATCCAATCTGGGCTGGTCACCGGGGCCGGAGGTTTAGTCTTCCAAGTTTCGTGCTGGGAGCCCATCCTCAGCAGAACTTGTGACACCAACCTCCATGCTTGGAGAAGGGTTCTGCAACCCATCTGTAGCACAGGATTTTGGGGGTTGCCTGTGGATTCCAGGTGGAGGTCTATACAGATGAAGGAAAGTTGGGGATGTGCAAGGTAGGGTGTGCATGAGAAGACCAAAAAGAGGAACCTTCTCTGGCTGAGAGGGGAGAGCGATAGCAGAAGAACAGGCCACCTGGGTTGCCTGCAGAAACTCTCAAGGCCAACTCTCTGCTCCAGTGTGAAGATCTACCTAGAAAAATGCCACCTTGCCAAAGAGGGCCAACTAGATGGTGGCAAGGACGGGCATGAAGTTTGCCTTCCATCAGGAAATCCTGATTCGGATCCATGCTCAACCATGGAACTCACAAGGTGATTCTGGGCCAGTCACGTTGGTTGATGGTGGGGATAAACTGAAGGGACGCCCACCCACCCCCGCTGCTTAGAGCCCCCAGCATTGCTAACCCTGACTGAACCAAGTTAAGAGGAATAGATCACTGCTCTGCTTCATCTAAATCAACTTGCTACCTTCTTTGGTAACGGTTCCGTCATCACCTCACCCTGGTTAGAAAGCTCCTACCAGCCAGGCTTCCCTGTCCTAGACCGAATCTTTTGTCAAGAGGGAAGGCGGGTCACATGTTCATAGTTTTCATTCCATTGATATGGTCCCCTCCAGGTCAAAATGCAAGCCTCCCCTTGTCTTCAACCAACCTCCCCTCTCAACCTCCCTTCTCTAAGCATCTCTTCATTGGCTACAAATTCAGAGTCAAACCAAGCCCCTTCTTCGCAAGTAATTCTCCATCATCCAGGTATTTGTTGGTGTTGGTAACCCGGAGATATTTCTTTAAAAGCCAGGGAGACCATCTGAGAACAATGGGCAGATACGGGAAGAACAATTCTCCTGCCATAAATTATGGCCAGGAAAGCAGCAGGGAGCCTCATCACATTAATATAATGAACAATAAACCGACAGTCAATCAAGGCATCATAAATCCACAGGTTTTATGAAGCTGTCTGGGGGTGGCGGGCGTCTCCCTCCTCCTCACCCCATCAGAGCCATCAAGGGTATATTTCTGCTCCTGGTTAGAAAGGCCGACTAAATCAAACCCAAGGATCTGCCTTAAATCTCAGCAGCCAAAATTACCGGGGGGAAAAAACAGTTCTCAGCCCCAAAGTGATGATAGATTCCCTGGTCCCAGGATTGGCAAGGAGAGAGCTGCACATTTTATCCAGAATGAAGGGGAAGAAGGGATCAAATGAGATTAAGGACGATTGCAAAGTGGCTCCATTCCAGGTTGCATTCAAGAGTGACCACAGTCCAGGCATCCAGAGAAGGGTCCTTTTGTTAGGGGAGGGCAAAGCTGAGGAGAGTCACAAAGTTCCCCAAGAAAAGATCCCCTCATTGATTGGAGGATCTACCTGGCACCAGGAGGTGGGAGATGCCTTATTAAGACAGACAGACAGACACACACACCAGTGAAGGTGGACTCCTGCTTGCAAATCGGCTCAAAGAAGAGAATTAAAGCGCAGTTTTGAGATGCAGAAGGGGCTTTGCAAAGGTGCAGGAGAAACAGGAGCAGAAGAAACGAATGGACTCTCAAAAAGATCCCAAACTGCAGCGCTACCAAGGTTGCTTTGAAAGTTTGACCAAACCAGCAACGAGGGAGCCGACCCCCAAAGGGCCGGGCAGCACCTAGACCTTGCACGATGCCCCCGTTCCTTCTCCGACCGTCGGCCCTGACTGGGCGATGGCCGAACCCCATGGGTGACCAGGACAAGCCAGGGTCTCCGAGCGATGACGGATGGAGCCGGAGCAGGCCTTGAGAGCGGCCAGCCCCTTGTCTCTTTCACTGAGCCGGGCCGTGCATCATCCTCTCGCCGCCTCCCGTCCTCGGTTTTTATTAGCAAAGCAGCCCAATGTTTATACTGGTGGGTATTACATTTGCCACAACAATTACAGTATGACAAATGGCGCATCAGCGTAATCCATCAAGGGAGCCCAGACAGGAATCCTTTCGGCAGGCCGGCCATTAATTCTAAGGCTCCCTCTCAGGGGCCCCATGTTTCAGTAACCATGACAACGCCAAAGACGCCGAGTGGAAATGGCACCTCCCGCCATGAAAGATGGGCACCTCGTTGACGTGCTGGAACTTAACCTTTCCACACCTGCCTGTCGTCTCAGCGGAGGGGAGGAGGAGGAAGGCGCCGTCCGGTGCTCCAGGGCCGGCAATGGACAGACACACCTTGGAGGGCTCACCTGGAGCCCCGCTTTAGCCCCACTTTGAAGGGCAGGGAAGCAGAGCCTGGAGGTGGGGGGCCATCACCCTCTCCCCCCCCCCCCCACAAGGGGCATTTCTAGCCCCCGCCGTGCATCGCAGTTCAGGCACAGGACGGAAGGAGCTCAGCGTCTCTGTTGCTAACATTTGCTATGGGGGGGGGGTTGCCCCGTTTCTGCGAACTTTCTGGCCACCCGTTGTTAAGGGAATCACCGCCCTTGTGAAGTTTCTAGCACGGCCGTTGAGTGAACCTGGCCTCCCCATGGATTTTGCTTGTCGGAAAGTCGCCAAAGAGGACCTGCTTTCCAGCTCCATTTTCCTGTGCGGGGCAACCAAAGGAGACCCAGCTGATCAGCAGTGGGTGTGGCTTGGTGGTGTGGTGTTCTGTGGGTGTAGCTTGGTGGGCGTGGCAGGGAAAGGATATACTGCAAAATCCCCATTCCCTCCCCACTGACCTGCTTTCCAGCTCCGTTCTCCTGTGCAGGACAACCAAAGGAGATCCAGCCAATCAGCTGGGACTTGATGGGAGGCAGAGAATTGATGGGGTTGGCGGGGCCAGACAGAGGCGGGATTTGCCAGTTCTCCCAACTACTCAAAGTTTCCGCTACTGGTTCTGCAGAACCGGTCAGAACCGGCTGAATCCCACCTCTGAAACAGTTGTATGTCAAGGATTACTTGTGTGCCTTCTAATGTAAGCCAAGCACAGTCACATACACACAGCTGCCCTCCTGCTCCAGATGCATAGAAACAGGGGAGCCCTGGCCCAGGTGTGTGCAAGTATCTAGGCAACACAGACTCACATTCCGGGCCTGGGCATCAAATCCCAGAGTCTTCCGTCCATGCGGAAGTCGTGCAGCTACCGCCAAGTTCAGTCTTCAGTGGCGATTACTCTCCCAGGTGAGAAATGGACCACCTCCCATCCCTGATTCCAAACAAGGCCAGGAAACCAGCAGGCAGAGTCAGAGCTACCTCACCTGCTTTATTAAGCCATTACGAGAATCATTTTATTCCCATTTATAATGTTCAATACATGCTCCGAAGCCTTTTCTAATGCAGTAATTAGATGGAACACTAGATAGATGGATTAAATTGGAAGCAGGTTTTATGCAACTGCACTGTAACTTTATAGCTTGATTTAAAACTCAGAGAAGCAAAAGGGGCAGGGAGAGAGGGAGGGAGGGAGGGAGGGAGGGAGGGAAGGAAGGAAGGAAGGAAGGAAGGAAGGAAGGAAGGAAGGAAGGAAGGAAGGAAGGAAGGAAGGAAGGAAGGAAGGAAGGAAGGAAGGAAGGAAGGAAGATCCTTTGCCCAGAAGAAGACCTCACTTGCTTCACTTGTTAGAGTAGGCGAAAATTACCTGCCCATCAGGAGGCCCACCGGCTTCCTGAACGAGTCACTGCCCCCAAATCTGCCCCATGCAGGGATACAGCAGAGCCCGGTTTCCTGAGAAGATCATTCTGCTGCGCGGCTGCCCTCCCTCCAAGTGAGCCTCTAATTCAATCACATTCAATGGGGCAGAACAAAATGTTCCCTGGCAGAAGCACGAGGGGAGGGGAGGGGAAGGCAAAGAATGGGTCCACCGTCCTGGATAACAGAGGCAGGAGGCTCCTCCTGGCCTCTCCTTGGGAGTTACAGACTTTGCATTGTTGGACTCACAGAGAGGTAGCCCTTGACTTACGACGTAGCCCCATTGCCATGGCTAAGCAAGGCGGTTTGGTGAGGTTTGCGCCATTTTGCAATTTTTTCTTGCCCCCCCACCGTTAAAGGGATCACCGCCGTCGTTAAATTAGTCACCGGGTTGTTAAACGAATCTGGCTTCTCCATTGACTATGCTTGACAGAAGGTCGCAAAAGAGGATCACGTGCTACCGGGGACGCTGCCATCGTCATAAATGACTGCCTCAATTGGGTTCGTGTCTTGATGACCTCTCCCAGCCCCATCAATTCAGGACTCAGCAACCTTTCCAAGTCGGGCAAAAGGAACCTTTGCCAAGGTTGAAAAAGAAAAGAGGGCGAGGAGGGGCAAAGGGTTGCCAGCTAGACTCCGATGCAGAATTAAGGGTCGTCGGTGGGTAGTTCTTGCCCAAGGAAGAAAGGAACCTCCCTAATTAGCCCCAGCGAGATGGAGTTTCCCCTCCTCCTTGTCTGTCCACAGTCCTTAAATCATAGCAAAGCAGTTCCAGGCATTAATTGGTGGGATATTACACACATTATGGGCAATGGCTATGTCGAATTACGCTATGAAAGATTAAGTTTTGTAGGGAAATGATTTTAAGCCGTTAAACTGAAAACTAACTAGGATAAAATTAGGACTCTTTAGCCAAAACAGCTTCTTTTTTTTTTTTTACATTTCCAGAGGCAAAGTATGGGGTTTTTAAAAATAGAATTGTATAACTTGGGTGTGATTTGTATAAAAGGAATGGAAGACAAACTTCTGATGGCCTGATTGAAAAAAAGCTACGAATAAAAGCTTATTTCTAAAAGGCTGGTTCTCTTAGATCAGCAGTCTCCAAACATGGTGGACTTTGACTCCCAAGATTTCCCATCCATCCATCCAAGAGCAAAGACCAAACTCTAACCGGGTCGTTCTCATTCCGGATGGACTGAAAGCATCTTGGCTGTGGTGTTGGAATGCCTTCAAAAAGCACCGATGTCCTGGGTCAGGCCCAGCTCCATCACCTCTCCATTCCCTCCTTCTGCAAGCCTTATTAAGGCACCAAGGAATGAGAAGGTGGAAGATTAGAAGAGCAAAGGCCCTTTAAGGACCTTGGAGAGCTCACAGAGAAAGCAGAGGTTGCACTAGCTTGAGGAATATCAACCTAGCTCTCCCTTAAAGATTTCTGGATCTAAAATCCCCAGGATGCTGACTGGAGCCCAGGGCCGAAGCATCTGGAGGTCTCCTCACCACCTACCATAGTAGCACCCTGAGTGTAACTAGATACCCACACAAGGGTGAGTAGTAAAGTGGCCTCAAACTTAGAGCATGCCATGATTTTTAGAAAGTAGCTGCTTTGATCAGACAAAGCATGTGGTGGAAGAGAATGTGAGGCCATAAATGGTTCTGGGAGGCCTTGTAGGTGAGATCTAGGACTTTCTTGCATCACATGGACTCTGTTGTGGAGCCGGACCTAGCCAAGCCAGGTTCAGCCCACCATGCAATAATGATGAGGCTCCCTAGTTTGGGTAATGAAACATCCGCACGAAAACCACCAAGCTCAGAGAGCACCAAGGATCCCTCATTTCAGACCTGAGCTACAAAAGGTTCTGCTTTAATAATAATAATCTTCTCCAATCTAGGGAAACAGGCTAAGTAACCAGTGGAGTTTTCTACCAACTATCCCTTTCCCAGTTCCCCAAGCAATGTTAGGGAGGGGCTCCCCGTCTTCTCCTCCTCCAACCGTTCCACCAATGGCCGCATAGCCCTGCCATTAATTCCTCCTCGTTTTAAAGCAGGGCTCCGCATCCTGGCCTTACCCCCTCCCCTCTTGATCCCCTGCTGTCTGCAGATTGATAAAAGAGTTTCATAAACAGCCCAGGCGCAAGCAGACATCTATCGATCATTCACGCAGGCAAATTTCAGGACGTGTACACCCGGTCACCAGGCATCTCCCAACCAGCAGCAGGAGGCCAAGAGCAGAGCAGGGCTGCCGAAGACATCTCTCAGAAACAGCCTCATTAGAAGACCAGAGCAGCCTTAATTATTCACATGTATAGCTCGTCTTGCAGGTGATCAATTCAGAGGGGGGGAAAAAAGATTTGGAAAATCAGGCATCCTCCACTAGCCGCTGAAAGAGGCTATAGGGGGGAAAAAAACCAGCCCAGGCATAAATAACAGAATAACAGAGTTGGAAGGGACCTTGGAGGTCTTCTAGACCAACCCCCTGCTCAAGTAGGAAACCTTAGACCATTTCAGACAAATCTCTTCCAAAAAAACCTCCAGTGATGGGGCACCCAGAATTTCTGGAGGCAAGCCGTTCCACTGGTTAATTGTCCTCACTGTCAGGAAGTTTCTCCTTAATTCCAGTTGCTTCTTTCCTTGATTAGTTTCCATCCGTTGCTTCTTTTCCTGCCTTCAGGGGCTTTGGGGAGTAGAGTAGAGTAGAGTGGAGTGGAGTGGAGTAGAGTAGAGTAGAGTAGAGTAGGATAGAATAGAGTAGAACAGAATTAGAATAGAATAGAATAAGAATAGAATAGAACTGAATCTTTATTGAGAATAGAATAGAATAAGTATAAGTATAAGAATAGAGTTGAGTAGAATAAGAATAGAATAGAATAGAATAGAATAGAACTGAATCTTTATTGATAATAGAATAAGTATAAGAATAGAGTAGAGTAGAGTAGAGTAGAGTAGAGTAGAGTAGAGTAGAGTAGAGTTGAGTAGAACTGAACTGAACTGAATTGAAAGGGACCTTGGAGGTCTTCTAGTCCAACCAATTGGACTTAATTCTCACTAACAGAGATGAAATGATAGAAGGGGAATAGGTTGACCCCGCTCTTCTTTGTGGCAGCCCCTTCCCTGAGGGTGGGAGGGGTTCTTCCTCCTTTTCTGGATCCGGCCCATGGAGTCTCACAGGAGCAAGGGAAGAGCCCCTGAGTTTGTGCAGAGGGCTTTATCCTGCCCCACCGCTAATGAAGAATAGCAATCCAATTTTTAAGGTTAGCTAAACGAGATGGGCTCGCCCAACAGTCCCACAAATGGCATCATGCCTTAGTTAGCAGAACGGGAAAGAGGGCAGAGAGGCCGAGAGATTCCTCTCCACACACATTATTTAGCTGAGCTGGATAAGGTTGGACCGTTACCCTTAGCATTAAGACCCCGACCCTTGACCCTCGTTTCCATCCCCTGTTCCAAGCACGGCCCATAAACCAACCAACCAACCAACTTCTTGAGGCTCAGAAGAAACCATGGCTTGCTTAACCCACTTAAGAAAGTCTAGGTCAGAGGTCTCCAAACTTGGCAACTTGAAGACTTGTGGACTTCAACTCCCAGAATTCTGCAGCCTTCAAGTTGCCAAGGTTGGGAACCCCTGTTCTAGGTCCTTGCAGGCAGCTACAGGGTGGGGAGGGGGTGACAGAGCCATCAAGGGCAAGAGGGGTTCAAGGCCTGCACCTCCCACTTCCTTCGCCCTGCCACGACTCCAGCTGTGAATATTTGCATGGCTAGGGCTAACTTTGGTGTGGGTTGGTTTTTGGTTTTTGTTTTTGTTCTTGCAAATCCTCTTTTATCTCCAGATATTATTTATTGGTCTGCTGCATCGCCACCCGCCCTCCCCTTCTCCCCTCCCCCCCTCCGGCCTGGCCCTCCACTCCCCCGACTGTGTTCCTTTTTCAGAAGAGCGCAGACGCGGGGGCTAGCCTGCCAGACGCCGATGGAATCATCCTCTTTCAACAGCATTAATTATCTCCAGCTTTCCATAACAAGCCGGGCTGGGGGGGGGATGGGGGGGACGGGAGGGGGGGCGCGGGGAGCGCTCTGACCCCTCTCGCATGTCAGCGGTGCAGGGAGTTTGAGAAGCAAAATGCCTTTTATTCTTTGCAGCCGCAGAGCAGAGTTGCCTTTGATCTACCTCTTAATTCGACCCCCCCCTCTATTTTATTGGGGGCAAACCATGTCATTGCTTTCATTATTCATGGTTTCTTTTTTTTCTCTCCCTTCATTCCTGCCAGACCCAGCCTGGAAGGGGAGAAAGGGACAGAGGGAAAGGGAGGACGCCAAGCACCCCCTTTTCTTGGCTTGTTTTTCTACTTTGGAGGGAGGGGATTTTGTCTCATTCTATATACTGCCTCTGAAGGTTCTGCAGATTATATCTTTTCTTCTTCTTCTTCTATATATATAAAAGGAAAATGCCCCTCACGCATCATCACAAAATCTCCAGAACTGTAAAGCCTACAAACTTGAAATTGGGCCCGTAGGTTCCTCTTGGCTTCTAGCGGCTCACTAAGAAAGGATTTTCCCAAATGACCATCAGAGCTATTAGTATTTCCTATATTATTATTATTATTATTATTATTATACTACACAAAAATGACAGTATACACAGCAGACGAGATAACCATGCTGGGTTTCGCATCACCAATCACTAGTCGAACTCTTCCCAAGTGTTTAGGGCTGCGTGATGTATTGGCGGATTATGCAAGCAGATCCCAGTAAGGTGGCCTTCTGCAGCTGGCCCATGGTGGTCTTGTCAGCACCAATTGTTTTCAAGTGCTTGCCTAGGTCTTTAGCACAGCAGCACCCAGTGTGCCAAGTACCACTGGATCCACCTGCACTGGTTTATGCCAGAGTCTCTGCGGTTCGATTCTCAAGTCCTGATATCTGGTGGCTTCTTCAAGTTGTTTATTATTATTATCATCATCATCATCATCATTGTTATCATCATCATTGTTATCATTATTATTATTATCACGCTCTGATGCTAAGGAGTTCTACTCCCCACCTGAAAAGAAATCTGTTCCAAATACAAAACACAAGCAGAGGAGAGAAGTTTCAGTTTCAGTTTCACAGCAGCACAAGCAGCTTTAGTACAGAACAGTTGAGCTAAGCCACTCCCAGGCTCCTTG
The DNA here is from genome assembly GCA_023653725.1 of Bungarus multicinctus. Taxonomy (NCBI): domain Eukaryota; kingdom Metazoa; phylum Chordata; class Lepidosauria; order Squamata; family Elapidae; genus Bungarus; species Bungarus multicinctus. The sequence continues at coordinate 186,024,947 of CM042836.1, read as the reverse complement.
CTGTCTCCTTGCTCACACAGCAAATACTGTTTCAGTTTCCAAACAGCCCTCAACTCTCTCACACATTGACAGGACGCTAGCCAGATGAATATCGATGGATGCTGGTAGGCAGAGGCAGAAATTCCCCCCCAAAAGCCCCACCACATAGTTTCGTAGTGAAGCACGGGTATTGAGCTAATATAGGTTTTTCAGAAAAGACTGGACAGCCACTTGTCTCAAATTGTGCAGTCTCTCCTCAGGGGGTTGGACTAGAAAACCTCCAAGGGCCCTTCCAGCTCTATTCTGATTGATTGATTGATTGAATAGCTCTGTTGATGAATCTAATTCCTTGGGGGTCACCTCTGCCTTTCTACCGAACCTTTCAAACTTTTGAGACTCCTTCCTCCATCCCCAAACTGCCTTACCCGTTTGTTTCTCTTCTCCTTCAATAAATATCTTAATGAGAAATGTAAAGGGGCCCCTGCATCTTTGCCCTGTAAGCAATGGTAAACCGCTTCTTGAAAAATAAAAGGGTGGGTGTGTTTGGGTGCTAAAGGAGAACAACACCAATGTTGAAAAGATTTCTTTAATTTTAAATTAAAGTTCAGGATTAAAGGCACCAGGGGCCTCCTCCACTCCCAAGAGGTTAGCCTGTAATCTTCTTTTGGACGGCTAAAATTAGAATTTAAATATGCCCACACGGCCACAAGCTTCGGGGCTAAAGTCTAACCTCAAAGTTTACATGAAATTGGGACTTTTTTGGCCTCTGCCCCTATTTCAAAAGCATTGTTCAAGTTTTGTGGAAAAGATGCACAGTATGACTGGGTGGTAAACTCCTGATTTTGTTGGAATTTATTGGCAACATGGGCTCGGATATCTGCAGTCATTCTGAACATAAAACACACGTCAGTTCCTTGACGGAAAAGATTTTGGCTAGTATGACTTCTCAGAGTATCCTTTTTCATAACCAATCATCTAAGCAACTAGAAGATTGTCGCTTCCTCTATGGTGGATTGGCTGATGATTTACTGCCTAATTAGGAATTCTTTCAATACTGTGATGTAAAGAATAACAACATCAGAATCAGTGAAACCAAAATCACTAGAACAGCTTGTGAAGTTGTGGCTGCTCCATCACTGGAGGTTTTTAAGAAGAGATTGGACAGCCACCTGTTTGAAATAATGTAAGGTTTGAGCAGGAGGCTGGACTAGAAGACTTCCAAAAATCTCTTCCAACTCTATTGTTCTATGTTCTAACATTAACGCCCACTTTTGGAAGAAGCAACCAATTGCAACCAATTGGGGACCACATAAGTTGATTCAAACTATAAGCAATATTTATGGGCACTTCAAATGGGCAACTTTTTCAGCCTCTTCTTTCAAGGTTGGCCTCCAATTTTAGCGAAAGGAAGTTTTTTGGCTCATCAAATTCTTTTGTTGAAGGGGGAGGAAAGGGGGTTGTTAATTCAGAGGTGAATAGGGAAGAACAGATTCAGAGCATGGGTGATTAAGCACATGATTCCTAATTGTCTGGGATCAAATCAGCTAGGAAAATTACACCTCTGGTTACTATTTTTAATAGTAGTAACAAAATAGCTGCTAATTAGATAACAAACAGACAACTCAAAAGGCAAGGGGATAGGAAGAGGCTGGGCATATATTTGACTTTGATACTGCTAGTTCTGTGCCTAAAGTTAATCCCACATCAAGTAAGAGCACACTTGAAAATATTCTGCATTTCACATCTACGGCAGGAAGGATTTGGTGCCAGGATTAAGGATGGTGCTTTGAACTCACGCTGGCCCCAATGCCACCAAGGGGTACTATTATGGGCTGTTTTCCTGGAGGCTCCTCATAATTTGAGATGTCATGCACACACACCCTCTCTTTTCAGCTCAAATTCAGTGGACCCAGGTTGATAAAAATTCTATATTTTAACCAGTGCAAAGGAATAGTGTCCGTTTTGATTTAAGTAAACTGTTGTGCCATGTGTTCTTTTCATGATCTTTTCATGATCATGATCTTAACCGTCTCTGCCTGTGTTTCACCACCACTTATTAAAAAAATGCCCTTCCTCTCCAATACATTTTTTAAAAACTAAGTTCATAGCTATTTCAGCTGATGAATGCTCGCAGATTTACAACTATTGTTCATGCAAGTACTATATTAGATATAAATCAATACCGTAAAGAACCATTTGCTAAAAATACCCATACCCAGTTTACTTTCAGATTATATTAATAACTGTTTGAACCTTATACCCTGTAACCAAAGTCCTCTGGTCAAAATAAACCCAACTGAGACCAGACTCAAATTAATTAAATATGAAATAGAGCCAGACTGCCCAAACCCAGGGGTCTCACTCCCAGGTATGCCCAGCAAACCCTGATACACTAGGTTTATAACTAGGTTTGCAAACAAATGCATTTCATCCAGGCTTTATGTTTTTAAATGTGGACTTAAACCATCTCCCCTATGAATTGCTCCTAGCACTGACCATACTCTCCCCCCCACACCCTAAAAAAGGCTCACCAGAGATCTTGCACCAATAGTCACAAATCATTGCAGCTTTAAAAGGGAAGCATTTGCAAAATAGAACACAACGCACTCTGTACCGAAGGAAAGACTCACAATGTCAAGTACACCAGTGGGTTTAAAGGTGGACCCTTTTCACATCAGGCAATCCCCCAATGCAAGGACTACATCAAACCAAATGGGAAATGATTCCTCTCGCCTGGCCTACCCTGTCCGCTTTTTAGGGGTATTTTTCTTTGCAATTGTCATCTCCTCCCCCAGATAGCCAACCTGGGGACCCTGGTTTGGGGATAGCTGTTTATGAAAGAATCTCCTGATGTCAGAATGCAACTCAAACTTAAAAAACAACACTCCGAAAGGGGGCCGTTAAAGCAGGAGCCATTGATTTCTGCACAGCACTGGCTGGACTCATTAATTCTAGAGAGTCCTGCAAACAGATTCCTGCACAGCTTCCTAATTGCAACGTGGAACAAACCTAGAGATCCGGCGTTGGGAAATTTCCCCTCACAGCCAAGCAATAAGTGGCATTGCATGCAATCGGTTTACGGTAAGAACGTTAAACTCCTAATTTTTCATCCTGGGTTCTGCCCCTCAAAATCTCCCATTTGTAGCTATGCCACTTGCAGAGAGGAGAACCAATGGAGTCCAATTAACTGCCACCGCCTCACCTTATCTTATTTCTCAAAAGTGGTTTGTCCACATCTTATGACGGTCCGTGTCCACTTAATTAGTGGGCTAATACATTATACATGTTTTTTGGAGGGGGTCTCATTTAAGGGCATAGAAAATGCCCACCATTTACATCGGCAAAGAGGGCAACTCACTCTGCTAACACAGTGTCTGCAGCCTTCCCAAATGCAGTGAGCAAAAATCATTTTCCGCATCGAAGACCAGGTGGCTTCAAGTGTCGTGACGGAATTCTGATCGGTTGAGCAAGTGCCAAACCACCACTGCAACCCGGTTTGATAGCAACAATTACAGACCGGGGCAGGGTGTGGGAAGAAAATCATTTTGCTTTTCAGCAAAGACTAATAAACAGTGACAACACCAAGTCTGTTCTCATTAAGCATGTTGAAAGGTGTCGTTGCCACATGCAATGTGAAATGGTTCAGAGGGGGCTCCAAGTCAAAATATTAAACAACGGCTTTTATATATTTGTAGCTCAGGACTGAATGGGAGGGGCCTTGGTGCCCTCTGAGCTTGGCTCTTTGCCTGCAGATGTTTCACTGCCCGACAAGGTAACATCATCAGAGCAGAACGCATCTCCTCCAATGGCCAACGTTTAGAGAAGCAGGGATTAACCCCAGACAAGCAAGCAGAAAACAATGCCCTGACCAAGGGAACACCAAGGGCAAAGCCACCACCAATACTCGTAGGGCAAAATACTGTATATAAACGGGGAGAGAACCTCACATTCACCAGCACTGATGATGTTACCTAGTTGGGTAATGAAACATCTGCAAGAAAACAACCAGGGAGGGAGTTTAAGACAATGCTCTCCAATCTCTGGAAGATGGACCAGCTGAGGGGATGAATCTAGAAGGACAATCTGATTGCCTTAATCCACCAGTTTCTGCCAGTGCAGTGCAGGACCCTAATGGAAAGCTACATACCTGCTAAACAGAACCACAACAGAGCGCGCACAAAATCCTGTCACTAGCAACTTAGCAATGAGCACATAAGCACCCTTTGGCAAGCATGCCACTTCCTTCAAGGGATTTGAAAGCTAGATGTTTATCCCTTGTATTTTACAATGAGAGAGAGAGAGAGAGAGAAAGGGAGAGAGAGAGTGCATCAAACATTTTTTTTGGAAAGAGAAACGGCAGATTCTTGCTTCAGCCAAGGGGAATATCCCCAAAGCTGTGTCCTTCAGACACAAATGCCAATACAGAACCCAATCTGGCTCCATTTGCCCGTGTGGCACCAAGAACGAGGCCTTCGCATCTGGCAGCAAAGAGATTAGAGCTGGTATCAGATTCTCTCCTGCTTGCCAGGGCTCTAGATGATGATTTATTAGGTTTGATTTCATGTCCTTTAAACCTATAACGTGTCGAATAAAGTTGTGGGATTACGGTGGCAGATCCGTTTCACTGGGGCCCCGTTAATCCACCATTCGTTTCCACCCAGCAAACCTCCACCCTCTCTCTGCAAAGTCACACTGGCACCTCAGCTGTGATGTCCCCCAAACATCACATGAACATTACTAAAATCTCTCTCCCCCCCTTCCCCAGTTCGGTGAAGTCAGCTAGAATGGACATAAAAGGGGGTGGGAAGAGTAGATCTTGTGAGCTGGTACAGATCAATAACCAATCGAGGTTCTATTTAGGAGCCAGAAAATCTTTGGGGCATCGGTGCCATGCACCCATCTTCTGCATCCTTCCTTTTAACCCCTCTGCAGATTTCAGTCTTGGGGGGGGGGGTCTTGGCATCATTCATGCCCATCTACTAGCCCCTTTTTCCTTCAGATGGCTGTATGTGGCTGGCATTCCTCCTGACAACAGTCCCCACCTCATGAGTTCAAACTTTTAATTACATTTCATTATCATTCTTGACGGCTGTCAATCAGCCCTTGACAATTGGGGAGGGGGAGGGGATAATCTGTCAAGCAGGATTAAAGGAGGCCTTCAAGATGGGGGAGGAAGACAATAGGGTGCCTTCAGAATGGTTAAGCTCCTCTTGTCATTTCATTGCTCCCTCAAAATACTTTTGATTTAACAAGAAGCTGGGGCTTGTATCGGAAACACGCTTCTTTCCAATCTGATGTAAGCAGCAGCTTAAAGAGTTTGCCAGCCTGTCCAGGCACCAATTTTCAGGCAGGTCCTTCCAGATTTGCACCCTGAAATTTTCTTCATCCTTGACCCAAATTCTCAGTTTTCCACAAGGATTCCAGGTTGCCTGTTTTACACCAAAGAAGGTGCAAAACCAAACAGGAGAGATTCTGCCACCCTGCTACCTCCCCAGCTCTCCTCTCTGTGCAAATTTCCTCTCCTTCATTCCCCTTGGCTAGCTGTCGTAAAAGGCCTTCACCTTCCTCCCGTGACCTTAAAAATAAAGCCAAATCTCTAAGCAGCAGATTTAGCTTCCTTTGGGCTTCCCTTCCCCTTGGTGAGGCAACAGCAGCCCAACCAATCACGGTGACGACCAAATCTCTCCCTTCCCACTGCAGTAGACCAAACAACCCCTGGTGTCTTAAATGCACACTCACACACAGAGAGAAAGGAAAACAAATTCTCTCTGAAATGAACAAGCAACTCTGGGGCAGACAGTTTTCCAGCAGTGAGGAATTGAATTCCTTCTCCTATCAGCAGCCAAGAAAATTCAAAAGGAACCATCGACAATGATTGTGCTTCTTTCAGTAGAAATATAAATGCCATAACACTAGTAAGTACTAGCAGGGGGGAGGAGGAGTGGGGGGGAGGAAGGAGGAAAAGGAAGAGGAGGAGAAGGGAAAGGAGGAAGAAGAAAAGAAGAGGAAGGAGGAGGAGGAGGAAAAAATTTGCGCAGAAGGAGTGATCTCTTTCTCCCTCTCTGCCTTCAAAGTCCACTTTCTTGTTAACCAATTCAGTTCTTCTTTGTGTAAAGGCTTTTAACACAGGGGTGTTTCCCTGACACGCATTCAAGGAATGGACTGTAAATCATGGTTGCCTATCAACCAGGGTTTCCTAAAAGGCCATCATCATCATCATTAGAACAAGATCCCCTTTGAACCAATCGCATCCCTCCCTCCCTCCCTCTGCAGCTCTAGAGCAGTAAAAGTGCCAGAGATGATATAACATGCATATTTAACCTTCCAGAGTCACGGATGTTTTTAATCATGAGCTGGTATTTCTTGCATTCCTGCCAACAAGAAGGGTGTATAATAAGCCATTATGGGGGCTTTTATTGGACCTCTGGAATCGGGCAGGAGGGTTTTGAAACATGCATGGCGCAATTGGGCCCAGGGAGCCATTAACACAGGGGAGGAGATACATATTTATTGATGGGGAGTGGAGGGGGTGGCAGACAGGACTGTACCTAGAGCTGAACCACAGGTGCACTGAACACTCAGAAGTGAGACCTGAACCCAGATCAAGGCAATGTGGCCTAATTAGTGCGGCCAAGGCTCATTTCTCCAGAAACTCCCAAAGACAGCAAAACAGGGATGGGATTCTACAGGTTCGCACCTATTCGCTAGAACCGGTTGTTAACCTTCTAAGCAGTTTGGAGAACTGGTTGTTAGAAGAAATTATTGGGCTAATCCTGTAAGGAAGGCAGGAAGGAAACATTCTGGTGTTGCTTACAGAAACTGCCTCCCCGTTAACCCTTATTGCATTCTTGGCAGGACTAGACTTCCTGTTTCAGGAACTTCTCTGGAGTTTTTTTCCCCCTCCTTTGCTGGTACTTTGCTTGTGTGGAGTGACTACTCAAAGTTGCAAGGGCACTGAAAAAATTGACTTATGACCATTTTTCACACTTATGACTGTTGCAGCATCCCCACAGTCACGAGAGGCCAGGCGAGGAGATGCGTGCCTCAATGTGAGTGATATTGAGTTGGCCACACCCAGCCTATAACATGACACCAAGCCACGCCCACCAACTAAGCCACACCCACAGAACCGGTTGTTAAAAAATTTGAATCCCACCCCTGGAGCAAAACTCCAACAAGGTTAGACCAAGAAAAAGAAAGAGAGAGAGAGAAAACCCTTGCATCTCATTTTGCTTTGAAGGGGATTTAAAATGATCTTAAGTCCTTTGCTCTTCCTTTTCTGTTCAGGAGTATCACTTGGTGGCCATTTTTGGAGGGTCTCAGACTTTGGGGGCCCTGGTCTTAATGAGGGCCCTGCTAAGGAGCCTCCCCTGACGGATAAAACACAAAAGTTCCCCAATTTTCATCCAGCGCAAGTAAAGAACAGCCTGTAAAAAAAATAGCTGCAGTACACCTTTGTTTCCGCAGCTATTGCAGGGTGGGAAAATAAGAAAAAAATAGCATTTTTTAAAAAGTGCAGATTTGTACTGTACATGTCCACCTCCCCACCCCATTACGAGTGGCCCAGCAATTGCCATGTGCACAAAGTACCAGGTAATTGAGCTCCCTCAACTTAAAAAAAAAGCACCTTTGCCCCCTCCCAAAAAGCATGCAATTGCTAATTTAATTAGGTCAAGCCAGTCCCTCCCTCCCTCTTTCTCCAGGGAAAAGGAGAACTTCCATTCAGGTGGAGAACATGGTGCAGCTCGAAGCCTCGGTGGCGGCTGGGAGCTCTCGTGTTTTGCAGAACCGAGCTTCCTCTAACTTACGACACAGGTAGTCCTCGAATTAGGGTTAACCGCAATGGAGCCCAATATTTCTGTTGCTAAGGGAGACATTTGTTAGGTGAGTTTTGTCCCGTTTTATGACCTTTCTTGCCACCGTTGTTCAGGGAATCACTACGTTTGTGAAGTAAATCTGGCTCCCCCTTTGGCTTGGCTTGTCGAAAGGTGATCACAACTCTATGACACCACAACTGTCACAACTGTCAATGGACAAGCGCCTCGATTTTGATCACGTGAGCAGGGGAATGCTGCCATGGTCATAAGGGTGAAAACAGTCACAAGTCGCTTGTTTCGGTGCCATTCAGAGGTGGCCTTCAGCCGGTTCTGACCAATTCTGGAGAACCGGTAGCGGAAATTGTGAGTAGTTTGGAGAACCTGCCAACCCCATCTCTTCTCCGCCTCCCATTGAGTCCCAGCTGATCGGCTGGGTCTCCTTTGGTTGCCCTGCCCAGGAGAACGGAGCTGGAAAGCAGGTTAGTGGGGTGGGGAGGGAAGGGGGATTTTGCAGTATATCCTTCCCCTGCCACGCCCATCAAGCCAAGCCAAGCCCACCAAGCCATGCCTGTAGTAAAAAAAATTGAATCCCACCACTGCCACTGTAACTTTAGACAGTCACTAAATGAACTGTCGTAAGTTGAGGGTTGCCTGTATGTCTTTTCTGGACAGGCGAGGCAGGCAGCCTGGCGTGGATCCTTCTCTGGCCTGACCTCTTCTAATCAATCTGGCCCATCTATGCCCCACTCGTTTTGCCCAATTGTGGCCCAATTCGCCCTCTCTGGCAGCCCTGCCAGGATAGTCAAATGCCATCCCTTCTCTCCCCCTCCCTCCCTCACCTATAAATACGCAGAGTTCATCCATTAATCCGCATTTCCCCACCGGCGAGTCAATCAGGACGCATAACCGGCCTTCCAACAATTAGCCGGCGCTCTTATCTCTTAAGCAGGAATCATGGATTTCCCAACCGATGGATCAAACTGCCTGATTGGGGACGGGGGGCCCAGCGGTGGTTTTGTTTTGTTTTTAAAGACGCCCCATCGATTTCATTCGGGAGGCCACGATTCCGCCCTGGCCACGTGCGTTTTTGCGCCCGACGATGAAGAAACAACAATCCGTTAAATCATCGGCCATCTTCCCCACGCCCTCCACTGCCCCCCCCCTCCCTCCCTCCCTCCCCAGCCTTCGGTACAATGAGACGCTCTTATTGAGTGGGTCAGATGTTCTCCTGATTAAAAATTGATCCATTTCAAAATCTAATCAAGAGAATAGGATTCTTTCATATGTTATCAAGGGGGCTCTGCTGACAACCATGGGAAGCAAATAAATAAATAAATAGAAGCCCGTACAAGATCCACACGCACCCAAAAAAGGGGGGAAGGGAAGCACCCCCTTATTAACCCCTGGATTTCGTTGACCCAGTGAACTTCAGCCGGAGATTGACAAGGGGAAATTATTCGCCAGCCAAGAACGGGTGCTTTGAGTGCAGCCTTTGCAGGCTAAGGCCGAAATCTCAGATGCCTTCTGGTACATGTCATATCAGAAGTACGAATATGTTAGCTTAGCTCAGCCTGGATAGAGCAATATTTCCCAACCTTAGCAACTTTAAGATGGGTGGACTTCAACTCCCAGAATCCCCCAGCCAGCCGTCTTAAAGTGGCCAAGGTTGGAAAGCACAGGCCTTAAACCTTCTGCTCTTGTTCCCGGCAACAGATCTAGTAACAAGAGGGTTCAAACTTAGCCTCTTGTGCAACTTCTGTGTAAAGGCAAAAGCTCCTTAGCTCCTGGGGCTTTCTTGGAAGCAAGGCATCCTTAGCTGACCCCTGTCTTCCCCCTAGAAGTCCGGGCAACTTCTCAGATGGTCCTATGAGCCCTGGGAGGTAAGAGGGATTTACTGAGCCTTTTCAGGGATCAGCCAAGTGCCACCTGCACACCCAGATCAGAGGAAATCCAAGACCTCCAACCAGAAGCAAATAGAAAATACAAATCAGGTTGGATGGGAACCGAAACAGAGCCTGAACTGGGTTGGAGCAGCACAGAATTATAATTTTTCAGTCCCTTCTAAGCAAGCATCCATCCTCGGTTCTTTCCTCTCCATCCCCCCCTCCCCCCCCCCTCCCAATTTGATTCATTTCAACAGCCTCTTTGAGAAAAGAAAGGCTAGCGTCTTACGGTTGCTAAAACACCAGGAGTCAGAAAGTCTGGCTGATTTAATGCAGGACGCCCAGAAATCTATCAATACCCATCCAATATTCCTTCATTTAGAGTCTGGCAGGTTCTTCTGCTGCCCGCTGCCCACCCCGCCCCTCCTGCCTTCCCCTACCAGCGCCCCAACCTTTGCAGAAAGAGCCGTTGGGCCAGGCTCTTTTGAAGGGAACTCCAAATTTATTCCGCTCTGGGGAGACAGCCCAGCAATGCACTCCAGGCACTCCATGGTTCGGGGGGGGGGGGGGAAGCGTCCATCTCATGGACCAGTTCTGCCACAACCAGAAGACCCTGCTTCAAAGATTGGGGTCAGAGTTCAGCTGGAGGCCTGAAGTGGTGACACACTGGGACCCCTTTGGTGAGAACCAACCCTAACCTTTGGGCCCAAGCGCTGCCTTGGCAATGCACCACCCCAGAGGTTCTCTTTCACCCTGTCCACTGAGGATTATGCCTAGAAAGGGACGAAGGCTCGAAACACAGATCCAAAGTTCCTGTCTTGGACCCCAAACGAACGCTGAGCAGCCCGCTCTCTTTCAGACAGGTCTGGGATGCAAATGGGAAAGCCTGGCTTGTTGATAACCCCCCCGCCGTGGGTGGCCACCTGAGCTACAAAGAGGAGGCAGCAAGCAAATGAAGGAGGTGCCTTTATATTAAAGCAAACCCTGGTTGGTTGGTAGGTCTCAGCGAGGCCTTTGCAAAACCTCCTGCTTTTGATGCAAGTCAGGTGTGTTAAAGGCCCTTCTCCCCTCTCCCCAAATCTCTTTTCCGCTTGCATAGAGAGTGCTATCATAAGCCTGTTTTCTTTTGAAGTGCAACATCTGTAGCCTGCCGAGTAGCTCAAGAGGAGCAACGGAGGCCTTCCCACCTACTACAAAGCAAGAGGAGAAGCAGTTCATTAGCCAGAGAAGCCGTCAGAGACCATTTTATCAACTTGGCGCATTCCAGCACCCCGATTCCTCTGGTGCCATTCTTTGGCACCCTGACAGATCCTTTCCCCCCCCCCCAGAAGAGCGGACAGGGAAATACAATTTTTAAAGAGGTGGGGGAGCAGAGTTCCCCTCCTTCAAAGCATGGGGACCCCCGACAATGCCAAAAGCAAAGTTTCTGAGAGTCTTTGCATTGTTAACCTAAGGCAGGGCTTCTCAATCTCGCTTATTTTAAGATGTGCGGACTTCAACTCCAGAATTATACCAGGCAAGAAAGAGTAGGTGTAAATAAAGGCCACTTCTGTGCCTGTTTAGACAAAGGCACAGGTGGGGATCTCTGGGGGCAATCCAGTTTTTGGAACTGAGCAGATTTAAAAGTATTATTGTTGTTATTTCTAATCTGGGCTTGAAGCACCTGCCTTGCAAGCAAGCAGTCCTCCCTCCAGCTTTACAATGAGCTATCCATGGTCCTGACGAAACATTTCCTCAGCGGTTGTGGGGAGACGTATCTCTGAGAATAAATGCTCCAATACGCCACTGTCTATAGAACAAAAGAGCTGAATATAATCCTACTTAAAAAGCCTGGTGATGCTAGCCATAATCACGGCACGTAAGGGCAGTGAGTTCCTTCAGGAAGCCATTTAACATTTCAGTTATTGTTCTTTTCCAGTTGGGGTGGTTACGTTTTCAGAACCCCTCACTGATGGCAAGGAAAGTCAGCTTAATACAAACCCACAACCCCAGTCTGTATTCCTTCTAGACACTCGCATATCCCCATAATCAGGTCTGTTTGATGGAATCTTTTGACTAGGCTTTCTTTTATTCCCCCGACAGCCAACAAATTCCTGCAGCTCTTGGGGAAATAAAAGGAACTAATTAAGTAATTGCAATTAATTCAGGAAAGAACTTTGACACCATGAAAAAAGGTGTTAGGGATGAATCCTCTCCAAAATAACAATAAATGTGTACATAAATATAACTTTCTAGCCTGTAACTCAAGTATTTTTTTTTCAACCTTCAAGCTGTTCAGACATATGGAGAAATCTGCAGCTCTTCTTTATTTTCACACCTGTTATGGGCATAGCAAGAGTATTTGGGAAGATGTCCCTCAAAACACATTCACACAACCAGGTTGTGTCTCAGAAACCAAGAGGGGGTTTCAACAAGCTTTGCGCTCACTGCCCAACTTGGCCATTCTGCACAGACCGGATGGACATTGTGACAGCCCAGCCTGCCAGTTTGACAATTTAATATTGTTCCTGGTAAATGTCAACGACCTGTTTTTCCTGTCACTGTCTAATGAAAATATCACACCAATTTGGATCCCGAAGAAGAGAGTGGGGTTTTGCTCCTGGATAAAAACCAGATATGCTTACATGAGTGTGTCGGATGACAAGGAAGATAGCCCTAACTCGATCGAGGTAAAAGAACAGCGTTTTGAGAAGGATATTCCTCCAAAGCTGGGGAACACAGGTAGGCAGATGCAGAGAGATGGCTACAAAACTTTCTTTGGCGTTACTGCATTGAAGGTTCACTGAAGGCTTTGACAAGGCCTAACTATCTATGTATCCATGCATCAAGCTAGCTGCAATGTTCAGGCTGAACAAGATGATTTAATGCGTTTTAAACTGTGGGGAACTCTCGGGGTGATTGTGTTGTGGGTTATGGATTGTGAGGTGGCCAGATGGTACTTGGTCACCAAAGGTACCACGCCCTCCCCTAGGCCAAGGTTTCAGGTTTACTTCTGAGAATTTTAATACAGCTCAGCATACAATTCAAAAATCAAGACAGAATCATGTTAAGAAAATATCAGCCTGTTGGGGGAGAACCAGGCCAAGAGAGAGAGACCCCAAAGGTTTTCAGGTGATGCTGCTCAGGGCTCTTCTTTAGCTGATCTCAAGATGAGAAGCAAATGGAGTGCCAGTTCTTGGACTGGCACCAGGAAAACCTAGCCTCAGGTGTACCATCGGCTGTCAAAACTCCCTGAGTGACTCTGGGACAACCTACTTCACTAGGCATGTGGTGGAGCAAAGACAGAGAAAGCATCTTGTACACCAGGGATGTCCAACCTTGGAATTTTAAAACTTGTGGACTTCAACTTCCAGAAGTCCCTGGCCAGAATTCTGGGAGTTGAACTCCACAAGTCAAGGTTGGACACTCCTCTTGTAGACTGCCTTAAAGTCCCAAATGAAAGGCAGGAAATAACTTATCAATATTTACACACTAATTGTGATCTGCCCAGAATGCTGGTTTTGAGATGGGCAGCCATGAAGAATTTGAAAGAAAAATATGTAAAATGATCTTTTAAAAATGGCAGTCTTGATGATCAGAAACAAAACTTCGCTGCCTCTTTGACAACATGGAGCAGGAAGCTGTCCCTATAATAGCAGCCTTCTCCCAAATCTGCTGCCCTCCAGATGTTCTGGGGACTACAATTCCCATAATTCCTAGGCACGTTGGCAATGGAATTCTGGGAGCTGGTTGCCTAACATATCTAGAGGCTGGGGGAAGGATTTCACCGATGCTGTTAAAATGATGAATTCCAGTCTTGCCTGATCCCCAAATTTCCTTCCTTACTTCTCCATCAGCAATTCTCCCTAGAGGTCTGCAAACGATGCTTGAAGAAAAGGCGAGTTATCCACAATCACACAGAGAGACCCACAATTTAGGAAAAAAATCACATACCATTAAAAGCCTCTCCCCGAAGGCTTTGCTAATCAAACAGCCAAATCTTTCATAAGCAACCAATCCCGGGTGAGCAATTAAATATTTCCCCTTTTAAAACATTCACTGCAGCATCGGGATTGAGCTGCCACCCCTCCCCATTCCTTCTCCTCCAAGCCCCCCTCAAAAAACTGTGCTAAATTCATTTGATAAATTAATTGGGGGAGGGAAGAGAAGATGGGGAGGGTTTTTTTTAAAAAATCCAACTTTGTTCTTTTTTTCTTTCTTTTTTTAATTACAGAATCCACAATGCCTGAATAATGTTTAATAAGAACTATGCAAAATTCCTAACAGCATTACAACACCACACAAAAGAATTAACCTGCTTACTGTGAAAAGCTGCATATTTAATTAAGAACAGAGAGTTCAAAACTACCCAGAGACTTCCAAAGTACTTTTGCCGGAGGGGGCAAATTACAAGCTTCCAGGCTGCTAACAGCATTCTGGCACACGGCCGTCCCCGATAGACCCCATTAAGTGACAACGGACGGAAGTCATCAGCTGCCTTTCAACAGGCAAACAGGAAAGGAAGCTCACACGTGGGGCAGCTGGGAAGAAGGGAGGGGGGAAACAGCCCCCTTGTTGATAGAAGCAATAATTAAAGAATAATGTTAATTAACTGCTTTTTATAGGAATAAAAAGTACGGCAGCAGGGGAGATGGCATCAGCCACTGTGTGCTGCCAAGGAAAATTGCAAGCTGTCCCCCCCTTTCCGCCTTTGTGAAAACAGCCCCTCCGAATTGACACAGTGCAGGTTTTGCTAATCAGTTATTTACTGCAGAAGGATTACAATAGAAGAAATCTAATTATTGGGGAGGGGGGAGGAATGAGGGGAGGAAGAAGAGGAGGAGGAGGAAGAGCGTTGTCTCTGTGAAGAGGTGTATCGGCTTAGCCCCCTTGCAGCCTGCAGAGGGACCCAATCCACATCTGGAACGGTCACTAAACAAACCACTGTAAGTCAAGGATTACCTCTAGTTCAGTATTTTGGTTCAGGCATGCTATGAAATGAGGGGTCCTTGGTGCTCTCTGAGCTTGGTTTTTTCCTTGCAGACGTTTCATTACCAAGCTAGGTAACATCATCAGGGCTGCACCAAGTTTAGATTAGATTAGGTTCAACTTTATTGTCATTGCACATGAACACAGGCAACAAAATGCAATTTGCATCTAACCCGAAGTGCAAAACAGCAATGAAATATAAATATGTATAGACAAATATACAGAACATATAACTATATATGGATATGCAGAATATCTATGAATATACAGAATATATATCTATGAAAGAAATATATACGACTGTATTTGTACTCAAATCCCTCAAGGATCCCTCATTTGAGTGCTGAACTACAAAAATTCTCCTTTTAGTGATGCTATGAAGGACCTCATAATTTGCAGCACTAGCCTGGGTAAAATAAGAGGCCGTGGTTTGACTTCATCAAGGTCAGGCTCACACGAGGTCAGCTGGAGGTGATTTGAGGCACCAATCAGAAGGAATGTTCACCTAGGCGGTGGGTGAGCTAAGAACTGTGAAGTAGAAGGGTCTACACACAAGTAGCATTTCCTGGTTTCATTTCTGGTTTTGCACTGCTGTTGTATGGCTCAAGGGCTGGTCTCTTTTCCCACTCTGGATAACCAAAGCTAAGTGGCCTCAGTTGGCCTTATCTGTAGCAATGGGCTCGTGCCCAGAAAGAGGGAGGACAGCTTGCCTAACTAGAGTCTGGAAGTGGGAAGCTAGTTCAGGAAGGTTCAGGAAGAAGGAAAAGTCAAAGACCAACATGCACCTTTTCCCACGCAATAAGCCCGCCTATCGCCATGCTGGCTGGGGAATTCTGGGAGTTGAAGTCCACCCATCTTCAAATAGCCATGCTTGAGGAAGACTGCATTAGGGTATCATATTTACACAGGCCATCGCTTGGTTATTTACCTTTTTTTTATATTTTTTTAGGAATCGGTGTGACAGAAGTGCTGGCAAGCCCCCGCCGTGTCTAGCAATTAATATTAAAGCAGCCCCTGCATTTGCTGTGAGTCAGTTAAACTGCAGCGAAATCGATACGCCAGAGTCCTCTTGGTGCTTTGGGGAAATCATTAAATGTTACACCAAACGAGTAAAAACACACAGACAACAAAACCCAATAATTATCCAGCGAAGCAGTATTAAAAACGGCACTGCTTTGTCAACTAAGAAACAAAGAAATGATTATTTAGCGGGGATCTTTGGCGCATCGGAGCTACACATGCAAACACGTAATGCGGTATAAAACATCTTCTAGCTGAGATATGTGGGGGCAAATCCTTCATATTATTTATATATACATATATATATATGTGTAAGGTTTTTAAGCTGATAATTTTTAAATAATAAATAAGGGAGACTAGTATAGATCTAATATATATATATATATATATACTCCCTTAGAGTATATATATATATATATATACACACACAGACACGCATATACATACATACATACATATTCACTTATATGATTTAAGCAAACTTTGGGTTGCAGGATCATCTTTATGAGAGTTTTTGCAGCCTCCCCTTTATTAGCCTTGAGGGCTAGCAACTTGATAGTTTCAGCGTCAACAAAAATGAGGAGGATGAAATGTTCAGCACAAAAGAAAATTCCGCACTCATAATCTGCAAGTATACAGACTACAGAAAGCTTTGTCATATCCAGAAAGGGGTGAGGGGGGGCAGGGAGTAGGATATGAATGTTGGTGAGAGAAAAGATTGGTGTACAGTCAGAAATCTCAGCTGAAAAAGACAAGCCTTCTCCTGTCCTTTGATTCGTTTTGCAACAAGCAACGATCAGAGGAGCATAACACCGTGGGCAAAACAAATATCGTGTTCTGCAACCAACAAGAAGGGGAAAAACAGTTTAAAAAACAAAATAAGCACAAAAGTAACCCACCAGGAGAATTTCCTGGGAGATTAAAAGCTAAATGTTATGGAAAAGCATCGTTCTGACTAAAAGTTTCATCGTTCTCCATACAAAGTCAACCCTCCCAAAGCTGGTGAGTTTATTTACATATCCCAAAGACCTCAATCATCAGGTCTGTTTTAAAAATAATGTACTATGATTAGCAAGCCTTCCCCCTTAGAGGAGGCTCTGGAGCTCTCCATCCACCCACCCACCCCTTTCTCTGCCAATGTTATGATTATAGATGAAAAACAGAGATCAGTCATGCAGTTTAATCAGTTAATACTTATTTTCAGCTCACAGCCACCACCCACCCAAGGGATTCCTGGCAGCTAACAATATATTTAGTAAGAACAGCAAAAACGAAAGGAGAGGGGAATAATAGAAGAGCTGAAATTTATATAAATTCCCTGACACCATGCAAATTATCATTTTTGAAAAAGCATGTTATTTTGGTATTCAAGTATAATTATTTCAGTACAATACTCCCACAGTTGTCCGGGTAGGAGACAGAGATTCAGCTGGGTGAGAAAGGGATAAATTGGGGACTTTCTAGATTTGCATGAAGGCCCATTTGTAAGGAAGGAAAACAGGGCCTGTCACCAAAACACCCCCTCCCTCTTTTAGAGCCAGGGGTGGTCAGGCAGGAAACCCCCCAGAATTACACAGCCTCAAGGACTGGTCTTTGTGGATCGAATTTGCTTTTTTTAAAGGAGAAATTTCCTCACAGTTAAAACATTTAATCAGTGGAGAACGACTTGCTTCCAGAAGTTGTCAATGCTCCAACAATGGAAGTTTTTGAGAGGAGACTGGACAGTTAATTGTCTGAAATGGTATAGGGCAGGGATGGCTACCTTGTCAGCACCGAGTGCCCAAAGCATGCACGCGCTTCCTCAAAATGCAATTCGTGCACGTCTCCCCTGAACATGCCCATAGAGAGAGCTCTTTGTGCCACCTCTGGCACACCTGCCCTAGGTTCTCCCTCACGGGTATACAGGTGGTTGGACTAGAACAGGGGTCGCCAACCTTTTGGACCTCAGGGACCACCAAACTCATAATTTTAGACCCCAGGGACCACTAACTGGTTCTGTGGGCATGGCCTAATTTGTGGGTGTGGCTTGGTGGTCATGTGACTGGATGGGCATGGCTTGAATGTAAATATTGTAAATATTTATATAAATATTGATTTTTTTATTTAAAAAAAGAGCAACTTTTACCCCAAATCAGGCAAAGTAGGCAGGCAGATTGAGTTGTTCACAGAATCACAGATTCATTCAGAAATCTATCTATCTGCCATTGGCTAGCTGAGTCTGTCACGTAAAATTTGCTTGCTGTGAGTCTGCACTGAATAATAGAACCTTCAGTCCTAAGGGAGGTTCAGCTGTGCTTAAAAGCAGAGCTTAAGATCTAAAGGTTAGCTAGAAAGCAAGAAATCCAACCATTTCCTGCTTCCTAGCTAATCTAAATCTCACAGCTGATGGTCGGAAAAATAGCAATTTAGCAGGCTTCTTAGGCATTATTAGGCATTAATTAGTGCCTAATATTAGTTTGCCGGGTAAGGAGTGAGTGGGCGGGGAGGGTTCCCGCAGGCCATGTGGGTGGTGCAGCCTTGTGTTTCTGCGCAGCCTGGATTAATTGCTTTGGGGCGGGGTGCTCTGGGGGTGAGATTTGTTTGCGGCCCACCAAAATTTTCTCAAGGCCTATCAGTGGGCTACGGCCCACCAGTTGGCAACCGCTGGACTAGAGGATCTCCAAGGTCCCTTCCAACTCTTTTATTCTGTTAAACTATACCAATGAGTATAAAGTCTTCCTTGCTGAGGCACATTTCCTGTTTTGCATAGTGTTCTGAGGGAGCATGACTTCAGGCAACTGAAATGGAGCAATGGGGGTGAATTTGAATTAAACTGAGATTACTTCACAGTCCTTAAACAGCTTTCTTTTTTAAAAAATAATGCCTAAGAAGCCTATTGCCCTCTCCTTTGGAAGGGAGAATGGGATTAAAATAATTATCATGTTATCCTTGCTAAAAAATAAATAAACCATCTTCCTAACCATCTCAACAAAGATATCACCATCATCGTATTTCTAATTTGGCCTTTATGCAGAAATAGAGCATAAGTCTGGAGATGAAAGAAGGGAGAGAAATTTTCTGCGAAGTAAGCAAGAAAGGACCCTGAAGGCCAAAGACCCCTCAGCCAACATACGGGAAGAGACCAGGATCGAGGACATCCTGGATCAAGGTCTTTGGTTGAGTAAACACAACTTAATGATCTCCCGGCTTGGAAAATGTTATGTTGCTCCTTGCTTTAGATTTGCCCAGACAAATTAATATTTACCTCAGCACCATGGAGCATTCCACAGCGAGGTTGCAAATATGTTCCCGTGAAAATTGGTTTAAATGTCTTGCGTTCCTGTTTTTGGCCTCCTGATTCCAGTTTTGAGGCCCGGAGATGTGAGAATTACCAGTGCTCTAACTGTAAAACCAGGAAGCACATCAACTGGTTGTCCCTGATGAGTGGAAACGCCCTCCAGGTGACCAGGGAGTAAAAAAAACCATTAGAAGGGACTACTTTGAGGCAGATCGCTCTCAAACCAAATCTGGGCCCTGCTGATAAAAGGGATGAAGCAAAATCTCCATCCTGGGATAGGGAATTTTAAAGAGTCTAGACTTCAACTCCCAGAATTCCCCAGCCAGCCCAGTTCTAAATTCTAAAACTTGATGGACTGGATCTCACCTCACAATTTCAAATTAAGAAACAACTCCTTTCCCCCCAAACGACAGCTCATCATTGGAACTGAGAACATTCCTGGGCTACCAAATTAAATGACTTGATTTCCTTTCTCTGTATGAAGAAGAGACTGTCCAGGCCAGAGGTTTCCAAAAAACCCACAAGCGGGACTGGAAGGCCAAACCTCCCTGGTTGCCATTCTCAATGACTGGTTTTAAAAGGAAAGTGTCAAAATAGATGCCCTATTATATAATTATAAAAAGATGATGGCCGCCAGTTCAATTCGAGTATAACCATTTGGGCCAAGGTCTAACACAAGGCAGGAAGAAAAAGCTCTCAGAAATTGGGAAGTTTCTCCTTCATTCCAGATTCCTTCTCTGGAAACCAATCAAGGAGAGAAGCAGGCTGGAATTAAGGCGAAAGTTCCCAGTAGTGAAGACAACCAGTGGAACAGAAGTTGTCTCCAGAAGTTGTGGGTGCTTCATCACTGGAGGTTTTTAAGAAGCGACTGGACAGCCATTTGTCTGACGTTGTATAAGATCTCTTGCTTGAGCAGGAGGTTCGACTAGAAGATCTCCAAGATCCCTTCCAGCTGTATTTTGATTAATATTGGAGAATCTCTCGGTCGGACTAAGGAGAATAGAATTTGTGCTTTTTTGGAGAGGCCAGTCTAAAGTGATGGTGCTCCTTTGATCTCTTCAGCTAGACAAATTCCGGCCGCCCTACCCCAATCCCACCTCTGTGCTGTGCACACAATTAATTTATAGCTTTATTAATTAGGAGAATCACCCCTCTCCAGGCTGCGATTGGGGTCATCCGTTTCCAAAGAAAGAACACCCTGCGCTAAAGATAAAACTCCGCACCTTTGCTAGCAATCTTGTCTGACAGAATCTCAATTAAGCAGAGAGGAAGAAGGAGAGAACGAGATGGTGAGAAAAAGCCGCTGGGGGAACCTTCCTCGGCTCAATGTCGGTCGTTTCCAACCCCCCCCCCCCCGAAGGGAGGAAGAAGTTTGGGGGAGAAGGAAAGAGGGCGACCCTGTACCACCATCCCTCTCCCACAACATATTGTTCCAGAATGGCTTCTGCCGTCCTCCAGCAGTGCCTGAACAAGCTGGCAATCACAATAAGCTCTATCAATCCAGGGATGTTGCTGGCCAAGTCAGCATATTCAAGGGCTGAAGGACATCCGAATAGGAGAAGTTTCTTCTCCCCAGGTAGCATCTCCCTCAACTTCCGCTCCCCATTTAGGACTTACAGAGCTCTTCAAACAGTTTCCTTGTCTTTTTCTGGGAGGTTTTCTTCCTCCTCCCACTCCCCAATTTCCTTGACTAGCTGACAGTAATGCTAAGAACCTGTCTGACCTTGCTTAGCTTCAGGATCAGCCAAGATCAACTAAGCCCTGCCACAACCAAAGGGGACCCCCGGCAAGATCAACCAGGCCTCACAAATGAGGAACAGGCTGTTCTTAAAGATCTCCATGAGATTGTACTTCCTGGCTCCCATTCCCACGTTTGGGAGCAAAGAGAGAGAAAGATGTTTCTGATGCTTTCCCGCAAATGCCTTTGGTTGGAAAAACTTTTGAGCAGGAATAGCTAGCAGTGAGATTCATGAGAGCCTCTTTTTTTTGTTTTTTTTTCCTTTGGTTAGCCCTGCTCTCAAGATAAACTTAGAAGGTAAAGCACATTTATTCCCAAATGACAGTGGAACACCAAAATAGCGAATTGCCCAAGGACCTGTAGAACAGGAAATAAATCCAGGTCTCTTGATGGGGTTTCTAAAAAAAAAAAATCTGTAATAGATTAACTCTGGCATAAGGAACACCGAATCTCACTCCCTTGCTCTTCATTTTAAGTTATGTTTCCCACCAGTTTCTCCAAGCTAATGGAATACAATCATTTAATCACTACTACGATTGAGAATCAAGAATGTTGACACTTGGTTAAACGCTAGCACATTACAATAAGTCAACCTGTCATGACATGTAATAGATGCCTCACCTAGTGGATATGTATGTAAAATTCATGCACTCTGGAATATCATGCAGGGATAATATTTTAATCAGTACCCCCACTCCCAAGCTGCGAAAAAGATGGGACCAAACTCTCTCCGAAAGCTCTCCGAAACTGTGGTTCTATTCCAACTATGCATTCCAAAATCTAACAATGTAAAAGTTTGGAGAGAGAGAGAGAAGGAGAGGGAGGGCGAAAGGAAAAGGTTTGTATCTCATGATTAAAGCTAAGGGGGAACCTGAATTAAGCAGAATCTCTGCGGAGAACAGCTCTCTCTGGAAACTCCTTAAAAAGGGGGGTTGCTCCACTGGGATAAACAACTGTCTGCCATGCATAAGTCCTTTGGCTCAGGAATCTCCAGTTGAAAAGGGTCAGAGGTCAAGCGCAGGAAAAGGCCCAAGACCAGAGATATTAGCTGCAGGTGAAACAATACTTAATTCTCTGGCTGCCTATTCCTTCCTTTAGGTAGGAGAGAAGGAAAGCAGAATAAAAGAAAGGAGGAGTAAAAATGCCAGAAATTAGCCATATTGAACGGTGGTCCTGCACACAGCCTGCCTCCCCGCCCCATTGTTTCAAGGGAACATGACTCTAACAGGAAAGGGACTCTGATTGACTATGATGGAAACAGTGGTTGGACATACCTGCAGGGCACCTGGGAAAGAACCGTTCACTGTCAGGCATCCTAAATTCATATCTCTGCTCCCTAAAAGCTGATTGAGACAGCTTGGGTTGGAAATATGGTCCCCAACTGCCCCTCACTCACATTTCACTGAGCTGTTGTGGACACCCCCAGCAGAAAACAGGTTTTTGCAACCAGATGCCACAAATAAGTGCTTCGATATTCTAATTTTATAAATGGATACATTTCTCCTTGTGTTGAAAAGGTAATTGTTTTCCCCCAAATCATCTGCTTTCTTCTTGGAACTACGGAACTACGCATCACAATGTAGCCAGGTTTTTTTGAAATAATCTTTTGCCCCTCCTTTATTGGCAAAAGCAATATAAACTACCCACAAACATTCAAAATGTTGGATGCGCATTGCCAACCTTTTAAAAGACATATTAAAAAAACTAAGAGGAAGGAAAAAAAAATGCGAAGACAAAAATCTAGTTATGTGACTATCAGGAAAGAAAGACTCCATTAATGATGTTACCCAGTTTAGATTGTTTCTTAAATGAAATATGCCCAGTGTCATTCCAGACAGGGATTTTATCTGTCCTCATTTCCGAGAACATGTGCTCTACAAACCCAGCGTGATCACAGCCATCAGATTATCAGCTTGTTATTAAATGGACCTGCAATTTATCAAGATTGTCCACCCTTGGCCAAAATCCTGCATACGCTTTCTTTCAAAAAAAAAAAAACTTAGTTAAAGAATAGTGTTTCTATTTTAGATCCTCCTAGCAGAAAAACATGGCAAGGCAGAGTTTAAGGCACAGCATTGTGGCACCAAACAGAAAAGGAGACGAATTGGCAGTCAGCGTGTCTTGATCCACATGTGGAAATGACATGCACACGTAAACATCAGCATAGCTGGTTGCACCACCAGTCTTCTCATAAAGGGGTTTTGCTAAATTTGGGAAGGTTTCTGTATCTTACACTGGAGGTTGTACAGATCGTTTTGCTTGATCACATATCTTAGGAGAATGCAGGAATGTTGCATTTTCCCCAAATAATCTAGGTCTAATTTTAAAGAAGGCTGTCTGGATGGGTGGGAAATGGCTGGGACAAAATCAAGGGGGCTGAGAGTTTTCATCAACTCTCCCACCCACCCAAACCCTGAGACCCCCCAAAGACTGAGAAAATGGCCAGGCAACCAAGCAGTACCTGCACCCAACCTCCTCGGCCACGCTATACAAGCCTTGGGTCCTTCTGCCAGCCCAGCCACCACAAGCCATCCGAGGTCCGGCCAGTTTCAAAGTCTTCAGGGATCTTAAGGTCCCCTGTCTTCGGTGCAGGAGGTGCGTCGGGGGATGGACTTAAGCAGGTGCCACAGCTAGTTTGGGGGAAGAGCCTAAACCCACCGAAGAGGGAACTTACTGGCTTTTCAGAACTGCGTGGAGTTGGGGGGGGAGGAGCAGAGGGACCCTGGCTCTCCCCGAAAACCAGGAGGGAGAAGAATCGTGGGGGGGGGAGATGGATGGTCTCGGGGTGCTTCGCTTCTCCCTCCCACCAGTAGCCAAACCCGCGAAGCACAGGAGGAGCGCCATAAGCCGTCCCTACACGCGGTGCCGTCCCCCCTCCCCAGTCACTTCTGAAAGCGACTTCAGACCCTTTCGGGACGCCCCCATTTCTCCGCCCCCCCCCGGAAAAGCCGCAGACCTCAGAGAGACGCGAAAGTTGCAGCCGCCGCCTGGATCCCCCTCCCACCCACACCAGGCGCCGGGGACGCTCCGGAGAAGGGCTGCCGGCTCCGGGAGCGGAGCGAGGAGGAGGCGGCTGCCGAGGAGGAGGAGGCGGCGGCGTCTCGGGCGACCTTTCCCGGCCGCTTCCCACCCACCCAGCCGGACGCTGCGAAGGGGAAGCCCCGAGAGGCTGCCGCGAACTCCGCGCCCGTCACCTGCGCTGCCCGGAGAAGTTGCGAGCCGGCGGGGAGGGAGCGGGCGCGCCGCGGGCTGGAGGCGGGCAAGCCGGGCGCGATCGGCGCGGGGAGGAGAGTCCGCGGCGGGACCGGCGGCGGCGGCTGGAGCCCAGGGCTGCCCGGCGGCGCCTCCTCCTCCATCCAGCCGGCGAGCCGGGCGCGCGACTCTTCCCCTCTGCGCCTCCCTCGCCCGCCGCGATCAATGGGCGAAGCCGAACAAAGAACGACGGCGGCGGCGGCGGGCATCCATCCCCGGTACCTCCCGGGGGGGGGAGGAGGGGAGCACCCCCTCCCCCGCCTGCCCCTCTCCCAGCCGCCCCCCGGGCCCTGCACCCCCCCCTCCCCGCCGTGGGACGCGCCGCCGCCACCGCCGGGGCGGGGGACTCACCTGGAGCCGGCCGAGCTCGGGCTGCTTCCAGTACTGGACCACGGATCCCGCATCGGCGGCCATCTTGCGGGAGGCGCGGGAGAGGCAGCCCCGGACCCCGGCCGCCCTGCTGCGCCTGCCGTGAGTGCGCCCGGGCGGCGGCGGGGCGCGGGAGCCGGCGAGGAGCGCCGCCCGCCTCCAGCCCTGCCCGCCCGCTGCCTGCCTGCCTGGCTCGGGCTCCTGCTGCCTCCTCCAGGACGCTCGCCGAAGCGCCGGCTGCCCTGCAACAATCGCGCCCCCGCCCGGCCCGCCTCGCTCCTCCTCCCCGCCCGCGAACAAGGCGAGCTGGGGAGGCGAGGAAGGGGCGGAGAGCGCTGCCCGAGGGCCAGGAGGGGAGGGCAAGCAAGCCCCCTCCGGGGACCAGGGATTGCCGGGCAGGGGAAGTTGGCAGGAGGAAGAGGAGAGGGCGCCCGCTTGATAACCTACCTGCCTGCCTGCCGTTCACCCCCCTCCCCCCTCCGGCGGGACCCGACCTCTAAGCGGGCTTTCCGTCACCTGCTCTGCGAGGAATCGCCCCCTTCCTCCCGGCCTCGGGGCTCCTGCGGAAGGAGTTGACCAGGGTGGCTGGGGGACGGGAAAGCTAAACGCAAGAGCCCCTCTGGGCTTCGAAGCGTCCGAGGCGTGCAGAGTTTTGCAAAGAAGCGCCCAGTCGCAGGGAGCCCCCTCCCCTCAGGACAAGGGACTTTCCACCACCCCCAGCCGCCCCAAACCGAAAGCCAGGAGCAGGAGGGCTGGCTGGGGCATTCTGGGCGTTGAAGTCCCCCCCTCTCCCCCTTGAAGCGGCCAAGGTTGAGAAACACCCCGCTGAGCCCCCAAAGCGGCTGACTTGGTAGGCCGTTGTGAGAAGTGCAAGCGCTGCCCCCGCCTTAGCAAACCCCGCCCACTTTAATCGATTGGAGGGGCGGGACCAGCGGTCAGGAAACTGGCCTGGGACGAGGAGCCCCCCCACCCCCAACTGCTAAGGAAGGAGGTAGCCCTGGTTGGTCCTAAGTCCATCCTCCGAGGTGTTTAGGATGGGGCCTGGATTGCTTTCTTCTTCTTCTTCTTCTTCTCCTTCTCCTTCTTCTTCTTCTCTTCTTCTCTTCCTCCTCCTCCTCCTCCTCCTCCTTCTTCTTCTTCTCCTCCTCCTCCTCCTCCTCCTCCTCCTTCCTCTTCTTCTCCTCCTCCTTCTTCTCCTCTGCTCCTCCTCCTCGCTCCTTCTCCTCCTCTCCTCCTTTCTTCTCCTTCTTCTCCTCCTCCTCCTTCTCCTCCTTCGCCTCCTCCTCCTTCTCCTCCTCCTCCTCTTCTTCTCCTACCTCTCTCCTCCTCCTCCTCTCCTCCTTCTCTCCTCCTCTCCTCTCTCCTCCTCCTCCTCCTCCTCCTCCTCTCCGCCTCCTCCTCTCCTCTTCTCTTCGCTTCTCTCCTCCTCCTCCTCCTTCTCCTCCTCCTATCCTCCTCCCTCTTCTTCTTCCCTCCTCTTTTCCCTCCTCCTCCTCCCCTCTTCTTCTCTCCTCCTCCTCCTCCTCCGCCTCCTTCTTCTTCCTCCTTCCTCCTCTTCGCCTTCTCCTCCTCCTCCTCCCCTCCTCTTCTTCTTATCCTCCTCCTCCTCCTCCTTCCTCTCCTCCTCCGCTCCTCCTTCTCTCCTCCTCCCTTCTTTCTTCTTCTCCTCTCCTCTTCTTCTCCTCCTCTTCCCTTCCTCCTCCCCCTTCTCCTCTCCTCCTCCTTCTCTTCCTCCTTCTCCTTCTTCCTCCTCCTCCTCCTTTTCCGCCTCCTCCTCCTTTCTTCTTCTCCTCCTCCTCTCCTCCTCCTCCTCCTCCTCCTACCTCCTTCTCCTCCTTCTCCTCCTCCTCTTCGTCTTCTTCTCCTCCGCTCTCTTCTCCTCCTCCTCCTCCTCCTCCTCCTTCTTCTTCTCCTCCTCTCTTCTTCGTATCCTACTCCTCCGCTCCTCCTTCCCTCCTCTTCTTGACTTCTTCTCCTTCTCCTCGGAGAAAGACCTCATTCGCCTACGAAACTCCGGACGATGAGTCGCCTCCTCTTCGGCCGGCGGAGAAGAGACGCCGCCGCCTCCCCAGTATCCAGAAGGAAAGACGAGGCGTCTTATTCTAGAAGTCGAATAGCCTGCTCCTCCGCCTCGCTCTTCTCACTCCTCCTCTTAGTCGTAGTCCGAAGCCTAAGACTCATGCATTAGCCAGACGAAGCCACTCCTCCTCATTGCTGAGGACGAAGAATACTTCCGAAGAAGAAGCCTCCTCCGGCTCTTCCTACAGAACTCCTTCTGCTCTCATCCTAAGGATCCAAAGAAGCACAGATTCAAGACTCACTACCGACGGAGGAGTACCGCCTGCGCCGGCGCATACCTACGAATACCGTCTCCTCACTCCTCCTCCGCCGTCTTTGAGTAGGATAAGCATACAGCTTCTTAGCACTTCGCAGACATCGCAGCCGAATGCGAAGCCGTACTCCGCCTAAGATGAGGATGAGGAGCCTCTTCAGCGTATTATTCATCCCTCCCGGCCTCCGCTCATACGCCGGCGAGGAAGACGAAGACGCGTGCTGCCAGGACGAAGTTCACTCGGCTGCCGACTCCTCCTGCCCCGCAGGAGCACGACTCCTTCTGCAGTCGTCTCATTCTCCGCCATATCCTCCTCCGACTGCGGCGGAGCCAGCCCTGCGGATCAGGCAGCGCCGAAGACTCTTCGTCGTCGGTGCTCCTCCTACTCATAATACGTCCTTCTCCCCCGCCGCCTCCGCCCCTCCTCCTCCTCCTGCTGAGAAGACTCAGTCTACCTCCAGCAGCCGCCCCGCCGGACGAAGACGCCTCCATCCGCGTCTTCTTCGGCAGACGGCTCCGCACGACCTAAGACTCCCCAGGAGAACCTCCGCCGTCCCGCGTCTTCGGCTTCTCCTTCTACTCCTCCCCGCATCCGCATTAGCCTCACAGCCGCCTCGGCGGCGTGCCGCCCCACCCCTCCGCCTACGATCCTCCGAGACCCTTCTCCTCCTCCTCCTCCTCCTCCGCCTCCTTATGTCTCCTCAGCCTGAGAAGAGACGCTCCGGAGCAGACTAAGCCGACGCTGAGTCGGCGTCTGTCTCCTTACCGACTAAGCCTACGGACGCAGGATGCGCCGCCGCATTGTCTTCTTCTCCTCCGCCTCCTCCTCCGGCCTTCTCCGCCCATCCGAAGCCTACTGCCGCCGAATCATCCGACAAGAAGGCGTCGGCTTCTGAGCCCCGGCACGCCTTAGAAGCCGCCTCCTCCGCCTTTCTCCTCCCCGCGCCTCCTCTGCGTCAGGATTCAGCCGACTAAGACTCCCGAATAGAATACTACTCGTCGCCGAACTCCTATGCCTTCTTCACATCCTCCCTCATAAGACTCATCCGTATGCTACTCCCTCCGCTTCTCGCGGCGGATCCGCAGAAGCCTAAGACAGTCCGCCTAACGCCTCCGCCGTCTTTTCCACGCCAGCCTCCTCGCCGTCCGAAGCAGGCCTCCTCTCCGGAGAACCGCATACCCGAGGAGATTCAGGCGACGCCTGAGCCTCCTCCGACGAATAAGCACCGTCGGCCGCAGCCCGCATTTCCTGCGGCGTCTCCCTGACGCCGAAGCCGCTGCTTCTCCCTGCAGAAGAGGCGTAGGAAATGATCAGCCGCCTCAGCCAACGCCTCATCATCGGAGTAATACCTCCTTCGGTCCTCCTCCTCGCACTCCGCATCAGGCTCCTCCTCCGCCGCTAATAGGCTACGAAGCATCCCCGCAGCAGTACTCAGCCGCCGCCTACGCCTGCCTCCGCCTCCCTTCCTCCGTCGCAGAATCCGCTACGAAGCAGAATCTTTTCTGCGGCTCGCCTTCATCCACTACGCCTCCACCGCCGAACCCCGAGAAGCAGAAGCCGACCTCCGCGGATTCTTCGCTCCTCCTCCTCCTCTTCCCTCCCTGAAAGAGCCACACACTGGACTCAGATCAAATGAAATTCTCCCCGCCCCACATGGCTCCCTGAGACACATGATCCTCAAGGAGCTTTAAAATCCCTCCCTCCAAGGTTAGTAAATGATTTAAAGTCTGTTGTTTGCTTTTTTCGCATGCTCTGCAATATTGATGCCCGTGCTGTTAAACGTCTAAACCTTTATGGCAGGTGATTTACTTTAGGCTGGGCTTCACCGCCGCCACAAGGTACGCCTCTCCCACCCCCCCATCCCACCGCCCCCATTCGACTGGCGCTGGTATTTTTAACCAGGGAGGGGAGGGGAGGGGGCCGCGCCTTGGCGGAAACGCGCCTCTGCTGCAGCCGAGTAGCACAACTGCAGGGGAGTCGGCAGAAGGAGACTAAGGCGCCGAGGTCGGCATTCCACTAATATGCCACAAACCGGGGTGGGTCACTCCATCTTGACCGCAAGTGAAGACAACGACACATGTTTTTCCTCAGGAGAGTTGACCCAGGGCGTGTCTGAGCCTCTCTTTATTTGTCAACCTACAT